>CM032800.1:14082500-14207147 GCA_019155185.1 Beaufortia kweichowensis
GTGACGAATAAACGGTAGGCAAAATGGTAATAAAGATATCTCTATGAGCTAGTCATGAGAGAAAATAATTGGTTTTAAGCTGCTAGATAATTTAAAGGATACCACGACTGAGTTGTGATGAACTAGAGCCTGAGGGTTGGGACCCGTTATTTTGACGAAAGTGATCGAAATTTCTGGGTGGAAGGCCCTGGGAATTTGGCTTTATTCCCTGAAGAAAACCTGCAATTAGTGAATGCAGAAGACTAAGAATAGCTCTGCGATTAGTGTATGCAGATGACTAATAATAGTTGTTGAGATACCCGTGATAAAGAGGCACGGATGATGTTGAAAAGTTAAGTCACACAAGAGACCTAAGATACCCTCATATAAAAAACGGATGAGTGAGATACCGGATGATTAAGAATACCTGTATAGAGAGATACAGATGGTGAAGAATACCTGTATAGAGAGATACAGATGATTGAGATACCTGTATAAAAAGATACAGATGGTTATGAGAATTTGATATGAAGCGCATATGGAAATCCTTGCAAGTGTATATTGTGTAAAATTTGATGTACATTAAGTGATTAATACATGTTTATGTGCGATCTGTTTTTATGCTGTTGCAGTGTTGTTGTGAAATTGCTGTGTTTTATGGGCGTTTAACTTGCTGTGCGTTTTGCTGCAAAATTGCTTTGTTTTTTGAATGTAGAGGAGAGGAGAGCGGTGCATTTTTTCTTTGGAGTCAGATAAGAGAATACAGAGTGTGTACTGTAAGGAGAAAAGAATAATGCAGAGAGATTGTTGAACAGTGAATCACATCTATGAACATATAAAGAAAACATTTGTGTCTGTTTCTGAAGTGTTGGGAATTAAATATATTTCTAAGAGAATATTTTTCTTGCAAAAATCAAGAGCAAATGAGCTATTAAGCGTTGTTACATGTGCAGTGTTGTGTTTGAAAGAAGTAAAAGCGATTTGTTATTTCATGAACAGGGCTGTATTTGTATTGAAGGGATAATTCAAATAGGGGTTTAAAGTAATACTAGTAAAATCAAGATTTTCAATTCAAAGATTGATAATAGTAGAATAAAATAGAGAGTCAGAATGGAGGGACAATATGATAAAGAGTGTGAGGAGTATGGGACATGTGGTCCATTAGAACTAAAAAATCAATGGGATGAAGCCGTAGAACAAACATTAAGTGGAGTAATTGGAAAGGAGAGAAAAGAAACAGAGAAAAAGATGAGAAAAATATATGAGGAGCTTAAGGAGGAAGGAAAATTTGTTGACAGTAGTCTGGTTGTTCTCTCAAAATGGGCAGATAAATTTGAGAAAAAAAAATGGTCAGGGAAATTAAGCTGAGGCTGAGAAAAAAAGGAGTTGAGAGTAATTGGAAAACCAGAAGTGTGATTAAAAAAGAGGTGAAAGATACAAATAGTAAATTCAGATTGTGGCATACAATTGCTTTGACTTGAGCGAGTTAGAGAACGGAAGCTTGAGAGAGAAGGCGGAGGAGGCAACGCCTGTAAGAAAGAAGGAGTGGTCTAGAGTTGAGCTTTCTGCCCACCTCCATACGAGAGGGAGGGAGCACAGCAGCGCAGCAGCTTGCAGGCTGAATTGTTTAATGTTGAAAGAGGACAGCTAGAAATGGAACAATTACAAGATAAAGATGTTGAGTTTTTTTACTGTAGAACTGTAGCAAGCAGAGAGAGGGATGAGAGGCATTTCTAGTAACTAGTGTAGAAGTTTTAACTTTGACTCAAGGATATAGATTAGCAATAGGTTTGGTGGGGTTAAGTAGCATAGGCAGGGCAACTAGCAGAAATACAACACGATGCTAACACAAACACAAGCCAGTCTGAAACCCCTTATGGGACAATAGCCACCAGACTGGGCAAATGCCATCAGAAAACACTTTGCCATCCAGCACCACTAGGGGCCATTCACAACATTAAGTTCATCCCCAAAGAGGGGGAGACGCCAGCAGCATATTTAATGCATTTAATGAAATGTAAAGAAGAATGGGAGGAAAAAGGGGTACACCCACATTCAGATAGGGTACATGAAGAAATGTTCAGAGCTGCAGTAATGGAAGGGACGGAGGAGTGTGTAAAGAGTAGTCCAAAAGAAAATCCAGATATACCAGGCAGCACCACACAAACATGGGAAAGACATTTGATGCACCACATGACTAGAGCACAAGAAAAGGCGAGGGGAAAGGACTGTGAGCTGGAGGACCTAAAAGTACATTAAAACTGCAGTTAGGGGAAGCTAGACAAAAGAAAAATGCCTAAAAAAAAAAAAAAAAAAAAAAAAAAAGAAGATAAGAATTAGTAGCCATTGCAACAGCCAGATATAGACACACACCACAATCTCAGGAGAATAGGGCACATAATACACCAATAGGTCCAACATTTAGAGCACAAACCATGGTCATATGGCCAGCAAGATGTGGGGTATGGTATGGAAGGCATGGGGAGCCGATGGGGGGCATGGGGGGAAGAGGAGGATGGCAGGGCAGAAACTGTTTCGTCTGTGGCCAGCTAGGTCACTTTGCTAAAGAATGTCCACAGCAGCACACATCTGGCCCGGCTCCTAGAGGGAGAGGGGGCTATAATCGAGGCAGAGCATCTCAAAAGGGGCGAGGGGGATACACAGCACCCCATGCAGCGCTTGCTCCTGAACCAACTGCACAAAGAGAGCCACAGAGAGACCACAGCAGGGCTATGGCGGAGCTGATGCTGAGCATTGAGGTCAACCAAGACCCTATGAACTTTTTAGTGGACACTGGGGCCACTTTTTCCACTTTGACTATTGACTTTGACCAAACAGAGATATCACCAAAGCAGGTGGAGGTCATGGGTTTCTCGTGGTGACCATTATCATCCTCCAAAGAACCAGGAGGGACTGACAGATACTAAAGAGAACTTCATTCTGAGACTGTTGGCGGGCAGGGACTGTTATTGTTGTACTCCATTTGGAAGCTCTGAGTGCCTAACTGGGGTTCATAAAAGTGCCTCCATACAATCTCCCACATGTCACATTATTATATGTTAGGAATTAGAAAGAATACTATCAACAAAGTTTTTATGGAGAATTAGAGGGAACAGAATGGGAAATTAAATGTTCTGGGATTATTGTAGAATTGGAGGGAATAGTGGGGGCTGTAGAACTAACTGGAAAACAGGAAGAATGGTACATGATGAAGGGGGAGGCTAGGCCACATATCACTGTAGCAGTACATCACAGAGACCAAGCTAAAGAGTTAGGGCCCATGACAAAGAGGTTACAGGATATAGGTTGAACATTCAGTGAAAGAGTAGGCTTACAAAATTGATAGACACACCAGCAACACAGTTACATTAAGATATAGATGGATAACTAGATGGCACGGTAGGGAGAAAACTGATCATGAATTAACTGAACAAATGCTTAACACATTGTGGTAACTAGGACCTACAGATGTTGGCTTTTGCTCCTCCAGTCCAGAGATCACTTTTGACCTTGTCACATATGAGCCAATATAGCAACCTCAGTATCCACACAAAACAAAAACTGATGAGGGGAATGTAGACTTAATTTAGAGCCTGCTGACAGCAGGAGTAATAGAACCATCACATTTATTCCCAAATGCAACACCACATTCTGCCTGTAGTAAAAAATAGTAAAATAGAATTATAGTTACCTGTATCCAACCTTTACACAGCTCTGACCAACCTGACACCACAACATGGTTTATATGTATTGATTTAGCAAATGCATTCTTCTGCCTACCATTAGATATATTTTCATTCACATTCAAGGGCCAACAGTATAGGTACACGAGGGTACCAGAGTGACATAACTGTTAACAGAGTGTTGTTCCAGAAGAAGTATAAGAAAACAGCACAATTGGTTATGGGGCATTATCTGACCATTTTAACATCACAGAGTGTAATGGCATATGTTAATTTAGCATCATTTACCATGTCATTCTTAAGAGAAGAGAGAATTCTAAAAATTTGACTTTTTTTCGAAGAAAAACTTAATTTTCACACATAAGGGGATCAAAATGGCTAATTACATGACACAAGGGGAACCACACGAGTGTGAACTTACAGTGAATGCTGAGTTAAAAGTTAGGCCAGACCTACTGACCACCAGATTGGAGGGAGAAGCTGAAGATTTGTTTAATGTTGATGTTGTTTCAGGGATGAGAAGGGTGATTTGCAAGCAGGGTATGCTGTAGTAAGGAAAGTAGGAATCAGTTTGATATTATAGTAACAAAAACCATGACAGGGAAGCAATCAGCACAAAGGGCGGAAGTGAAGGCAGTAATAGAAGCTTTGAAGTGGAGAGAGAAAATGGGTAAACATTTACAGTGATTCAGCTTATGGAGTTGGGGCAGTGCATGATGAACAGAGAGAATGGTACGAATTAAAAAAAATAGAAAAAAAAAATAAAAAGGGCACCTGAGGCAAGTTGAACAAACACTTGGTTTGAAACAATGTTTTGATACAGTATATCACCTACAGTAAAAGGGCAAAGTTGAGCGAATGAATCACCACATCAAAACAAAATTGGCTAAAATCTGTGCACAGACCAAAATTAATTGGGTAAAAGTCTTAATGTTTGCTTTATTGTTGATACGATCGGTACTGAGTAAAACAACCGGTTAAATCCCTTTTTAAACTTCTCACAGGGAGAGAATTCCTGGCACAAAAGCATGGCGTTGAATATGAATGTAACCACACCAATGTTGTATAGACCATACTATGGTAAACTTACTGCTATTGTCTAAGATTTCTTGAAAACAGGTCATGTACAGGAAACAGAAGGATCCAGGTGGACTTGCTGTATGTCCATGGATTCACCAGCCAGTAAACTTGGTGAGATAAGAGTGGCCCTGAAGGAACTTCAGAGCCAGAAGGGGGAGGGTAAACACACACCAGCACGACACAGACATCACAGATATTACACATTCTGGACAAACCACAGAACAATACACATGCACTGGAAACGAGAACACAATTGACACACCACACACAGCTCACGAGAAATTGTTGTTGATAAACAAAACTTACAGACACAGACAAACACTGATAGAGACAAACACTGATAGAAATTTGTGATTGTTGTGATTTATATTGTGTTGATATATATATATAGAGAAAAGGAGACTTATTCACCAGCCCACCCACAGAGAGATTGGCACATTGTGTAAGTAAAGACTGTAAATTTGAAGCAGGTATTGCCAAAGAATTCAGAAGAAGATTTGGGGTTGAAAAAGTGAGACAACAGCAAAAGGGGGTGGGAGAATGTGCATTAACTACTGAGGGCAACAGAAAAATTTTTCATTTGATCACAAAGAGTTGTGAAGAAAAAGGTATCGAGACAATCTCTATCCCAAAAATAGGTTGTGGCAGAGACAAGCTGAACTGGGGAGAAGTTGAAGAGATACTGCTAAGATAATTCCAGGGCTCCGGAATAACAATAACTGTATATGAACTGCCATACATGTTAATCTGTTCACAGGAGAAGGACAGACGAGACATCATCGAGAGACATTGAACTGATGGGTGAATGCGTGAATGGTAACATTCTTACTGTTTTTTGTTTTTTGTTGTGTTTTTACTATTTTCCTTTACAGGTACAGGGGTTTTACATTTAACAAATTGTTTTACAAAAGTTTCTTTTAATGTTTTAAGAATTTGAGTGTTTTTTCAATATGTTTTATACTGACAAGATTTCAAGGTTTTATATTTCACTTTCATATTACAGCAAAAGTGTTTCATTTCATGTTTTAAGATTTTTTAATTTAACATAGTAACTTTGACTAAGTATAAATAGAGTTTCATTTAGCATTACTTTTGAACCGAAAAAACAATATAAAATAGCAGAAACCATACTATAAAAATGGAGCTTTGGGAAAACTGGAAATTGTTGGGAGTGTTAGGAGTAATATTATTGATAGTAGTGGGAATAATATTGGGCATAGAGCAGCATGTACAAAACAAGAGCAACACCACGGTAACAGAGCACTTAAGACCAAAAAGGGCAGTAAAAGAGAAAACCAAAAGATCAGTGTCTTCAAAGAGATGGGGGTATTGAATTGAACTATGGAAAAGGGTCGACTATGTGATTCACGTTTGATCTATGTAATGTAATTAATTGTGGGGGACGAAATAGTTTTTACAGAGGTTATGATATCTAAAACAATGCAGGAACATTCTGGGGTAAGAAATCCACTGGACGAATGGATGGTTAATAGTTTTGGTAAATGGAAAGCTCTAGTAATGTCTGTACTAGTGTCTATTGATACTTTCATGGGAATATTGATGACATGTGGATGCTGTTGTATATCTTGTATTAGATCTGTTTGTAACAGGTTAATAGTTGCCGCTGTGGAGGGGAAAACAGCTCACTTGCTATCAAATGCCACTGTTGGGGCTTGGTGGAGGTGACAGTGATGAGGACGAAGATGAGGACGAAGTTTAGTCGATCTCCTGTTTCAGGAGATCGAAAGGGGGATTAAAGGGAAATTGTATTCATCATGTTTTAACTTTCCTTTACAGAGTTTGACATTAATCATTTGTCTTTACAGAGTTCAACATTAATCATTATTTAACTCTGATATATTCTTGTGTTTTAATAACCATTATTTACTCTCATATATTTTGGTGTTGATATTAATCATTATAATAACATTAATCAATAAAACAATATTAATCACTATTTGCTCTATATATATATATTCATAGTCTTATGTGCTTGTATGAAATGCTTGCCAGTGGAAATTTACCAAGGAGAGAGAAGAACCGGTATAACCATATATGAAATCGCTATCTTAGGTCAAAGTGCCCTAAGCACTCCGAATATGTCTTTTGCCCTTTACAAAATGTTGTTTGTGCAGACTAAGCGATTATCTTTGCAGACCTAGCAGGAAAGCTGGAGATAACCATGCCCAAATTCGGGAAAAAGGTGCCAACAGGTCTGGGTTGCTGGCCTTGGCAGCGGTCCACGACCATCAAAGAAGAAGACTTTAAATACTGAAAGTTTTAGGGAAAGAGGGGTCACTTGGTCATATTGCTCGATTGGTGAACTCCTAGGATCATATAACTAGGGACAGAATTCTGCATATTTTCTTCAAGTGTGATTTTCTTCAATATATATTTTGATTGTTAAAATAAATCATTTTAAAGATACTTTTTGAGTCTTCATTCCTGGATAAACGAACACGCGGACTTGAAGGATTAATTGCCAAGTCCAACAATACATTAAATGTTACTTCACCAAAAAATGATAAATCTGTCTAGTTATCTAATCTTGGATACATTAAGTTATACGATATGGAGTTGATCATGTTGTTTGTGGTTGCATGCAAAGTAATTTTACATTTTACATTTAGTTTTTTCAATATATCCCTATTTAAAACACTGTCACTGTACTATTTTTTTCAACTCTTGGTTTATAGCCGAGTCTGAATTAGAAGCTATTGTTAGCTTTGTCAGGTTCAGATTTCTTTTGTGACACTGTATCACAAAATCAGTGTGACAGCAGATCAAAGAAAGGTATGATGTTGATCCATAGTGGATCAAAAAAGTTACATTTCTTAGTGTTTTCAGATGACATGTTGCCATGGGAACTGGTCAAAGAGCGTGAGTTCACCCATCCAGAACGAGTCTTGCTCATGGAGGGGTTCTGGGTTCAGAGTCTGTCATCTACAAATTTCCATGAAGTGAGTGGGTTTATTATGACCACATCATTTCATATATTCCTGAAATATTTATGATTGTTTGCACATATTAGTAATTAACAAGATCTGTAAAAACAACAGTCCAAAAAGCAACAATTTTGTGTCACTTTTTTGTTTCTGTGGTCTCTTTTGGTGGTCTTTTTGTCTCTGGTCTATCTCAAGTCAACAGAATTTGCATCCACCAGATAAAAATCATAAATCAAACTTCAGGGTCATCTATTAAACAGTCATACTCATTCCTTTACAGACGAGGCAGTTGAGAGCAGTCGGCAATCACAATGTTTCACTTGATAGTCGGCCACACAGGTGTGACACCCACACGGGTGTGAAAGAAGTCAGAGTACTCTTACCCACTCACATCCTTTCTAACACATTAATCAAGGCCAGCTCAGAGCTCCAAAGCGAGTCGACACCAGCGGCAATCACCTTCATCCAATTGACACTTACCCCAGTACAAAAAGTCAGAAGCGCTGGTGTGAAATGTCCTCCTGCTGAGCGGGTTTACAGGCTGTGGGTAAATGTCATGATGAAATGTCAGCACAGACCGTCAGAGGGTTGCGAAACGCCCGAAATTTGTGTGAAATTTTCCCTAAAAATGGATCTGGTTAGCCTGCCAGGTACAGAGTAATTATATTTCTGGCTTTCTAAAGAATAGTGGTAATTTATACAAAACCGTAATATCTCGCAGGGAGTGACTTGTTCCCGCAGCTCAATTAGTTTTATTCCACATGACTCTATAGAGTATGCTAATGTTGCCTCTTTCATTGCAAAGTAGATGGCAGAGGAACATAAATTACATGAAGGGATTATGTGTGTTATGTGTCTTTTTGAGTTTTTAGGTCAGATGAGTTGAAACTGCACATAGTCTTTATAAGTATACAGGCTTTTTCATCTTTTCCAAGTCTCATGATTGACAGGTGTGTTTGGCTATGTGTCTAAACCAGGACACATATGAGAGCATGAGGTTACCATGACAATTTAGGCAGAAGCAACAGAAAGCAAACATGGAGCTGTTTGACATCTGTTACTATCTAATGAAAGTTTCAATGAAATCGTGTCTGAAAAGATGTATGCCTTAAATCCATTATTTCAGGGAAATATTGAGTAAAGATTTAGATTTTAATATAAGTGAAATGAAATGCAGGTCCTTGCAGAGCTTCATATGCAGTGACGGCTTTGTTCAGCTTCAGTCATTCTCTGAACTACACCCTCATTAGACTAATATCTGTCTTTAGAGTATTTATAAAGCATTGCCAAAACAAAAGACATTTCAAGCATTTTAATTACTTGGCAAATTGGGACGAAACAAGCTTGTTGCGATATAATTACAGTGCAGCTGCCAAAGGAGTCATTGTTTAAGACAGTATTAATAGATGGGTGAATTTGAGAAAAGCATGCGTATGCAAATAATTGCCTGAAAACATGTAAATATCTGTCTAATCTGTCAAATTAATATTTGATTTCCTGCCATACATTTATGGGTATCCAGCTACAGAAAAACTTCAATCCATAAGAGCTGATGTTGCTCACAATATCAATTCTGACTTTAGATTTATATTCTTGTTGCAACTGTGCTAAGAAAAGAGTAATGCTAGGTATCGGACCAAGACTGCTTTCTTTATATTCATATTTTCTATTTAAATTTCTCCTGCATTACACATTAGTCACAAACCACGTCTCCATGACAACACCACAATCTGAGCCAATCAAGGACAAAAGCTCTTCAGAAAGCATTGGCCTAATGATGGAGGAACGTTCAGTTGTCTTCAAGTGGTCGATCAATGGACCCAATAAAACTCAAATGACCCATGCAGCCTTTTAGAGAGTCACGACATCCTCTGCTTGATTGACAACAAATAAGATAATGAAGTAGCGAGAGTGATGAAGCCTTCAGAGACCAATATGTGGATGTGGTTTTAGCCCATTTTTCTCATGTTACACCCAATAGAAACATGGTGTTGACAGGTTATTCATAAGATTCAAACAGTTTTTTCCTTCAGCACTAAATTACTTGGAGGAACTGCTGATGAAATCAAGTTACAGTAATGTACTGTACATATACTGTATATATCTTGTATTTTTAGCTCAGTGCCCAGTTGAGCTAAAAAGCTGGGAATTTTCAAACTGCTCATGGAGTCCCATTTTAAACGGATGTATTAAACCACTGAATTACAAAACCACTGAATTCAGTGATTCAACTGTTGCACAAACTCCCACAATTGCCACACACAGTTTTGTGTCCGATTCCTCATTATGATTTTGAAGGGTTTCACTATCAAACAGAATATGATCCTCTGGGAAAAGGCTGGAGTCTGTAAAATCCCTAAGGATACTTCTAAGAACAGGTTAATGACAGATCTGCTGGTGTGCATCACTAGTTTGAAAACCTGCATTGTGTACTGTAGACGTTTGTGTTTTACATTTACTGAAATTGTCCCCTGACAGTCTATAATGAGCATGTCTAGCAGTCTCTAAAATACAGTTCACAGCTCTGTGACACTAAAGAATCTGCTTAGCACAAAAAATAATTAAATTGGAAAATGTACATGTTAATAATAAAATAAAAGCCGCACATTATAACATCATTCTTGACTTTCGTTTTTTCCTAAACCTATCACTCTTACACAGCATTTTTAGATTTTATTTTTTACAAAGAAAAGATTTAAAGGAATAGTTAACCCAAAAATGAATATTGTATTCAAAATGAATAATGAATCATCATTTTCTCAAGTTGTCCCTCTTATTTTTTGTTGAGCATGAGATTTCTAGCCAATTATTGTTCAGCATGTCAGCATTTTAATAGTATAACCAGATTATGAAAAACACCCTTACAAACAGTAATGTAAATTGCACAAATTAAATACTTTTTTCAATTAAAGGTATATTTCATTTGCTTTATTATTAACATATGTCAAAAACCCCACAAAAATGCATCATTCATAACACAAACTTTATTTCCAAACAATCTTGTACATCACTTAAATACTTCAAGTACTAAAGTCTTGTGGACAGTGTTAGAAGAGGAGCTTCACAATAAATAATATACGGCCCCGGAGGAACCAATACAAAATAAGGCTGGTTTATTTATTCACATGCAAAATACAATCATGCACCTGGCCCTGCATCTGCAAAATAGAACAAAAATATATAGAGAGATAGAGAAAGAAAGCATTGCATGTCCACATATTTATATATTTATATATATAACTAATTCAAGTAGCTATTCTCTATGATCCAAAATGCTTTACAATGTAAGAACATTACGAAATTTAGCAAAATCTCAATAAACCTTTATATAAAAGAAACCAACAGATAATCCATATACTTAACTAGTCCCAGTCATCATGCTCAAATCAGACATTTTGATGCTTTTTGCTCTCGTCGTACATCATTGTAAGTCTGTACATGTACACATGTACATTATAGAAACGGTAGCATTGCAACACCTATGCAAGTCTCACAGGCTACGCATGCAAACGCCACAAAGTAGAACAGATTCGATTTTAAAATTCACAGAAACGTGCTATTTTTGGGAACGAGCGACAGCTCGTGTGTTCAGCTCTTTAGTGACCGAACGTCCTGGAAGACTCGTACTCGCTGGGGCACTTGGGCTTGATTCCCTTATTGTTGTAATAATCCACCACCTGGTTCGGGACCTCGGCTAAGACACTTTTTGCCAGTGCGGCAGGAGAAGCCTGTAACATAAAGCCAATAGAAACAAAATAAAAAAACTCTTCCAGAATTATCCATTCTGCCATCTGGTCTTCTGCTAATGATCTGTGAAGATGCTGTACTTGGTGAAATGCGAGTGTGGTGATCAAAAACATTGTGAAATCTGAGCAGAAGTGACTGATGCGTCTCAAAGAGGAGATGGGGAAAATCAGTGGACATGAGTTATATAATGGAGAACAGATGCTCAGATATAGACGGTGGAGGTGGCTGACACTTGGTGTTGCTTGTCAAGGGGTTAGCAATCCAGTATTTGTCTAAAAGGTTTCCCATGAGGATTCTAATAAACCAAACTTTGGCTGGTCATGTATAGACAGACAATCTGATGCCCAATGTACAGATTCTTTTACATGTCAAGTGTCCCCTAAAGCTACTGTTAAAGTCAACATGATATCAACATCTTATTTATGATCTTGCCTATGAAAACCCAGCTAAGGTCATTTTTTTGTGATTTACTGTTTTCCACATAAAATCATTCTACATAATGCACAGAACATATTGTATAAATTTAACTGACTGAGTAATGACATGTGAAAGATTAAAATCATAGTGAAATTAATAGGTGAAATCAAACTTTTATGCTCGTTATCTCAGAATTTGATTTTTAGACTCTTTTACAATTGTGTTAAAAACCAGCAAATTGGCGAGTAAAATTTGTTTATATAAGAGTTATTATAATTTAGTTTTTAGTAATATTTAAAAAAAATGTATTTCTGTATTTTTTACTTGTCATGTAAATATGACATATGTTTTAGTTTAATTTAAATGTTCCTGTAGCTTTTTTATTTTAAGCAATTTTGTTATTTGATATGTACTTTTCATTTATTTATTTATTTTTTACTTATTTATTTATTTTTATTAACTTAATTTTATTAATTGTTTATTAATTTTATTGTCATATAGTTTTGATTTATCTTTATTTCAGTTTTGGTTTTAGTTTACTTTTTTATTTTCAGTTAATAAATGTATATTTCTCCTAAACTTGTTTATTGCAAGAGCAACATTTCAAATGTTCAATTTGTTTTCAAATAATATTTAGGCCTATATTTTATATAATTTCTATTAACAAAAACTATTGATAAGTTTTACTTTTGTAAACTATAAAAACCTTGGTTTACATCTTAAACTTTGTTGTTATTACTGTAGCTGACATGGATTACATGATCAACGCATGGATGCATCCTTTTCCGGTTGGATGGTGTAAATGTATTGCATCCTGCAGTAATCGCTACACGAATGAGAGGATAACATGAGAAAGTGGACAGAAATAGCATCCAGGGATATATTCAATTATTTTGTGCTGTCATGTGGAGTAAATGATGGCGCTGAGCTCTTCTGACAGACACTTCACCATAGAGCATAAGGTTAATACAGCGCTATGTAAATAAGTGGGCGTGGCTAAAATGAAAACATTTAGAAAGAAACGCATAGTTTGAGACGACCCACAAACCAACCCCAAGCGTGAGGAGGAGCTTGCTATTAAAAGAGGCATGGTTTGGGTTTAACTACTTACTTGCTATACATGATTACTATAATCATGTAATATAATTATAAAACAGATTTTTAGTCATACCACCCTTCGCTATATCATAGTAAAATGCTTTACAGTTGGATATTTATTTTCTTCAACAAAACCTTCCCTTCATCACACCTAAAGGTAAAAACTTCCCTTTCCTCATATAAACTTTTACATGCCGCACGCGTTCCCACATTCTGCTTGACCCTGTTGAGAGTCATCTTGTCTCTGTGCATTCTGTGGTTTGTTTCTCACCAGGGACAAGCAGTAGATGTGATAATTAATGGAGCAGTCAAGCTAAAGGTTATTAGATCGCTCCGAGTCTGGCTGGGAAATGTGAAAGGGACGGCAAGAAAGAGGCAGCGAGTAATTAACCAGGAGAGATTCTCCTTTGAGCTTCTTCAGACTTTATAAAGATGCAGAATGAAGATCTCTGCATAATGATGTGCTGATTAAAGGCCAAGATCTACAGTCGACAAAGTTCAGCTGTATGTATAATCACTTTAGTCTCCAATTTTAAAGTAGAGAGAGTTTGGCCTTTAAGTATGAAAAGCTCCCTCAAGACCTTAAACATTAGCTGCTTATAACTAAATAGGAATTCTGAATATACTAATGTCTCTGATCAGACTTGTTTGTGCTGAGGGCCACCCTCATAATTTAACCAATCATCATTGCCCTCAACCTAAAGTAAATCTGATCATTAAAAAACAGAAATGTAAATGGAAAAAAAAGTTGAAAAGTAATAAGTATGATATTAACTTGTTTTAACTTACTGCTTTTTTTAGTAAACAAAATTGTAATGCAAAAACATTAGAAAATAATACATTATTATATTTACTTGTTTTTCACTAATAAGTAAATAACAAAAAATAAAATTAAAAACAGCTAAAAAAGAATAAATTATGATATAAACTAGTTTTTTTCCCCTGCTTTATTAGTAAATATTTTCAATTGTACTTGTTTTCATCCCTTATGATTCATCAAACAAAGGATTTCCACTGGGTTTTACCACTTTGTTTTCGAGGCTATTAAATGAAAACAGGTCTGTTAACCGTCACTGTTCCTCAGGAGGAACACCTATGTTATTTCCCTGTTCTCTTTAATATTTCATAGTTGAATTTTAATCTAATCGTGACAAACTAAACATTAATGGAAAGGTATAAGACTCTAGATGAAATATTTGAAAATTTTTCATAACAATAAACATAAACAAACAAAAATCATTTAAAAAATGTTAAAGTTACTGTAATTTTTTTAAAAACCTAAATTGAAAAAACAAGTTTAAAAGATTTTTAAAAAATATATCTAAAAATAAAAAAAGTAGTTCAGATTCGCATTTTTATGTGTATACTCAATTTCTGCAGTGACAGTTATCAGGTTAAATAAAATTATTAGTGTTGGTTACATAACTACACACTCATCTTATATTCATCCACATTTAGCATGTGCATCTAATTAAACTCACATGTTTGAAGTTACGGAACGGTACAAACTGCACGATGTCCCGTAACACCGGTTCCCCTTTTGGCGACCGGAGGATCCCGTCATCACCGTCCAGCATCTCCATATCGGTGAAATCTGCGCTTCCCACACCCACGATGATGACGGACATGGGCAGGTGAGACGCGTGGACGATGGCCTCTCTCGTGTCCGCCATATCCGTGATCACTCCGTCCGTCAAGATGAGTAGGATGAAGTATTGCTGTGAGAAACAACATACTCAACAAGAGAAACTTGGCGAGGTGGAGAGAGAAGGAAACATCACATACCATGGCCTCTTTGGTGTGCATTTCCTCCGAGGCAAAGTGAGCTACTTTCTGGATTATAGGAGCAATGTTTGTAGGACCGTATAATTGAATCTTGGGAAGGCAGTTTTGGTAGGCTTCAACCACACCCTGGATACCTGCAAAATATAATGACAGAGACATCATTCTTTATTAATTTTAATCAATGTAAGTCTTAGATTAGCTACCCTCATGGTTAAAACTCCTATTTTTTTTGTGTACCAGTTTCCTTGGAAGAAACAGTGTGGTCTTCTTTAACACGGCACTTTAAATAATCTTTCATCTTCACAGCGAGTGAAGGCTAAAGCTCAGTGATCTGCCACAGCAGTAATGCTGTTGACTGACACAGTGAGCATGATCTCCTGAGGTCAGCCTGTATTTCTCACCATGTCTCCAACTGTTTCATTTAATTAACACCTCCAAGCTCGAACACGCACGACCGGTGGCTTAAAGGTGAAAGCGTGCTGTGCTGTGCAGCGTTGGAATTAAGATGAGAAGACTTTCATACTGGAGGTCAATGGAGGTAATCGTTTCAGTGGCTGCTTCGCAAAGGGGAATCAGAGATGATTTGAAACCCTGAGAGACGTCTCTTTAAAGGATACGCCATGTTAAATATAGCAAAAAACTTGATGTAAACTACTGCTGACGTCCTTTCGCCATAGCACCTTCATACATTGTCAGTCACACTTGGTCGGTTCACACTGCTGCTGTAAAAGTCTCACGCTCTTTTCTGGATGCGCTCCAGCTCCGTGTTGTTTGCACAGTAAATAAAACCCCATCACTCTTCACAAACAGACAGACCTAAATCTGATGATAACACATAGGACCTCCACCTATGACATGTGGATCGTTCCCTCAGAGGACCAACACACATAACAGATCATCTGTTAAGAGCTAAATGAGTTTCGTTTCTTTTTACCTCAACTGAAAATTATAGTCTACAGCAATTCCATTGGCAAATCAATTCTTCTCAAGGGTGCTTACACAAAGCTGTGATGTGTTATAGTTAAGGAGCTCTGTAGCACCTGGAGAAATCTGTTACCACTTTGCTTTTTCTCTAGGAAGCCATTAGTATTTTTATTTTTAGATTAGACCACAGATCAAGCTTGACAACATATAGCTTGCATCTAACAGTGCTATACACTGAGGGTTAGGGTGATAAAAAATACCCATAATGCACTGCAACATGAGCAGCCAATCAGGACTATTGACAGCTGGGGTGGGATGCTACATTATACATTCATCTTAATAGCAGTTGCTCCGCTGGCGTGTGAATATCATTATCAGGAATTATTTTAGACATCATTATCCAAGTAGTGAAATCTAATATTGTGACGATGCTAGTGGAAATACTTATTATTACAAATGAAACATAAAAACATGTTTTTTGACCGCAAACTGGTGCAGTTACCGTATCCTTCAGCAGATGCTGGCCCAATCAAAACAGCCAAATCTTGACCTCTTAATTTCATCACGATGTTTACATTCCATTACTTTCCAGTTCAGGTTTTAAAAAGTTTGGAGTGACTTTGAAAGAGTGAGGAGACTCTTTCGTGGAAGGCAGACATGCTCTCTAGATGCCTTGCCACAACATGTCCAAAAAAGGTTGTCAATAGTTAGAAAATAAAGTTTGTTTATAAATGCACCCCACACTGTTCACACTAAGCTTATGTCCGGTTTCCCACATAATCATTTTATGAGGTCATATCAAAGCGTTAAAGTGGTCTCTGTTAGGGGAGATTGGCTGGCATGTGTCCTGGTGGGGCTGCAAGCCACGAGCTATTCTTAGAAGAGGCTGCCTGATCAAAAGCCGAGTGGTCTGTGCCCATTCTGGGCGCCACCCTGGTGTGTCTGCACTGACAGAGGTGGAACAGAAATAGCAAGGGAAATCAAGTGACACCGCTGTATCGGTGAGAAGTGAGAGACATGATCAATTCATCCTATTCATGGCTGAAAAATAATGATGGGAAAGCTGAGCACCAAACACAAACTGGTACTGAAGACCAATAGTCACAAACCTAATACAAACCCTGCGTTTCCAATCATCTGAGTTTACTTTCAAGACAACACCATCCCGTGGAGACTTGTGTTACATGGCATTAAAATGCATAGGTGGTGCAGCAGAGACAACTGCATTATCATTTATATTACTTTACTTTTCTAAATCTACATCTGCATTGAAAGCACTCATTGTTTTCGGATTTTCCCTCTTTACTTTCTAATAGAAACCATCCTTCAGCAGACACGAGTTTCAAGCTTTAAACAGATTGAGATGATGTAAGTCTACCCAGAGAAAACGGTTTAAAAAATCCAATCCAACGATTTTCAACTACTTCTGTGGACTTCAAAATAAACTCTCTTACTCTTATTTTATTTTATTTTAAATACAGGATATATACATTTTTACACAGTAAATGTAATAAAATGGTTTAATTTATTTATTTAGGCCTATTTTAATGTATATTTTTTAATATATAGACTGTATATAGATGTATATATATTTATACATCATTTATAATTTATTTTTTATATAATATATTATATTTATATTATATACTATTACAGGGTTTAATAGTTTTAATCAAAATGACCTCTGGGACACAAAAGTTCCTGTAGTAGAAGAAACACCAGAAGAAACACAAGAACATACTCTTATTAAACTAAAACTTTTGACCTAACACAGCCAGGCAGGTATGATACAATATTTTCACCATACCCTTAAACATCTGTTTTTTGCTGACATGTGCTCCAACCTGCTTCTCTGGGCCCAGAGGGACTAATTATTCAGGAAAAGGAGGGTGTGACAGCAACGTCATTTCACTTTTCTACATTCAGGAATTCCCCTTAGACTGTATATTGTATAGCGGCATTAAACTTTAATGTGTCACCCTGTCAATACCATAGCTCTGGAACTCAGCTACGCGTATATTGATCTCATTAGTATGGGGTAACAGTGCAGAAGGGCTCTTTGACTTTGCCACTACATTGAGTAGATTCAGCCACACTGGGCAAAGATCATATGTGGATCTTAATGCATTTGTAGATTATGAATTTGAAAGATACAGTAGCTGTGACCCTGTCTGTGAAATGAAAAGAATTATTTTATTGCCACTATATTTTGCACAAAACAATGCATGAAGTTAATCTTTGACATGGTTTTTAAGATATCAATAATATATTGTTACAGTACATTCTTTACATTATGTAGAATGATTTTATGTAGTAAACATTAAATCACAAAAAATGTCTTTAGCTAGGTTTGCACAGACAGAGTCTCATTTGGTCTGGAATAGCTGATCTTGGAATAAAAGCTCTGTCATACCTGCACATTCAGGGTTGTCCTCATTAAAGTTGACAGCAAAGTCATGTGAAACCTGAGAAGTAAAGGAACAGTTATAACTTCACATCCAACCACATTCACACACTCCTAATTTGTGGCAACAAAAATATACTTTTTTAACAAGTGGAACAAGAAGGTAAAATGTATCCAATTTTTTATATGGTAAATCCAAAAAGTCAGGTTCTGTTACCTTAAAGTCTGGAGGTATCCGAGCACCAAAGCCAAATGCCGGAAACATTTTGTCACTGCACGGAAAGCAAAGCAGACAAGAGATTAGACCTGGCAAGAACTGAAGATCTGGGGAATTACTGAGCAAATTTCCCATCATGCCCTTCAGTCTCAATGGCCTCTGATCGCTGCTCATTTGTAATGGACACGGATTTGCATAATTGTTATTGTTAGTGGCCGCCAAAACATTGTGTGCTGTGATTTGGGCTTTCCTCCAGACTGAACGGCCTGATGGATGTGCATTCATTCATCTCAGACTGGAGTGAAGCCGGAGCTCTCCGTGGTGCTGAAATGAGCTTTCCAATGAGAGTGCTGAAATTACAGCTCCGTTACAGTTGCTGCACATTTACTATTAAAAACTGCTAAAAAGATTTAACAAGACAACATTATACAGCAAGTCTTTTCCTTCTAAATGAGTTCCTTTAGAAATTGCCCTAAAATGTGTTCCAGGCAACTACTTCATATTATCTTCTCAAGGAGATAAATAATCAAATTATTATTTAGCAATGAATGAATTTCATTTGCATTTAATACTTAAACATAATTTCATATGACTCTTTTTAAAGGCCCCAACCAACAGACCTCAACATTTAACACATGGACCTCAATTCACAACCAATCAACAAATTCAACAATTCTCATTATGATGTGCTACAGTATGCATGCCACCACACAAAACACAACCAACACTGATGATAAAAAACAGCAACAGTGGCATTAACAAAGGCTGCAAATAGCAAAATAACAATCCCATGGTATTTGCATAATTTATTCATGCTGCAGTGCATGCTGGGAGGCACTTAACAAGTTTTTGCTTTAAATAGACAACTCTAGAACAACATTTGGTCTAAAAAGTATTTGAAATCTGCTTTCATATACTTCAGTTGAAGAAAGAAAACTTCCTGTTGACTTCCCATCAACTGCTGTGTGAAAAAAACGTAAGTCAAGAACCTTGAGCGGTGAAGCTAGAATTTGATTGGCTGTTCAGCCTGCTTACCTGTCATAGTCTTGGCAAATCTCCCCCACTGCGACTAAAGCTTTCAGATATTCGTTGGGCTGGTAGGGGTGGATGTAGTGTAACGAACAACTGTTCTTCGGATCCCCATTAGATGCTGTGAAATCAATAGCTACCTGAAAAGACAAGCAGAAATCAAAAAGCTTTGACGCTAATTACTCAAAATGTATGTGAGCAGCATGTGGGGAATCTCTACAGAGTGCCGGATCCTAACAAGTACTGTATGACACAAAGTATACAGATTCTAGCTGTGTAAACAGGTATGGGGCTATATATATATATATATATATATATATATATATATATATATATATATATATATATATATATATATATATATATATATATATATATATATATATATATATATATATATATGTATATATAAACATATCAGCATGAAAAACATGAAAAACATGAGAAATATCAGCATGTATCATTAGAACTGCATATTATATAAATTCATTAAACAAATGTATGGCAACTGAAAATGTAAGAAATTCTGAATGAACTTTTCTTTGTCAAGTGTGAAAACACACAGTTATTGTTGTGGTTTCCAGGAGCTCTGAGTAAATAATTTAAGTAATAATTAAGAATTTAAGTGATTTTGAAGGTTTTATAATGGCATAATTCAGGAGATTGTAAGTGAGCAGTTTCATCTAACCAGAACAGATAATTTGATGCTACAGTGCACATAATGTGTCATGTGAAAATAACAGCAGCGCTGCAGGTGACACGATATTATTCAACAACTGTTGTGCACAAACCAAACATTTAAAATAACATTTTATTGTTGCTGTTCCCATTACTGTCGACATGTTAATGAGTAATAAATTAGAAGTGCTCTGACTAACAATAATAATAATTCACTAAGCAAAGCCGGCAGCATGCTAATATCAGGGAAACCAAATTACAACGAGTGATTTATTTTATTGGTATAAACACTGGGGATATGCAAAACCAAATATCATCAAAATCAAAATCTGTGGATTGCCTGCATGACTAGTTAACAAATCCATCATAAGGAAAACACCTGACTGTGATTGGACGTGTTGATCTGTGTCTGTTTTGACTTACTGTAAACTGTATTTGACAACCACCCATAATGTAGTCCAGAAAGGAATGCATCTTAATTATCTGTGGATATAAAAGGGCAGATTATCAGAAAAACCCTTCGCGCATAAACTTATGCTGTTCTCTTTTCCCATCACCTTTAATTCATGTCAACTGTGATCATTTACAGCACTAGAATCTCCCATTTTAGCCTAGTGGTAAATTCATCTAGCTGTGTAAAGTTTCCACCTTCATCTACTGTACCCATCAACGACTCTTCTGACAGTGTGACACGGACACTTTCTAAAATACAAGACCAAGTAGCAGACAATCTAGAGAGCTTCATTTCATGATGCAAATATTACCTTGCACTGATTCAAAATGACAATCCCAGAATTCTTGTAGTTCTTCTTCTTGACTTTATATTTTGGATTTATGCATTCCCACTGGACCTGTCATGGTTTAAGAAAACATAACCATTAGTTGTCTTTTGTCTGCTGGAGCACCTGTCGGAGGGGAAATCGTGACAATGCAACAGCTTCATTACAATGTCGGAGACCATGTGCAATCGCTTCCCATTGGTGCAGGAAGACAAGTGCACCAGCAGACAATTGACTCACAGACAACAATTTCAGTCATAATAATGAGAAATGATGTCTAGTCTGGAAGGAATATTCTAAAACAATTAGCAGAATCTGGTACTGTTGCCTGCGGATGTGAGATACCAGCTCAGAGCGTTTGGGAGAAGTGTGTGCAACTGTGGCTTATACAATAAACAGATGGCTAAAAGACAATAGTCTTTTGTTTTCAAATCCAGTAAGAGATACTCTGTAATAGAGTATTTAGAGGTAATAAAATAGTCAATTTACTGTGCCATTTTTAAGGGAAGGAAGTGCATTACAGACACTTAAATGAAGCATGTTAAAAACTCTGCAAGTAAGGATGCAATTAAATCAACTATCATTCAAAACGACTGTGGTTCTGCAGGAAACCATTTAACCCTTTACACTAAAAAACATGCTCATTACTGACTGTAAGAAAAGACACAGTATCAGACACAGTGATTTTGAAATGAAGTGCAAACTGCAAATTAAAGTTGTGCACACAGACTTATTGGCCACTTAAAGAGCAAGAAAAAGACAGCTTTACCAAAATTATATTTTTCTAGATGAAATAAAACCAATAAGTTATGATTTGGCATATGGGCGGCTAATTCTACCCATTTGAAAAAATCTAAAATAAGCTAAAGTGACTGTGACCCATATCAGAATCACCTTAAATAACCTTTATCTTTCATCATTCATTTCTACTGATTTCTCATTAAGTTCCTCTGAATATGTTAAGGAGCTCTTTCACAGAAAGCCAATTAAATGAAAAACTCTGTCTGGTTTGTGGATCAGTTTCTTTGAGACAGTGCGTGTCGGATATAAAAGCCAGTTGATGAACTGATGCATTTTTCATGAGCCATGTTTAAAACTGTACCTGTCTCCCGTCCATCGCTAACCGCATTTCTTTGAACGTAGCTTGGAATTCTCCAATGAAATCGTGCTTTCCATTCGAATCCCAGTCCCACACTGTACACTGGAGGACAGACGAAAAATGAACAAAGGCAAACATCAACACTGAACCTCTTTACTTTTTGAATGAATGATTCATCAGTATATAGTTTGTAAACTATTAATAAAATATTATATGTACAAACCCGATTCCAAAAAAGTTGGGACACTGTACAAATTGTGAATAAAAAAGGAATGCAATAATTTACAAATCTCATAAACTTATATTTTATTCACAATAGAATATAGATAACATATCAAACGTTGAAAGTGAGACATTTTGAAATGTCATGCCAAATAAAAGTTGGGACAGGTAGCAATAAGAGGCCGGAAAAGTTAAATGTACATATAAGGAACAGCTGGAGGACCAATTTGCAACTTATTAGGTCAATTGGCAACATGACTGGGTATAAAAAGAGCCTCTCAGAGTGGCAGTGTCTCTCAGAAGTCAAGATGGGCAGAGGATCACCAATTTCCCCAATGCTGCGGCGAAAAATAGTGGAGCAATATCAGAAAGGAGTTTCTCAGAGAAAAATTTATCATCATCAAAGTTATCATCATCTACAGTGCATAATATCATCCAAAGATTCAGAGAATCTGGAACAATCTCTGTGCGCAAGGGTCAAGGCCGGAAAACCATACTGGATGCCTGTGATCTTTGGGCCCTTAAACGGCACTGCATCACATACAGGAATGCTACTGTAATGGAAATCACAACATGGGCTCAGGAATACTTCCAGAAAACATTGTCGGTGAACACAATCCACCGTGATGAAAAGGTATAGGCAAATGAAAGGTATATCCAAGTTCTAGAACAACATATGCTCCCATCCAGACGTCATCTCTTTTAGGGAAGACCTTGCATTTTCCAACAAGACAATGCCAGACCACATACTGCATCATTTACAACATCATGGCTGCGTAGAAGAAGGATCCGGGTACTGAAATAGCCAGCCTGCAGTCCAGATCTTTCACCCATAGAAAACATTTGGTGCATCATAAAGAGGAAGATGTGACGAAGACCTAAGACAGTTGAGCAACTAGAAGCCTGTATTAGACAAGAATGGGACAACATTCCTATTCCTAAACTTGAGCAACTTATCTCCTCAGTCCCCAGACGTTTGCAGACTGTTATAAAAAGAAGAGGGGATGCCACACAGTGGTAAACATGGCATTGTCCCAACTTTTGAGATGTGTTGATGCCGTGAAATTTAAAATCAACGTATTTTTTCCTTAAAATGATACCTTTTCTCAGTTTAAACATTTGATATGTCGTCTATGTTGTATTCTGAATAAAATATTGAAATTTGAAACTTCCACATCATTGCATTCTGTTTTTATTCACAATTTGTACAGTGTCCCAACTTTTTCGGAATCAGGTTTGTAATATTTTGCTTCTCATATAAAACAACTTTCTTTTTCATTGGCATCACTTGGATTCGGTGGCAACATGGGTAATGTTGGATTTATGTTAATAGCCAAATACCTCACATTCAGGGTCTAGCCACCTTGTTTTACTCTAAAATATATCCCATAGGGGAAGTGAAATAGATCTGAATGACAGGTCATATTTGTTTTAAAATGGTTCAACATTCAATATTCAAATGCGCTTTTTGTATATTTCATTTCTATATGCCCAACACATATTTGCTTCCTCAACAACCTCTAGTTTAAACACATTTTAAGCATTTCTCTGGAACATAAATAAATGACATTGGTTTGCACAGCATCTAGTGAAAGCCGCTGTGGATTGCCTTCATGAGGTCTACAGAGAGATCTGAAGGCCAGAATTTACTGGAAGGCAAACATAGAGAATTAAAACTGGAGCAGTCTGTGCCCGTACATACATGCATGCATTAAACATAAGGTGAAATTACAAATTAATTAAAGTTTGATAGTTTTCTGCAATATTCAGGACAATGACTTATATAATACTGTTGGAAGGGATGAGGTCAGCTCACAGTGAGCTTTTCATTCAGACAGGATTTTGTTGGATAATCTAATTTCTTGCTTATAGTATCATACTTTTTATGCAAGAACAGATCAGTTAAACAATCATAAATAATCAATGAATTAAATAAGATCTACTTTGTTGCTTAACTATTCAACTTTTGTAAATTAATTTTTGATTCTACGAAATACACACTTTATTATATTTTTGAATCAGAGACATAGGAAATATACAAAACACTTTTTCAATCAGAATAAAGAGTAATATTTAAAATTGAAATTCCCGGTAGACGTTCACAACAAATAAGACTTGTAATAAGATTCGTCACATATATTCCAATCAGTCACAGCCATTAGACATTAAACACACACGGTTCTTTCTTAGGCCATAGATGTTGAAATGAGAACATGTTCTGTGACAGCAGCAGTCTAATGTACTCCTGAAGAGCAGGTCTGGGGACAGCGTGAGCTCCAGCTGTGAGCTGGTTATGACATGAGGACGACTTGCACTAAATGAGGCCGAATGGTTTGCTTTAATAAGGTCTGAGTTCTGTTCAGTCATGAGTAGGCACGAGCGAGGCCACACGCAGGCATATGGTGATTGAGCCGACACAGAGGCGCACAGGCCCTTAGGAGATGTTTGTAAGGGGTCCTGAGAATCTTAACGTTAAATGGACACACTTCACGGTGAGCACATGGTCCTTGAAAATCACTATTGACAATTCACAATCACAGTTTCGATACTGTGTTGGGTTGCAAAGCAAACCAGCTGTTTTTATGTGACCCTGCCTGTGAAAATCCAGCTAAAGTCGTTTTTGTTTTGTGATTTACTGTTTTCTACATAAAATCATCCTATGTAATGTAAACACATTCTGTTGAAATATCTTCTTAATATCTTTAATTTTGACTGATTAATGACATCAAGGATAGAAATAATAGTGATATTTATAGTGAAATCAAACTTTGATGCTTGTAACCTCATAATTTGATTTTGAGACTTTAGCCTGGTTTTCACAAACAGGGTCACAAATTATTCATTTATCAGTTATAAATCTTTTTATATAAATGGGTTGCTTATTAAATGACGCAAGACAAATATAAGCGTAAGGACTTTTGTGTAATGTAAAAATGCAGACCAAAACTTGGCTTCATTATTATATAATGAAAATTAAAATGAACGAGTACAAGTAATGTATTTATTCGTTAGCAGACAATTACTGCAGGAAAAAGGATATTTCCTATCATTATTATAACAGTTTAACACAATCTACTTTAATTTAGATTATAAATGAAAACAATCATAAATCTACTGGAGGAATTGCCAGCTTTTAATATTAAATTAACATGAAACAACACATGTTCAGCTGAAATTTTCCTGACTAATTTATTTTCAAATTAAATCAAGCAGTCTTTGATGAATGACAAAGAAAGAAAGAAACCAAGAGAGGTAGGAATAACCAGCTAGATTCTTTCTGCATTCTTAAACACACACACACGTGTCTCGTTCTCCTGAGTTAATCATGTCATGTGACTGGTGATCACTGTGAAATCTTCAGCTATATGATCTGGAAAGAGATACGCTGGACCAGCAACACTGATTGATCTCCAGAACTTCTGCTGTACAAATGCAATTTATAAAATTATTCAGTTTAAACCTACAAAGATGGAGCCAGAACACAAAGACCCTTAACAAATAGTGATTATGTGTGACCTTTTTGATAGATATGAACTCAAAAGTATACAAAATGTAAATCAGCATATCAGCTGTTGATGTATTTACAGGGATTCATGTTCCTGCCAACATCATGTTCCAACTTATCCATCAACAAACACACATATACGAACTGTAATTGAATCTTTATCCTGTCTAATAACAGCAAATTTGGATAAAAAAAGACAAACATACATACACAGGCAAACCAAAACAAACATCATTAAAACTAATATGAACCACACACAGACAGATGGCTCACATAATTCACAGAAATGCATCTCTGTCATCTTCCACAGAATAAACAGAAAAATCCCAAATAGTCATAATAGATAGCACAATATTTCCAGGTGCATGTATTTCTTAATAATGAACATCAGTGGTATGACCATACCTTTATGCATCTTAAAATTGTTCATAGCAACTCGCACTGAATACAAGTTCAGTGAGCAATCTCTTTCTACATTTTGAAAAGTTATACTTTTATGGATTGTACATTTGGAAAGTGCTAAAGTGCCTTTCTTCAAAAGTCAACATCCACTATAATAATTGACGGTAAAGGCAGGCAATTCTCTTTATATAAGCGCTACAAATCTAATCAAATCTAAACAACGCGTGTACTTTCTTGTAAGCTGCTATGCAGAGATTGCTCTGCCCAGAACATACATTTAAAATGTCAGTGTAGGTGTAAACTAAATTAAAACATATTTGGATTTTGGGGTGAATGTCAAATACACTGAATAACACATTCACTGATCCAGCAAATATTGTCAAGTCATGCTGTACCTTCAGTATTCTCTCATGGTCTCCGCTACAGAGCGAGTTAAGGGATGTTTTGAAGGTTTTCCACACAGGATTGAGGTTGTTCATGATGGTCTGTGTACAGAGAGAGGGAAACTGTTGGTGCTGTGTCGGTTAAGCAATGATAATAGGGAATTATATGCAGATATCAACCTTATCATGCAAAAATGACCAAGGAAAACCAAAGATTTTCATCATACTGATAGATCAGATGTCAATATTAGGTGGTTTAAATGCTCATGTGAGGTCTCTCTTAAAGTTTTTAAAACAGTTTTTTCTGTTCAAAGCATAACTTTTCATAGTCAGTTAAGGTGTTGTTTTCAAATTGCATCCATAACGGTCCATATTCCTTAGTCTATAGTACATAATATTGCTTCTGGTTTGTTCATGTTAAATACAGAAATCTTATAAAGTATGTTGCCTCATGTGTTCTTTTTGTCATATCCATAACTATATTTTAAATAGATAACATGTCGTAGATTGATATTTTTCTGATGTAAAATATAAACAGATGGTTCAGTTTATTGGTAAAAAATACCATTCTGTGAGAATTAATATTCCATGTTTTGACTAAAAATGTCACGTCTCTAAAATATTTAACAAGTCAATATGTAAATCTTGAAATTAGAGTGTATTTAGTATTCATACTGCAAAAGCATGTAGGCGAATACCATGAAGAAAGTTAAAAATGACTAATAATGTTCTGGAAATGAACTTTTCAGGTTGCCAGTGGTCTGGGGTAATGTGTTGTCTTACCTCTGTTCTGTGCACCAGCTGCTGGGTGTTGTCATCATTTACCCTGTAGATCTCCAAGAATGGATCAGACTTGCTGAAGAAGTCCTGAGAAACAACAAAAACTCATAGACACGCTGATGGGATCACACACATATATTTTTTAGAGAGAAATAAACTCATTTGTCCTCCATCATTGTGTTTTTGTAGCCATTTACTGTTTAAACCTGTTTTTGTCAGGCCACCTGGAAGTTGCATTTTAGTTCAATATCTCAACTGGCAGAACATGGCACTGACAATTTCATGGGATCAAAAAATAAATGAACTGAATGCAAGTCATATCTTAAACCTATATAATCTAAAAATGTAAAAAAGACCATATATACAAAGATACACACAGTCGGTACTGACCCTCCCTAGTTATGTGCACAATATCTAGAACAAAACATGTTTCAAAAGAGAGCCCTGTACATATTAAGGCAAACAACATAATAAAAGGAACAAATGAGTTTGAATTTAAACTGTGCAATATTAGCTTCACACAGACATTACTGGTTGTAGATTTGTCTTGGCTAACTTGCAGGTAAAACATTTCACCCTTGAGGACAATGTCAGGTATGCTGAATGTTCAAAACTGCACTGAATGACTGGGAGTCATTTTGGTTGGAAAAGAAAAAAATACTGATCTTTGGGATCTTTGAGAGCTTACTGAATGAGAACAGCAGTCTAACATCTCTCACACATAAAAGAGCCTCATGCACAAAAGAGTCAAAACAGACCGCTCACTGCTAAGTGTTCAAAGATGTCATCTACTACAGGCTGAACTGTACTAAACGCTCTCCTGAACGCGTCTAGTCACTCAGCAAAAGTTGAGGATGACAAATGAAATAGAAACTTGTCAAAGGTTATCATAAAATCTTGACAGCGCATGCCTCTGATTTTTCATTCGTTTAATCTTAATGAAAGTTTTAATTACTCTGATGTGTGGATATGAGTCACACTGAAGGATTATGACTTGGCAGAAGAAAAGGATCCTTAGATGAAAAATCTCTCACTCTGAAACCAACATGTAGACATGTAGCTCTTGTAAATCAAGAGTTGTTGTTATGCTTGTATTAATCCCATTTATTAATTTCAGTCCCATGTAATTACCTTAGTGAAATATACTAGTATACTAGTATTCTCTCTCTCTCTCTCTCTCTCTCTCTCTCTCTCTCTCTCTCTCTCTCTCTCTCTCTCTCTCTCTCTCTCTCTCTCTCTCTCTCTCTCTCTCTCTCTCTCTCTCTCTCTCTCTCTCTCTCTCTCTCTCCATTTAAGTACAACTCACTTATGCCAATCATTTGAGAAAATGATAACTTAATAACAAAAATCTATTCAAATCAATAAATCAATTAGACAATCAAGTGTATAAAATTATTATATAAGCAACAGTTTAATCAGTGAAAAAATTAAGTGAACAATAAATATCAATAAACAATAAAACAAAAAATTAATTAAAAAATTAATAAAACAATTTATTGAATGCAGCAATCAGTAACTTTTGCCTCTATATCTCCATCTGTGTTGAAACATAAAATTGCAGGCTACTTTACGTTTTTATCAGTGGAAACCGTCAAAATCACATTTTATGTAAACATATGACAGATCACCAGATTTTTGTTTATTCGACTAATCAAATAGTACAAAGAGAATAAAAAGAAAAAGTCTTCAGAATCAAAGGCGCCTTAACAAAACTATGCTTTTTACCCAGAACACAGTACAAAGTACAGTGGGTTTGGAGGAAAAATACCGCACACAAAACAGATGACTGTTGCTATGAGAGTCTATTTTATACACTAAATAAAAACGTTGCACAAATGGTCCTACCTTATCATCCAGCTTCCTGGCACTGAATGACAATTCCACATAATCGTTATTTCCCGTCAGCTCTTCTGCGGTGATCTGGAGAGATTGAGAGTGATGAATTGTTTTCAACAAGAGATAAAACTGAATCAGAGTCTGTCATGAAGTCTGACATTTGTTTTATAGATTTTATTCCCTCACCCACTGAGCTGTACATACATATATACACTGTTGCTGTTGTGCTCTGTCAGTGTGCATAACAAACTCCTCGGGCTATTTTGAGCGAGGCGCTACTGTTTTTGTTTTACAATGTGCCTCCACTACTGGATCTGACTGTTTTAGAAGGTTCTTGTGTACAGCGAGAGGTCGCTCTATGTTTGCTCACATTCATTAGTAGCATTGATCATTTCAAGTACTGCTGTCAGAAAGGCTTTAACGGTTAGGTCACCATAAAATGTTTGAAGAAGACCATAAGATGGTGTTGTGCTTTATGCTTTGTTTGGATAAATCCACGTATAAGTCCACGAAATACGGCAAACAAATAAATCTGGGATTTTGGAAACTGCTTACCGTGATTGAAGACTTCCCAACTGTATTGCCTTGTTTAAGCAGGGCTTTGCTGAATTTTCTCTGGGAGACGATCTATTCAGAGAGAAAAAGAGGGATATTTCAAGTCTTTTGAGCCTTTTTGCTGCTTTTAAAAACAAAATATAAGTGCAAGAAGTTTTAAGTTAAATGTTCCATGAATATGATCTTCAATGGTTGGGCTCAGTTTTTTCCCGTCAGCCATGATAACCAAACTAAAACATTTGTTTTGTATGTTTGTATTAAACTGTAAAATGTGAAAACGACACAAAAAATTAAAACCTGATTTTGAGACTTTATCAGTGATCAGACTGTACATTTGTCCCTTCCAGCTTGGCTTTTAAATTAATTATTACAAGATGTTGTATTCACTTCAGATAAGTAGGCTACTTCATTATTAGTAAAACTAAATTAAAAAGAGAGGAAAGCGCTTTTGCTTTCCAAGAAGCTCAAAGTATCTTTTATTTGAAGTGTCAACAACTCTCCCTCTCTCTCTCTCTCTCTCTCTCTCTCTCTCTCTCTCTCTCTCTCTCTCTCTCTCTCTCTCTCTCTCTCTCTCTCTCTCTCTCTCTCTCTCTCTCTCTCTCTCTCTCTCTCTCTCTCTCTCTCTCTCTCTCTCACAGGATAACCTAAAACAAACAACACTGCTCCCCTGAGAACAGAACAGGCATGGTTGAAGGGTAGAAAATTCTTCATTGAGAGTTTGCAAATCTCAACCATCTGCCTTAAGATAACATTTACTTAAAACTGCATATAAGAGCAGAGTGATCCATCAGGACCGACCATCTCTGCACTGTGCCAACTACACATCTCACATTTCAAACTCAATCAGCCGTACAATGGCAGGAAACGCTCATAACGCTTGTTGGTGAGATGATTTAATTAAGTGCTTTCATCTGATTTGGGCACGGTGCCGTCTCTCATGCCTGACCGTGTGCAATCAGCCATCACACCAAAACCAGCGTTGCCAAACAAACACAAAACGTAATGATGGCACAGAACCAGCTTGAATTGTTTGTGTATTTTATAAAGCGTGGGCAGTTGCTCACTTGGCCGAGCGTGCACTCCATCGCTCCCAGGCAGTCCGCCTCTCTAATGCCATTACAACTGTTGCTGATGTCGTACAGCTCGTAACGTAAACGCTGGACTTCCTCGAAGTAAAAGTCCAGGGTGAAGACTTTGGAAAATGTGGGGTTTATGCAGCTCCGTATCACCTCTGTCCTGTCCACCTGTGAACACATCAGAGGAAGTGGTTGGTAAATTCTCAATGCAGTAATACAGATTTTAAACGTATATCAACACGAGTTTGGTGAATATAGAAAAGTTGTTTTGTAAACACAGAATACCTTGACCTACTATATTTGTCAAAATTTTGCAGAGCATTTTATATCCCATAATGCAGTGCAACCAACTTGACTTTTTGAACCATTTTTAGTGTGGTAACAATATTAGCCATGATTTGCATGTCAATGTAACAGAACACTTGCACATCGCTTAAACAAATACTGTGCAACATACACAATATATCGTTTAATCATTTTTAAAATAAAAAAATTGTACAGAATGTACAGTACAGTATTACGCAATGATAAACATTTTAAACAGGCATTACATTACAACATAGATGCAAACCATAGCCCAACTCTTTCATGGGTTATCGTTTGATTGGACAGCAGGAGGTATGACATTTTCACACAAAAGTAAAATTAAACTGAGAAAGAATTAAGTGATCGCTTAATTACAGTATGTGAAACAAGGAAATCTGACAAATCAAGAAATTTGACAACATTGTTTCACACCACAGTTTCAAACAGCAGTATAGCAGTTCTCCAGTCCAAACAACGGCCTGGTTCCAGCTGAGCTGATCTCTCTCTGTGGGTGTTCACAAATAGCTTTCCATTTTCCATTTTAGATTTCTGTAGTTAGTCTATCACCTCAGGATAAGATGCTTGATTGGGAAGTCCAGCATAAATATTCAGGACAAGATCAACAAGGAACCAGTGACCTGGGACGCGACCTAATGCCCTGATCAATTGAACTCTCCCAAACCACTTCACTTGATCTTATCATTAAACAACAAAGACAAATCTAGTTTCTTTCTTTAGTCTACTTAGCCTAATTGTCACCTTGTTCTATCGCCAATGTCATCTCGGGCAAGCCACTTAACCCTCTGTATTACAGCCTCCGGTAAAAAATGCACCATTTAGATTAAAACATCAACTAAATTGTAAGTATTAACTACCTTTGCTTTTCCTTCATAAAATAGCAGATAAGACAAAGACACAGACAAGTGTTCTTAGATTTAAGATTCAGTACAAATATTACAATAAAGTCATCCCTTCTTAGTGTGCATTTGGATATTAAAATGTCAGTTTTCCCCTCTCTCTCAAGACTTAAGGAATCTCTATATAGCACAATTTAAGATGAACAACAAGCAAACTTTTACACTTAATGCTCGTGTGAATAAAACCAGTAAATGAAATAAATCTCAGAACAAAAGGATAAATCCATAACACATCACTTCCAAATCCCCGTTACACCAGACATGTCTGCTTTTCAACTTACAAATGCAAAGAAAAGAGTTTCATCCTTCAGCCCAGACACACTTTAGTCTCAGTTGTTTAACTTTCCTCAGGCGGCTCAGAGATTCATTCTCTCTTTCAAAATAACCTTCTGCATAACATTAAAGGAACATTAAAGGAACATTCCCACACCATTCTCTGTGAAAGCTCTCTCTGAGGGGCTAAACACATTTTGATTTAGTACAAAACAATCATTTATCATGTTACACACACAGCGAGCTTTAAAAATCTCTTGCTAAGCATGTATCAATGATGTGATTTGATTCCAGTGAATGTTTGTCATTACCTTCATGTGTACATTTCCCGGAATGTTAATATGCTCATCATCACAATCAGATGTGAATCATCAAGTAAATCAGAACTCTAGAGTTCTAAATAATCTTCACAGCTGGATGCTGGACGTCAAACTAAATGGACTAATTCTCCAATCAAGCAAAGAGTTTCTCATTGTCCTTCATATTTATTTCTGGCCCATCTAAAATCTTATCTAGAGCACAGTAAACACAAAAGAATCATATTACTTACATTTCTTTCATTAGTTATTTTCCTTTACAACTATTTACATTTAGGCATTTAGCTGACGCTTTTATCCAAAGCGACTTACAAACATTAGGAGACAATTAGACAATTATTTATGGTTTTAAAGTTACACTAAAGTCAAAAGTCAAATATTTTTGCATATTCCCTTTAGACTAATAGAGTCAATGGGATCCCAAAGTCAATGGGATTTTTGAATGGGTTTTTGTTTAAATGCCTAAAATAAGGTCTACAGTTAACAAACGGTCTAAATATTTTATTTTATTCTACGATATAAAACACACCAGTAATAACCTGCTGGTGTCTTTTAAAGCTATACCGTGTCTTAAAAATGGCGGTTGCTAATAAGTTGCTTAAATGGACTAGTGCGTTTCTTCTGGGCGAGACGGCAAATAGTGTGCAAACACAGTACACAATCAAACATAATACACTAAACACATAAAGTTTAATTACGGCACAATTATCAAGCATTAGTAAACAAGTTTGAGGAAAGCCGATTATTATATCTGATGATTGTATTTAGTCTTCAAAATGCATAAATGTGTGTTAACTTGTAAAGATTATCTTGCTAGACAAAACGTGTAAGTGTCACAACCCTTTGTTAATCACAGAGCTTATTTTTTTGAAAGTCTATGGGAAAAATGCATAGGCTTTTGGTGGAGGGAACCAGTGCGGCGCTATCTTCCGGGTTGTTTTATTTCTTTTAATCACACCGTTTTAAAAAGTCAGTGAAAAACAACTCAAGGTGCCCATTTCTTTCACACCACCCATCCGGAGATGACAACATTGCTCTCCATTAATGTCTATAAACACTGGCCTGATTTTTCCAGGTGTTTGTTTTGTTTTACAGGGGCTTCCCTCAGGCCAGCTGCTGCCGTTTCACTGAGAATAGTGCTGGTGCCATCTCCTCGACATTCATATCTTTAGAGATTAAACATCAAAGATGGACCTCAAAGCAGCTGTTTTATTCTCCAGGTGAATATGCAGATAAATCTGTTATCAGACTGAACATAAAACACTTCTGATGAGGACTAATGCACATCCCTGCTCTGTCTAATATTTACCTGCGCAGAGAAGCGATGCGAGGTTTCTTAACCTTTGTGAACGCTTCTTTCTTCTGCAGAACACCAAAGAAGATATTTTAAAGAATACTGGTAGCCAAACAACATTGACCCCTATTGACTTCTATTGTATGGACACAAAACAACCGAGACATTTCACAAAATATCTTCTGATTTTGTGTGACTATCCCGTTAAATACAGCCTACTAAAGATAACCTTGTTTGCAAATACGTTGAGTAGGCACATTACTAATATCTGATCTACTGCAATGAATATAAAATAATGTACTTGGTCTCTATTGTATGCAAGATGCTGTTTGGCAAGCATAAGCATATTTCTTAAGGTTACATCACACACACGGAGATAGAAGTGCCCCAAGCCAGTCTCAAAATGTGCAACATTCACCACACACACAACTAATTACCCATTGAAGCCACATTTACCATCCTTTCATCCTACCTCACAGTTATTCTCTCACAGACAGAGATGCCTCTGATTGTGCATCCACATTCATTCAGCATGTTTAATGAGCTGCTCCTCATTAGCCCATCAGAGGGAGAGAATGCAAGTTTGGTTGGATCGGTATGGACTCATCTCAATGTATATACGAGCAGAGCCCGAGGGCTGCTGTCATTAACCATCTCAACGTCACACACGTTCTCCCCCTCTCTTATCACAAAGCGTTTTGTTGCTTCAAATGAGGACGACCTGCATCACAGAACTCTTTTCAGGTGTCCGACTTAAACGAGGCAAATACAAAGAGTGAAACAACTGAGATATTTTTGATCACCTGTGCTGGAAAAACTTTCATCATCCACCGTTTTTCACGGTGGATGATGAAAGGATAGAGGAGGAAGTGTGACAATTCCAACACTAACAATCCCAAAGGACTGTTTTCAGAGAGATATAGTGTATATCTATATATGAGTGCTTTGTAAAAATGTTCATGAAGAAATTACATACTCACACAAGGAGAGGCGAAATAACAGAAAGTGAGCATATAATAAATAGATCGCTTCGCTTGACATAACTGATATTAATCGTCAGTGACCTGATGACCCATGTTTACTTTCACGCTTCATTAATATTGATATTATTTTTTTAAATGTCAGAAGTTTAAGAGAAGTGCATTGTATTGAGACACATCCTCACTTTAGAAAATGTCAAAGCAAAATTGCTTTATGTGAATAAGGTGTTGTTAGGCACGACATGAAGTGGAATAACCCCTGCAACTCCTTCAGCCGTGACTTATTCATGATAAAGTACTAGCATCCAGAATGTTAAAGAAAACATCCACAATGTTAAAGAAATTGGAACTGAATTATGCTGTATTATGCTATTGTGATGTAAAGATGACTAGTATTACATCGTCACAGCTAGCAGGTAGACATAGAGTAGTTCTGTCACTCTTTTTACATCAATATTCTATTATTTCAGAGCGTGAAATCAGTCTTGATCTGTCTGAGTGAAATCTAGATTGAACACTTTAGGAAGTGATATGGAGATAGGGTATCCTTATTTAAAAGATGAATGCTCCCTGCCTATGAGATTGGCATTCAGAGAAGATGAGAAAAACCACCTGCCACAGTCATTCAGATGTGTGACTGGATGCTGGCGGTGACGGTGAGACTCTCACCTTCACTTCTGTCTTTTGTCTAATTATTGCTGAGAGTTGACAGGCAGGGCACTGAGATCTGACATGCTGACAGGCCATTACAGCCATTTTCTGTGTAACTTTGGACTCATTTTTCTTGCTTTGAGAGCAGAAATGGAGAGATTTTAATCAAAGTTTAAATTATGAGGGCTTAAAAATGATTTCTTTCTGTTTTGAGTGAGAATTAAGTGACGCTTTTATTTCATGGATCATTTTTGATGACTAATTAATATAACAACAGTAAGCACTGTTAATCAAGCAATTTCTAACATACACGATTTACACATAACAATTACATAAAAACACATAATTAACAAAATCATTGTTTTTAATTCTGAATTGTGCTGCGTGTGTTTGAATAGAGCAGATCTAATAATGCAAAATAAACATTGAAAACATGACAGACAGAATGTAGTGCAGATGAGATTTTAAAATGGACTTTAAAATGACATCACTTGTCTTCTATCATTTCCAGCTCTAAAGATTTTCATCACCAGAGAAATCTGCCTCTCATACCGGAGTGAGGAATATACTTTCTGGAGGTTGTAAATGAAACGAAATAAAAACCAACCTGACATGTGCACCAGACCATTTACCAAGTATTTACTGTAATTTAGCACTGTTTAAACACTCACATGAGAAGTCATATCTACAAACGTCTTAAGCGGCCATCCATATTTTTTTTCTTGTATTGTTTTCTCATGATCTTGACTTAATTTTCTTTTGATCTTAAGATAACAAAAGTTGTTTTTCGTGATTTCGACTTAATTTTCTCATGATCTCAAGATAACAAAATTGGACAGTCAATGTTCGTGAATTTAGGAACCATCTCTAAAGTTATAATATAAAAGTTTTTTAGAACTTTAATAGCGTTTAACAGTTTATTTTAATAAAAATCTAAAATTGCTGACAACCATATGATCACTGTACTATTGGTTGTTGTTTTTACAATTGGTTTACTGTTAAAAGTAGAAACGTGTATATTAATGTGTTTCACATTAATCACAAAATTCACAACTGGAATTGTCTATTACTGACGAGCTATTTCAGCTTGAGCAAATCCCTTTTGAAGTAAAATTTAATTTGTTCTGCAAACAAAACAACACGTTTTATCGAGTAAACATAAGCTGTAAGCATGTCACAAGAATACAACTTTCATTGTGTCGCGATCATGAGAAAATGAAGTCAAGATCACAATTTTTATCATTACAAGAAAACTAGTCTAGATCATGAGAAACCAATACACAGAAAATAACAATGCATGGCTGCTTACGACTTCAGTACATATCAGTAGCTTAATGAAAGTTAATTCACTTCATAATATAACATACTTGCTTTGTCACTGGTACCCAAGACAACTGACACAATACCCTGAAACAATATAAATAAAACATTAAGTGCAATTTAAAGCTGAATGTAAGAAAATATAAGAGAAAAGAAACAAAAGTGAGAGAGAGGCTGATTATTCAACATAGTAAAGACGACACCATGTTGTTTTTTTATAGCTGCCCAACACTAAAAAGCAAAAGTGTCCTTCAACATAGCTGCCACAAATCTACTTTCAGGGTTTTCTCAAGGGCAAAACATAGAAGCAGCCCAAGAGACAAGTGTATTAGAGACCCTTCACACCAGAGACTAAGGGCCCATCGTGACTTACAGTCAGCATGCTGAAGTGCTTTCTTTGTGATTTCGTGTGACCTGCCCACGTTCGATGCGTCTGAGATCATCTCGCTCTGTTTGATTGTGCTCGAGCTCTGAGCGGCTGCAGCGTGGCGGTGCATTAATTGCCAGCAGTCAGCAGCAAATCTTTACTCTTACTGACTCATCCACAGTTTAAAAGCTTGTTTGAGCGCACAGGTGATGTCTGGTGTGCTTACAGTCAGTCAAGAGCTCCAAGCTATACAAACAAGCACTTATCTTAAGGGACAAAGACGGACACAGCTGCATCTGAGATTTCAGACACAGTACAATTGAAGGATGTTACTGTCTATTTATTTTAATTTGTCCTCACGTTAGAGATGGGGTTAGGTTCTTCTACTAATCATATGTTTAAATGTGTAAAATACGAATAAAACAGCCACTTACAGTAATATTACTTATAGTAATATCAGTTTTCGTGTTTCCTGAGATCAAACCCAAAACTTTTGCGCAACGTTCTACCAATTGAGCAAGTATGTTTTGCGCAACGGAACGGAATTCAACTGTATGCAAATCAATTTTCTTAATGCAAAATAATGCACTGCATCAAGAATAAAGTAGAAATGAATCTACTTTCAAATCTAAATTTGTTACTGAGTTTTTTAATCTCAACCCTGTGACCCCTGAGACGGCACGGCAGTTATCTCCTCTCACAGCTCCAGATGAATGAGGGATATTCTTGGTAGCGAGATGCAGGCAAAATTTAATTAACGATGTCATACTTCAGCTGAAGATTTGATAATGGCTCCCAGCATTCAGTCGGAAGGTGAGAGATGAACTTTCAAGCAGAGTGAGACTATCGCGGTGGGATATTTCACTCAAATTAGATTCACTAAAAACTCAAGGCTATGGAATTTAAGTCATGTGGGCACACAATACAATAATATGTATAACTGACATTTTCAGATGAATGTGCCGGCCAGGTAACAGCTCTGGATAGAGAGAAAACAGGTTACGAGATGTAAAGAAAAATGCAATTATGCTTTTTTTCAGCGCTGCAATAAATCTCATAGTTCTTGTTTATTGGATGAGAATTATAACTCTGCTTCTGGCACATACAGAGAAAAACGAAATAAAGAGAAAACTAAATATCACAGTTTTTATCCTAATCTCACACTTTAAATGCCAATTGGGGGTTATCTTAGAGCTCAGGAATAGCATTTGGTTTATTATTATTTATTACTTCTACATACACACCCTACCTTTTAGTAGTAATCCAGTTTAAAACCTCTAATATAAAAGTCTAATGAAAACCCCTTAGGTAAAATAACATAAAAATATTTTATTAGCAGTAAAAGTGTAGTGTTTTTTGGCACATTGATTACAATTTACATTACCATATAGTTTTATTTTAAATATCATGGTTAAATTATGATTATTGTGATGACACCATAGTAAATTTGTGGCTATTAGGGCTTTTCTTTAAACTTCTACAACTACTACTAGTTAAAAGATGGTTCATTTTCACATATTCACACAATCACATATTTCATAGTTTTCATAGAAGCTCAAATTTACTTTATTGTTTCATGTTAATCTGGATTTATTCAAACAATCATGACAAACCAAATATTAAGTAAACCACATTTAAGTAAATAAGCGCTGTACATGTGTGCCAAACACCTTATACGATCACTAAAACCAAACTAAATAACTAAACAGAAGATGTTCTTCAAATGTATTTCATAGTGGGATTTCCAAGAAGAATAAAGCGTTCCTTTAAGAATAGACCTGAGACATCTATTAAAAAGCTTTTACAATGTGGTTTTCTTAAGATACTCACACACACGCTCACATTTCAAAGAGCAGCTCCCCATGAGTGAATATGTGAATGGCTAATGAGGACAGAAGATAGAGAGGAGATGGTGAGAACAGCGTTCTGCTGGTGAGCTGGCAAAGCCTTCATAACCTGACAGGGAGCTCACTTCAACATATGCTGCCTGCTTCTGTCACTTACACACAAATACTCACACATTCACATCCGAATATATATATATATATATATATATATATATATATATATATATATATATATATATACCCCCATGAGATTGAGGTGATGCCTGTCCCCTGCGCCCTCACCATATTTCCCTTTCCTAAACCCTCAGATGCTTTACCTTCAGAGTAAAACTCACCTGTTCCCACACCACCTGCTCTAACAGCTTACTACCTTCTGTAAATACTTCAGTTTAGGGAGGTTGTCAGATTTCCTGAGTCGCTGTCAGGAAAGAAAACATTGTGTTGCTTAAACACACCATAAGGGGGAGACCCACTTCCATACAGAATAATAAATATAAACAATAAAAAAAAAAAAATAATAAATATTTTTATATATAACAAATAGGTCTGACGTCATTATCTCATATGAGTAGACATAATTTTAATGTTAACACTATTTAACACTTTTGTGTTTGCTAAATTCCCTTAGTAACTGTTATTTTAATTAATGAAGCTAAATAAAATATTTTTAAAACACAGCACAGAAGAACTCACTTCTTACATTAAATTCAGAAAAACTGCAATCACTAGAAATATATGCAAGGACTTATCCGTGTCTTTAGTATAAATCCTCCATACTCAAATATACATCTGTGTGGTGTGAAAATGAAGGTGTAAGAATAGAAATTTGAAAAAAGTGCCAAAAAATGTGTGAAAAAAGCACAAGTCTGCAAAAATGAGGAGACATTATTTCAGATCTTTTCATTTCTTACTTGGAATCGCGCACATTTAAAGCCATGAAATCCGAACCCACCTCCAGCCACTGGCCATGGGACTGCATTTTGATGACCACGCAGGGATCAGGTTTAGAGAGGGCATCCCGGTCTGAAATCCCTTTGCACGCTACACGCAGCTCCACTTTGGTCAGGCAGGGGCTGTTAAACAAGCCCAGAGAATTAGCTGCAGACTCGTAGATGTCACTCATGTTTTAGGTGATATTTGTGCTGAAAAAGAAAAAGTAAAAGATAGACATGACATATTTATATAGTTTCTCTCTGTTAATTTCACTCATTGCTGCTGGATCAAGTCAAGTCTGAACCATGTTTCTTTGATATTCTGACTCATATAATGCATCTGCGCATCGACAAGCCAAAGGATTTAAGATTTCATATATGTTTTTATATATGTTTTATATATGTTACAATTTATGAGCTTAAGTCTAATTCGTAGGGTCTGGGGTTTGTCCAAAGTTTCCAAACATCAAATGTTGGAAAACAAATAGCCTTGTACATTTACACCTATGTTTCTTGTGTCATTGCTTGAGCTATTTTGTCTTGATTAAATAAGACAAAATTGTGGCCGTGACTCACGCAGACCTATAATCCTACCAAGAGCAGATTCAGAGATGACAGCTATGACCTATGAGAGATACATTGTGAATGAGAACAACTCAGTCAAAGGATAATTCTCAGGCAATGAAAAGTCATCCATCACACCCACCGTACGGCTCTGACAGGTGACAGCCTCATACATTTTAGGTCAGCGAAGATAATACGGAGGTGAGTGGTTCTCTCTCTCTGTCTCTCTCTGTCTCTCTCTCTCTCTCTCTGTCTCTCTCTGTCTCTCTCTCTCTCTCTCTGTCTCTCTCTGTCTCTCTCTCTCTCTCTCTCTCTCTCTCTCTCTCTCTGTACTGTATATGTGCAGACGCATACGTCACTAATCGTCTACTTGCTGTTTTTCTACATGAGTGTTTTAAGTGCCAGTTTCACCTCTATTTCTGTGACTGTTAATGAAACTCACTGAGCATCTTCACACAGACTCATGCAATGTTTGTGAGAGAAGCCTGATTCTACAGACACATCGACGTAAAATCTGAGCAAATGAAGCCCATTCATAACATCTCAACTGATTAAACCACTGATGCAGGCAAACTGTAAACATTGTAAATCAATACAATCAAATCCACAGCAAAAATATAATAACAGACCGTCACGTATCTGTGCATTTGCCTCGGGTGCGTAAATCATATATTGAAGATACAAGAACGCCTCACAAAATCTCCCACAAAATAAATATAATTTTTTTACACAGAGACAACAAACCGTGATCTCCGCAGAAGGCTGCAAGCTTAATGTCCCTATCATCAGGCCTCCGGGGACCTGCTGATTACCTCATTTCTGACTGCACTCTGACTTTACACTGAAAAGCACTGAGCCATCCATTCCAACTCCATTAAAGTCTAATGGTGACAGTTATTGGTTTTATTGGTTCCCTATGGCATTATTTAAAGAGAAGATGAAATCAAAATTGACTCTATTTGCTTTCTTTATAAATGTTTCTGGTTCTCTTGTGCACAATTCATCAGCACACATTATTCTAAAAACAATAATGTTTGCTTTTATTATCTTTCATCAAAGCGTAATAACTTTGTCAGGGTTGTGGACTAGCGCTTGACACATCAAGCCAATCATTTCCTGTCCTTCTCAAAAAGAATGAAATAATGTTTTTAGTCTCTGAAACAACTTTTCTGTTAAAAGACAAAAGAAATATAATAAATCAATCAAATATATATATTTTTTAATTTCCAGAAAGGGATACATTAAGGGATAGTTCACCCAAAAATAAAAATCATTAATCCAGACACAAATCATTTAATCACCCTCATGCATATGACTCTTTCTTCTATTTTGCTAAAAGGCTCAGTGGTTTTGTGTTCATAAAATGTAAAAAGTCAATGGGGGTCAATGTTGTTTGGTTACCAACATTCTGCAAAATATCTTTATTTGTGTTTTGCAGAAGAAAGAAAGTCATAGTCAAGGTTTGGAATGACATGAGTGAATAAATAATGATTATTTTCTGTCCACCAGATGCATATATTTTAAATTATACATAAAATCAAAAACAAAATACATAACATATATAGCCTACTTATTATCCAAAATAATGGATAATGTCCATAATGTTTGCTGAAACGACCAGGCAATACATGTAGCACTGAGACTCTCGTTCTGTATCTCATGAAGTAAAAAAACCACACAGATAGAGTGCCGTGCTGTAGCTGATGGGTCACAGATAAGCAGCGCTCCTGTGACAAACTCCACCTGTAAACGTTCACTCCTCAACGGCTGGTGGAGGGAATGAGAGAAACTCCCTGAGACGACAACCGTAATCACAGAGAGGGAGGCTGTCCACCAATCTGACATTCTTTTTCTTGGTATAACGCTCTGCTTTCTTACTAGTGGATTTGTCACTGTACAGTATCGTGTTTGTTAAAGCAGCGACAGACAGAATGGTCTCTCATGCATCATAGATTTCCTGGAGGATTGTACAGAAACAGTACAGAAAAAAACATTCTATAAATTCAGAAAGAAATCCCTCTGTGTCACAATGATCTGTTCACAGCAACTCATTCACAGCAAAGAGATTTGGTTTTATTAGTTAAAATACAAGTTGCCTAATAAGATTAATGGAAAGTCCTTGAAAGCCCCTAAAAGTATTAGTCAAACTCAGCAAAAGTGTCAATCAAACCTATGTTTTTTTTCTTGTGGAACACAAAATCAGTTTTTTTTTAAGTATAGCGAGTAAACGCAGGATGAAGTTTGGTAACTCAAGACTCTGAAGAACAGTTTGAGAGGTAAACAAGAAATTAAGATTATTAGTGAATAGTGACTTTAATGGTTTGTTTTGTGTTATTGCGTTTTGTACTGTACATTATTCGTTTATAATACTTTTATATCTGGAGATTGTCACCGAACAGACGGGACAGAGTCAGCGGATGCAAACAAAGGTGTCTTTAATAAAACAAACACAAGATGATAACTCAAAACAGGAATGTAACTAAACAAATACTGTCCTTGGAAGTGCTGATGGGTAGTGGTGAACACAGAAGACGAGAAGACGACGAAGAAGATGAGACGAAGACGAATCCACAGGCAACTGGAGTGACACACAGGTAAGAGTCCGGGTAACAAATGTTTAGACAGGACAGTGACTGGTAGGGGGTGAGTGTCCTTTATACAAGAGTGGTGATGACGGTCAGGTGTTGGTGATGATGATGATGACAATGAACAACAGGTGTGCGGAGGTGCAGGGTGACATGGGAAGTGAAGTTTAAACACACGAAGACAGGTGACATCGTGACAGAGATTGACAGCCATTTCTTGAGGTATTGCATGCAAAGACTCTTACAATAATACTTTTTGGTAAATAACAGAATACAGGTTCGTACCTGTATTACGTAAATATTGAAAGCATGTTTATTTCTGGATGAATTATTCCATTAAGGCATTTAGCAGACACACTCTTCCAGACTGAGATTTGAAATTAAATGCTTTTGCCTTCATATGTAAAACTGCCAAGGTAAACAGATGGCAGACGTGCACTTCTGAATGGTTAGATATCTCCCTTGACAAGTCTTTCACAAGCAATTACCTGACAGAAAAACAGGCTGGAGGTTTGTTTTACAGTAAAATATCAAGCCTGGATTCCATAAACAAATAAAGAAAAGGAAACATTATTTCAAGGCTAGCTTGGCAAAATGTATACAGGACGTTATGTTATTAATTTGCATCAATGTTGAAGCCAATAAATGTGTTGCTCGCTCTGACAGGTAACATTGACAAACTGTCTCTGTTGTGTTATTTATTCAGGTGTTGTCTGCACAGAACTGTCACAGTGTTTTACCAACATAAACACATTTCTTGTGCTTGAAACTTGTCTGTGGTATAGTGTAAACAAAAGGCAATGCTTGCTCGATGAACCCTTTCCTTGCATCCTCATGTCAAACAGACTCATGTCTCCACAGGGGGCTGTCTGTATGGAGATAACCCATCTCCCAAGACTTCAATAAGCTCTTCCAGCAGAACTACAGCAGACTGTATTACAGCCACAATAATACTAAACTCTTAGCACATCTGACAGCCCTTTAATTCAAGATCTAATGCATAAGATAAAACACTGAGATATTCTTCAATATCCAAAACTGGTAACTGCTCCACTTACTAACTTTAAAGTGACAGCTCACCCTAAAAATCTAAAACCCGGCTCTATTAACTTCTTCCTGTTATTCCAAACCCTAAAACTCCACAAAAGAAAGTTACACGGATTTGGAGAACAAGTAAATGATGACAGGATGTTTAATCTTGGGGTTTTTACCTTTATTTCATTAAGAAGTTCTACTAAGAAGGCTGATGTCTGTTTTAAAAGAGAGCAAAACTTGGCCACTGTAACAGCCATTAAAGGAATAGACCACCCACAAATGAAAATGTATTTATCATTTATTCACCTTTGTGTAATTAGAAATCTGAATGAAAATATTTCTAATGCAGAACACAAAAGACATTTTAAAGAATGTTGGTAACCAACAACATAGGACCCCACTGACTTCCATTACATGGACACAAAACCACTGGACATTTCTCAAAGTCATCCCTTCTTAATTTGTTGGATATAGCTGCTTCTCGTTTGTGCATTTTAATTCACAGAAACGTGTGCTCCTTTTTGTCACCGATGCATAGACTGATAATGTTTTGATGTCTGGACTCTTTCAAAAGGACTTTAGTAAAATAATGGTTCAATTTACTGGGAATAAATACATTCTATGAGAATTTATATTTCGAGTTGTGACTGAAAATATCACATCCATATAACGCTGGTATTGCCCATATGTAACACCACAAATTATTTCTACAACAAGGCATTTTGCTTGATCTCAACCTATGTCTAATTCCATTATAAATAAATAACCTAAGACTATTTAACCATTAGTAAACTACAATCCAGTTCCATAATTCTGCAAATTGTACAGTTTGTTGATGACACACATTTACTCTATTAGATTGATATATAATAAGATAATTATAATAGATTAACTAATGAGCACCACATTAATCATCAAGATAAAAAAATTGTCCTGTGAAGCTTATACATCTACACATAAATCTACCCAGCTCAGATCTTTCAACTACATGGGATTCATTTCTCCACAGCCAGCTTTTGTGCTGTGTGTAATATGTTTAATACAAAGCATTCGGTCTGAACCCATCATAATAGTCTGTATGCAAAATCAGCACTGTTGATAAATGAACATCTATGTGTGAGGTGAAGGCCATTCTGTTTGTCCCCAGCAGGAACAAACACTGGTACTTAATCATCTCTGCTCTGCACAGGTCACAAGCCTGGTGGCTTTGATTATTCTTATATTAGAGAGAGAAAATTGTTTGTTGGAGTTTATATAATTTTGTCAAGAAGCAATAAAAACAACACATGCAAATATTGAAACATATGTAAGACTGTAGAAAACAACAACTTGGTTTCCTACGATTTAAGACTGAATGGTTAATCTTGATTTAGCAGAAAATGTCCCCTAGAGGAAATCTTGCTCAGAGATGACTGCCATTGCTCAGATCAGATGTTATTTAAAGTTACTTATTGTAGCTGAAAAATACTGTAACCTGACTGTCACCGCTCATACTGAGCATACACACATTTTTTATATTAGATATATAGTTTGTTTATTGTTATAAAAATTGCCAAATATTTATTCATGAGTCTTAGACCTTTTCATCAATATATAGTTTGTCATGATTAGATTAAAACTCAACTATAAAATATTAAAGTGAATAGTGACAAAGTGTTCAACTTGTGGAATAGTGACAGTTAACAGGTTAAGTATTATATGACAATTGGCAAAATATTAAGTAAAGATCAATACAATTAATGTATAACAGATAATTTAGCTTTGAAAGAATTTGATGAGATAACCTCTAAGTAACAAGCAGATCACAGCCACACACACGACATGTAATGTTTGATTGTCTGACGTGATTGTTTTCTGAACTCATCAATGCATACTGCCCTATCTCAACATGATAACTAACTTTTTCTTCTCCATGTCAGCAGGAAGTTCCCCTCTTCGAACCTGTGCATAATTTGACAAACACCAATGATGACTCTCAGTAAATAAATGATGCCGTCGATCTGAATCCCAGCAGAGTGTTGCATCCTGCAGTCTCATTTAGCTCTATTTCCAGTCATTTACAACAAACCAATTATTCACTTGAATGTGATCAGCTCATCAGCCTGCTCGATTACATGAGTATAGGACACGACCGCTGGCAGCTATTGAAAATGATAGCTCATTATTCTTTAGGAAGTTAGCTAATTAGATGGGACGTAATACATTCTCTAAATGGAGAAGCAATAAATGCTTGTGACACACAAGGCACACTACAATGTAAATGTAGGACTATTGGGACGGTTTTCTCAACAGGACTAGTTTATAAAACAGATTTCGAAGGAGTAAACATAATCTTTTTGAACTGAAAATTGTAAAGGAACACATAAAAATCTATAAGCGCCATCTATTAATCTCTAAGCCAACCAAATGGATATTCCAGCACCACTTTTGTCTGTCTAAGAGATCCTACATTAATATAGACTGTTATGCAAGTGTATTGTTTATTTATATGATAATTAATGATCCACTTCTCTTGCTTTCACTGTTAAATTTTATAACCAAGACCTCGTGTATATAATTAGCTGTTTCCATATATACTGAGAAATGTTGGAAGTCCGTCCACACATAGTGCAAGTGAAAAGTGAAATTTAAAAAAGGGCTCTTGTGCATTACTTGCTTTAATTGTTCACCCCCATCTGGACACAGACGGGATCGCATCTTTATAAAGGCTGATCAGCTGTTGGCCACAACTGTACAGAAAAAAAAACTCAAAAAAAAAACCCTCAGAAAACCCCACAAATGACATGCTTGTTTTTACAGAAAACTAACCCTACAGTACTTTTAAAATGACTTTAGACTGAACTATAAATCGTAATAAATCACTGCATAGCTGACACTGTTTATTATTGCTTTACCTGATCCCATACCAGGCATTTTATAGATGATGTTTTAGTCATAAAATGAATCTGTTCTTGTTGCCAACCCATTTAACGTAATATTGATAATCAACATTTAATCCATGATTTCATGAAAGTGCCAAATAATTTCATGAAATGTATAAATAATAAAAACTAAAACGTATTACTGCCACAGTGAGCAGAGCAAGAAATTAACAATTAAAAACACATTAGGCTACAACTTTATAAACACGCGTCAGATATAACCCACTCTAGTGTCAATTACGTAATAACTGATCATCCTTAGTCAACAGATCGTTTTTCTTAATAAAGTGATTTAGTCAAACAAAAGTAAGACAGAGCATCTGTGTGATGCACCTGCGCTCGTGCACGGCACTCTAATGAGAGAAACGAGAAACGTTTACTCACCTTCTCAAACATGAAATTAAATCCAGAAAATAAATCAAATTGTTGCTTTTCTGTTTGCGATCAAAAGCAGAGCATAGAGGAGATGTGTGCTGTACATGAGGAGTTAAGCTCCATCCTCATGCCGATGTGCAGATGAGTGAGAGTAAAGTGCAGCGCGTGTCTCTGAGATCGCATCTCTCTCGCGCGCGCCCGTCCCTCCCCTTCACGCGCACCACAAGGCACTTCAAGGGGAGGCGTAATGAAATACAGGTAAATGCTACAGGTATAGAAGCATAGATGTTCTCTTTGCTTTCCTAAAATTGCAACTTAAAATTAAACACACTTTAAAAACAAAGTTTATAATTCTTGTTTTAACTTATTAAATGACTATATGGGTTAAATATACAAATTAGTATTACCACTTATACCACTTATAGTACCACCACTTATACATGCATATATGTGTATTGTATAGACTGCTTCGTCGGACACGCGCTTGGCCCAAAGTTAACTTCCGGTCGGAGTGTGTTTAGTAGTCTGTCTAATGGAAGTCTACCGGAAGGTACGTTTGGGCCAGGTAGTATCATTTTTGTTGTTGCACTTAAAAATGTATAGCACAAACATACACATATCCCACAAAATGTCACTTTCAAAACCAATAGCTGGCAATTGTCAGATAATTTTGTTAACAGTTTAAAATATTTAATAAAAAAGCTTGGTAAATGTAGTTTTTTTTTTAAGACAACATGTCGTTAAATAAAAAAGTTTTAAACGCCCCTGTGACAATTACAAGATATCTACTTGGAGAAGAATACTAATTAAAAAAAAGAAAGTTAAAAGAAAATTCATTCATAATACAGTATGAACGTTAAATATTAAATGATATTATGTTACTTCCTGAAAACTATTATCTTACCAGAATCATAACGCAAGACGACTTCGGAGCGAAATGTATCAATCCCAGAATAATTACAGACTGAAACTTGTAGCAGGCAGAGACCTCTAGCGTTCGCTTGTGGACATAAACCTCTGTTGGGTTTGGCCTAAAATAAAAATATAATCATTTTACTGTAAATAATCTCAGTTGTAATACAATCTTATAAAGTGACCATAAACAGTGACAATAAATATTTGGCCTATATTAATATGCAAATTTTAATTTTGTTAAAACATTGGGTATGAACGTGCAAGAAAAAGCATAATAAAAGTGTAGTGGGTGTAATTTTACTACAGCTTTAATAGACCCCAAAACATGAAACTCTCATCATAAGATATCTGCTAACAACTAACTAAACGGATGAAATAAATAGTTAGATAAAACTGTACTTTGAAGACCCGTTGTTTACTTTTTTGTTCATTGTTAGGGTTAGTTTTGTTATTGTTTGAAACAAAACCCAAGAAATATAATACTGAATACTGTTGAAATTTGCTCAGAATCTAATCGAGTTAACAGTATGCATTTACCAGTGACACTGCCCGAACTTTTTAAACAGGAAGATCAAAAGAGAAAAATTCACTTTATTTTAACAGTTCAAAAGTATTTTAATGACTGTGTAAAAATGTGTAGTATATAATATAGCTCTGGATAATAGGGTTGACTTGCTGTCTTTAAAGGTACAATTAAGGTAATTAAGTTAATTTAGACCTCTCACTCCTCCCATATTTTTAAGACAAGTATTCAGACAAGCTGTTCCACCAGTTTACCACACGTTGTTTACACAGCAAACAAAACTTCCAACAGTTTGAAGCATTATCAAATAAGCGTATTTCAGGACAGACAATAGATAAAACGAGAGTCTGATACTTGGAATCCAGAAACTATTTATTGCTTAACTGGAATGGAAAGATGTTTATAAAAACTGTGCTGGTAAAGTGTTCCATGTGACCCTTAAAAATGCTGGTATACAAATAGAGCTGTTAATATTCACATTTGGAGAATGTTCGTCTTTCCACTTGTGTGTCTCTGGTTTGGTTTACTTAACTAAGGAGGGTTAAAAAGCAAGTCAGCATTTTTGGAATTTACATATACACAATTCACCTGCAATTCACATATTCACAAATCATATCCGACACAAGAAACAGCAGTCAGTTGAAAGCGTAAGCAAAATTAGTGTCTTAGAAAACTTGCAGTCCGTTCATCTCTTTGGGCATCTAAACACACTTGGGCCTATGCAGACATATCTAACAACGATTATCTGTTCAGTATGGGTATTACAATTCCATTCCAACTTAACACTTCACAATTATAGCTTTAAAAGTAGAGAGAGAGAAAATCATATCTACTGGGATCACATGGAAACATGTACACCAATACTATTTCCAATCTCGTTCCACCCAATACAAAACCATATTGTTTTCATAAAAATATTTTGCCATGACATCATCATCCAGTTATTAATTCACAAAGGCCTGCTATTATTACAGTAAAATACATTTGATGATGTGTATACAGTGCAATATTTACCGGTCCCACAAAAAAATATATTCAATATATACAAACCGCTGGTGTTTACTTCAGAGTCTATTTTGTGACATTAAGTAAGGTAATGATCAAATCCTGATTTGTCGCTGGAAATATATTATCTGGGGAATGGATACATAATAAATAAATCTTGAACGAGCACTTCTGTAAGGAATATAATGCATAATTTTGTACTCATTTAAATCATACAAATCAAATAAATCAATAATTATACAGAACATACAGTAATTATTTTGTATAAAAATGCACAAATTGACACGGTGTCATTAAGATGCTAGATATGTCACATCCTTCAAATGTAATATTAAGACAGTAAAAAATGAACAGTCGAGGCACAAGATAAAGCTGATCCTTTAAACCAGCTAAAAAGTGGTATGAATGGAAATATTAAAATATCATAGCCTTTGTGTTTTTGGGTAAAAACAGCATTTAAAAAAAAGCTTTTAAAAACAACAGCAGTCTGCGGTCAAATGTTGGTAAAAATGCTTCCAAGACACTCTATTCGGATCCATTGACATTAAGTTTCTCAGTCTCTGGCACTGGCCTGGCATTGTTGTCTATGGGTTGAGTGGTCCTCTTTTGGCATGGATTTCCTTTTTCTTTAAAAAAGAAGACGGAGTCAATGAAGAACACTATTGTGGCCAGAAAGCCAAACGCCTGCAACACAGAAGAGACAGTTGGTCAGTTGTATGCTGAGCAGTTGTATTCATTATGCAAAATCAGTTTAAATCTCTAGTTTGTCAAAATGTCACTTAAAACATAATGAATGATCATACCACTGGTTTTCTCCAAGTCTGTCCCACCGTTGTCTGCCGCAAACACAATACTTGCAAGGAGGAACGTAATTGCCATGCCCACTGTGTATCCAAAATCCTATAGGATATGAATAATAACTTTTATTTAACAATTTGTATGCATGTAAGAGTATATAATGATAATAATAAAGCATTTAATGTGTTGTCATTCATACATAGGTTTTAATATTTACATTCATGCATTCATGCTACACTTTTATTTATCATTTTTGGTGTTTTTCGGGATCGAACCTATGACATATACACTGTTGATGCAATAATCTACCAGCTGAGCTACAGGAGTTTACATTATATTCTTACCAAAGTGTGCCAACAGTTAATTCCGACTTTCTGGTGCAGCGTAGTGGCCAAGAGCATGACAAGCAACAGTGTGAAGAGGAAGGCTGTGCAGCTGACAAATTCAAAGAAATACAGCGGCCCGCATGATGAACAGTTGGACACGACCTCCTCCACCACAAATGCCACACAGGACAAAAGCTGAAGGGACACAATTAAAATCAAACACAATTGTAATAACCAGCAGGTGGCAGTGTTATTATATTTCACTTTTGAAACATGTATTCAAACAAAAGCAGTCATTTATTACTGTCAGTCTAGACCTCTCTAAATTAATTTAATTAGATTAGATAATTAGGTGCAAAAGTGTGTCACGTGCAGGAGGAAGTTGACTGGTAAGGGCACATGCATGTTCACAAGCATGAAATGAAAGTGAGAGAAAAATGGGTGTAACCTAAATTTATGCTAGGGCATTCCCAACTGTGCAAGTTTTAGAAATGAGGGTAATTCATATATCCAGGATATTTCGTTTACTTGTTTTTCTTTTGTTGCACTAATGTCACAAGCATGAAGGTTGTGTTGGCAACATGCACAGGTTGTTTCAGTTCAAAGGTTAAGTAATTACAGTTCTATCAACTTCAGGAGACTATACAATTTATCTTTATCTTGCATAAAATGGTACAGTATTAACTACTCTTCTTCTCTAAAGCAGCTGTGCGCTATGAGGTTACTTTAGTTTTAAAGGAAAGTCTGTGGTACTCTGTGGTGTGTCATTTATTGCTCTAATGCATAAACAAAAGTATTAGTAATCTATAAACAAGCACCAATGTTGTTATTAAACTAATTTACACAGCATAATTTTGGATTGATCGACTAAAATTAACACGCACAATTAAAACTGCATTTTTACAAACAACAGAAGGGACAAATATAGCCTTTGGCCGATTTGTTACAGCTACATTTTACAGTACTCATCTGACATAAAGCTTTTAAAAATGATTGTAGGAAGGAACAAGGCAGTTTCATAACAAGTCATTGTTATTACAGCTAAAACAGCAACCTTATCACTACCATACACAACCAAATCGAAATCCTGTATTAAAAAGCCGGAAAGACCAGAGCAGCTGTTCAGTGGTTACTGGCAGACAGCACTGAATAAAGGCCATGTGAGAGAAGAAAGACTTTAAAAGTTTATATGGAAAACGTTTTGGACAATGTGGCTTTAATTAAAATCCAAATGACAGCATATAGAGCCATAAATTCATAAATGCATAAACCGCAAATGTCTTATCTGGTTTACTCTATTTACACTATGTTTAATCACTGTACACAAACTTATACTGTAAACATAATGAACATTTAAGACATTTTACAATAAACAAAATATTAATGTGTTACCAATGGTAATGATGGTAATAAACAAAAGCTTCAACATCAAACTTTCACAGTCTTCATAAACAAAAGTCATTTTGTTCTTGCGTCTACGTCTCAACCTTCACTGAGAAATATTTAGCTTGACTTATAATATTTGTTTTGATAAGCAGAAGGAAACAGGTGAGCACAAGAAACTCATGGCAAAGAATTGCAATGACTCTAGATGAGGTTTCACCTGGGAAGTACCAAGGTGTTAACAAAACGGGAAATCAAGGGCAGGGAATTTCTAACACGTCACTATCGCTCCATTCCACCTGGACACACCAGCTCTATATTTCATTACGTAAATGTAGTAAAAACCATTTGCATTTTTGAACAAACGTTTACCCAGAGATTTCCTGGAGAAACTAGTGATACAGATGGTGTCGCAGGAAATTTCTATAATGTCCCGGAAATATATCTGAATCTGATCTTTCTAAGCATATGTTTAATAGCTGCAATCTTGTTTTTGTTAGGCAGGACTTTGTTTTACCAAATACTGACTCTAGTTTGACATAATAAAGGCGATTGACTGGGTCACAATGATTTAGGAAATATGAAAAAGACGGTTGGGGACGGAAAATTACTAAAAAGGGAACCGTTGTGTCTGGTGCTGTATACAGCGTAATTGTATGTAATCAAATAGAGTCTGCCTCTGTTCTTTCACTGGAACATGATATTAATAAAGTACTGTTCAATGTGCATCACGAGAAAAACACTTTGTACATAACTACAAAAACTCCACTGGCACTTTCTCAGAATACGTCGCTGGAGAAATACTTGATCAAATCTAATTTCCTGAAGGGCGTGAGAACACGCCTAAGATCCATAGGGGATTTACTAATAAAGAGTATATTTGTATGCTGATCTCGGTGTGGTAATTATTGGCTAAATTCTATGAATTCAAAAGTCTCTTCCTTATAATTCTTGTTTTTCGTAAGTGACTGCTACTGCATGTCATTGCAGCCCTTTGACTCATTTTTGCGACAACATACTTAGAAACAAATTACTCAGTAATTCAATTTATAATCTGCACTCTAATTGCATTTACAGTTATAAAACACAAGCAGTCATTTTTAACACCTGACATCATTTAGTGGAGAATGCATGTAATGCCCTTTATTTGACTTATTTTAGATTCTTGCAAACACAAAGTTGGGTGACTGTGTTTGATTTGTTTAGTATGGGACTAATGCGTTTTAAGATAGAGATTAGAGATAATGCCAATGACACAAGAATATATATTTTGATATATTATGATAATATGTTATTTGGGATTCTTAAAGATCCCTGAAGTATCACAAACACTTAAAAACTGTTATGAAACACATGGAGAGGACAGAAAAGGTAAGTGTACTACAATGAAACTGGATCTCCCCTCCAGATGATTTCACTTCTTGCCAAAACCAAGCAAGAAGCATGTGATGATCAGCAAAACTACCAAACGCCACACAAGAAAAGTCAAGAAGAACTGGAGGGACTTTTGACCTTGAAATCAACAGTCTTGAACAAAAACCAAACAGCATATGATGCCAATGTTAATAGAGCCAGGCTTGTTTAAAAATAATGACAAACCAAATGCAGTAAAATGCACAGTAAAAAGTTTAGCCACAAACACCCAAGTGGTGACTTCTTAATAATGAACATGTTCATTATGAAACATGTGTAAGACATCAGCAACGTGTTTTGAGCATTCCAGTGACACGTGCAAATTCAAAAACAATGCAATTTACTCAAAACACTATTTTAACAAAACGTTAAAACAAACATCTTAATAAATAAAGAAGTCAAATTTCCACATCATGCTCGTACGGACAAAACGTAGGTGGCGTCACACGTAGCTGCGAAGACCGATCAAATACACACCTATTGTTTACTATTACGCAGTTTCCGCCTAACCTGAATCGTCCGTTTCTAAGGTTAAAATGTCATCGAACCAGCACAACAATTTAGAAAGATCACGATGATGACAGTGAACTAGTGAATGTTGAGTTTTCGGCAAACTTACCACTTCGATCACTTTAATCGCGCATCTGATTGTGCTCAGGTTCTCTGACGGAACGATGAACCACTTTCTGTTTTTGGGCTCCTGCACTGTAGTCGTGGTGTTGTACACCGGGTCAGTTGTGGCCATGATGTGTATTTTCGATGAATCTGAAAACAATCACATGAATATAACTGTTTAGCAGCGAAGAATGATTTTGCTTGCCTGCTCATACCTGTGGAGTTAAATAAACGTGTTAAAAGGAGTAAACAGGGACGTCTGCTAGCCACGTTGAGGAAAACGAAAGTAAATCGAAAACGTAACAGCATTGAGGTCGATGTAAAGAGACTGCACGCCATTACGCAACCATTTGTGTGTAATGACGATAATAAACACCTTTAAAGATAAAATACTTACATGTTTTATTCGATGGCTGTTTTGTGTACGATCCGTTACGCTGTTCACTCGTTCTTTGTGTGGCGAAGTAGTCTGTCTTACTTCCGCACTCACGTGGCTTTTCTTTCATGAGGGAGGACTTCCTACTGGAGATCTCATTAAGGCATCTACATATATGCTTTTATCTGATAAAAACACATTTTATCAGTTTGTGTGTTCACTTGGAACTAACTGGTACGAACTTTCTTAAAATGTTTATGTTAAGGAAGCTTTTAGCAGAAAAACAACTAGTCAAGCTGTTAGTTCTATTATAATTACAATGTATACAGTTTTATGTTCGTAATGTACTTCATCTCACTAAGTTATTGTATTTTTCTCTTACAGTATCTCTTATTTAGCAATACACTCATTTCAAATATTACAAAAACTATACTTAGATGTAATATGACCGCCTGAAATCCCAGCTGTGTCAGTGTAGTAAATGTTTTGCTTGAAATGAAAAAACAAGTTTTGTACTAAATAATATTACTTTAAAAGTACAGTAGTTGATCTGGTTATGGTTTAACTGAAGCTTGGCTAGAATTCAGAGAGACACATTTCTTAGCCAGGGCTGGAAGGTTGTGACATGTTTAACAGGAACTCTTAATATACATTCTGTGACATTCTGTAATCAAACCTTAAATGAGTTGGTACTGTGTGAAAAGTCACATAGAAGTCACTACAACATTAATACATACATGTAGTAATCCATAAACCAACAATTCACACACCTCACAAATGACTAATTTACAATTACTCTAAATTGTCCATGTTGTTCCAAACCTGTATTACTTTTGTGAAGTAGACTGTTAGTCACTTATAATCTGTCATCTTTCACGGAACTATATGATGATGCAATTATTCTTTTATTAGAAATCTTATACGGCAACAACAAAAGAGTTTCATTAATCTGTATGAACATAATATATTTATTTATATTATCTTTACATAAATCTTAATTTTATATTATTCTTATTAGTAACCCCTTTGAATTACTAAAACCACTTGTTATATACAATCTTTACTGCAATTCTGAGCTCTTACCTTAATATTGGCTTTTGTATTAAATTTTAATTTAGGCCTATGTACTTATCAAAATGATAATATAAATATCATACGAAGTACTGTATATATTCAAATCAAAATGAAGTTATGTTCTGACATATTAAAAGCTAAACTATGGTCTATGAGAATTGCTCTCCTCGCTGTGTATAATACACTGTGGCTTCTGGTCTCTGTTTATGAATCTATCTTGCCCTCTTGTGGTCTATTTCAACTATCAGTAAGGTTGTTTTTAATAACAGTAATGTCGCAGTTTGTGGGTCACTTATAGGCTTTAGATAGCTGCTTTCATAACTATTGTACTTCTGTCATTTTTACACACTATTGTGTTAAACTGTGTGTACTGTAATTCCCCTTCCCTTTCAATTGAACCACTTAATTCTATTTTAAAAAACTTGTATAAATTGAGGAGCTACTAAAGAGTGCTTGTATAACTGACTTGAAATCTGCTCATCTACACAACAACGTTCTTTAAATTTGTTATAAGCTTTGGATAAAAGCGTCAGCTAAATGCCTAAATGTAAATGTAATGTAAATGTAATTTGTAATTTGAACAAGTCATGCTTGTAAATATAACAATCTATTGCCACACCCAAATCACCATGTTAAAGTATGCTTAATGAGAGTTTAGCCAATGAGACGGCTTTAAACACTAAACAGAAGCTGAAGGAGGAGTTATGATGTCCATGAGTCATGTTTCCATTATTACAACATCTCCTTCCACAGCTTCCTTATTTGGCATCATTCTTTACAAAGCATCACTTCTTGGTAGCATCACTTTTCTGCTTTTCTCATTTCAGCAGAGTTATGACAAAAAGCAAATCTAGAACAGCCTATGCCATACAATTTCACTATTTAAGCTAAAAACACATATTTAATGTGCATTTTCTTATTTTTTTCAAAAGCATTTCCTTCAGAAGGGGTTCAGTGTTTCCTGTAGTTCTTGTGGCACTGCCCAGCAACAATCACTTCTATGTAAAATTATATAATTTTGTGTAATTGTATAATTTTTTTCTATGTAAAATTATATATTGACTCATGAATCACATCATGCTACTTAAAAAGTCACAATTACTGGTAATAGGATGGTAGGAATAATCATAATAAAGCATGTTCAGGTAACATTTCTGATAAATCTTCTGATAAATAAAGAGAAATTTTATAAAGAAATTTAAGCCAATTGTTTTGACATTATTTTCATAATAACTACAGTTCTACCTTATTCTCATAAAAGAAATGTTCAAATATTATTATTTTATTGTATATGATTCTTATCATAATTTTTACTTAATATTACCATTATTGTCATTTGTAATTCTTAATGTACTAACATTTGATCAGATTTTCAAATTCCTGAAAGATATTAGGGGTGTTTTTGAGCATCATTTTAAATGAGAGAAAAGAGAACGTAACACAACATTAGAAGTAAAAGACTTTTTTTAAAGCACAGTGTACAAAACAAAGCACAAAGCTTAATCTTCAAACCTTACAGTACTGTTGTATATTATATTATATATAGATGTGGAAAGCAAAAACACACTTAAAACTATTAAAGTCATAATACTGTCACCATCAATCCCTTACAAACTCCTCACAAAATATACTGTAATTGCAGGCACTAAATCAATTCTACAACACTTCAAATAAATAATGTAAACATTCTTGTGGAATAATGGCCCTTTTGGTTTGTAACATTAAGGATAAATGACCACATTCCACACTTGATTTAAGTCTTAAAGCTGCTATTCAGAGTCGGATCCCAGCCGCTGGGCAGGATGAGATAACACGTAATTAAGTTCAGTGAGGCATTGAAGATTTGATGAAGCAATCGGCTCTTGAAGGATACAGCATCTTCAAGAAGGTTTTAAAATCGTCTTTCACATCTTTTTGTCATCTATCTAAAACAAACTGAGAATCTTATCTTTAATACTTTTTCATCCATCATGTTACACTGCTGCACCTTTAAAAGAGTGAAATTTTGTCATTTGTTTTCTCTGTATTATTTTATTGTAACAAATTATGATGATACAACAGGGTCAGACTTACCAGTTGGTTGAGAGCCACATGTAACCTTATAAGAGGTCCATATGCTGATTGCAATAAGAAAAGTTGCCAAAAAACCAAACACCTGTAAAGTAATATGCACAAACACAGGCATCAGTATCCTGAAATATCATTTTTATTCTTTAGTCTTGTTTTTAAAGGCACAGTATGTAGATTTCGCCGCTAGAGGTCACTCATTCAAAACAAATAACACAGAAGTAGTTTGAGGATGTTGTGCCGGAACGTGGAATGCTGGAAGTTGTTGTTTTTTCCTCTACTGCTGTTGGAAGTCCGACTCACCAATGGATAAGGTAATGAAATAAAGTTGTATATCCATTATGTTTGATCATTACATTTATTTTTTACTAGAGTACAAAAGCGGAAACCGCGGGTAACGCAGATATGACGCCATTGACATGTGACTCCCGGACAGGCGGATACGTATAAAATCGTTTGTCTCACGACTTACAAATAGTTGGAAACATTTGAGATATTTTAAGTACTCATTTGAACCAAATATACAACACTGGCCTAGTGTTTTTGGAATATTTTACTGCAAAAATCTAATCTTACATATTGTGCCTTTAATGCATCAAACCAACTTCAGGTGACTCACACAAGCACCTCCCCACTAACTCGTATTGCAACAATACAGACACACACTACCTAGTTTCTTTTCACTACACAACAGGCCCTGTAGCAAACACAAAGAACTCACAGATCCAGCGACTAAAGCTGCGATCCCATGACTCTTCACGGCTGCGACGATTGACGCAATAAAGATCAGAATCCCTCCGACAGCGTAATGTAGAAACTCCTGTAACAGTAATAAAAAGTCAATATACGGCAATAAAATTATTTTAAAAACTTCTCCGCCACATGACCTGGCGGCAGCAAATAAGCATACTAAACAGATAGGAGCCAAACATTCAAGTCATTGTGCAAAACAATATGTTCTGTCTTACTGTCAATGTCCAGTTGATGCAAGGAATTTTGCTCTGAAGCCTCATCAGATGCATCAGGAAGAAAAACAGGAAGACGATGAGAAACCACACGGTTACAACCTCAAAGTACCGAAACGCAGAGTAATCTGTCCACCATCTTTCACAGTGCACACACAGAAAAGCAATCAGAAGGGTCACCTAATTAAAACAAAGTTATATTAGGAAATTAGGGTTTAGGAAGAAATCAAGACACAATAGCTCATAATCATCTACTGATAAAATCCAGATGTAAAACAAATGAGAGACCAAAATGACAACAATGGGTCTGAGTAACTGGAAAATTCCATGACAAATCACTTTACAAATTTTAATCAAAGGTTTTCATTATACCGACTGCTCAGATATCAATATTTGATCATTTAAATACCCATGTGAGGTCTTTCTCAAAGTTTTTAAAGCATTTGTTTATGTTTTAAAGCATGATTTTTCATAGTCAGGTAAAGTGCTGTTTTCAGAATTGTTCTCAGTTCATATTCCTCATAAATAGACACTTGAAAATTGAAATAAAATAACTATTTAATGTTCTTCGAGGAGTCATCTCTTCTCCATTTGTTGGGTATTATTGCTTCTGGTTCATGCATTTACAGTCACAGAAATCCCACAAAGTATATTTTTTTGTCACATTCATATGTATATTTCTATTTTTTACTAATGCATAGACTGATATTTTTGATGTTTGGACCCTATCAACAGGGATTTCAAAAATATGAACAGATGGGTTAATATAATGGAAAAAGTACATTCTTTGAGAATTTGTATTTTGAAAGTTTCGACAAAATGTCACATCCATAATCCTGGAATTGCGCATATACACTTTCTATCAGTGTATGTGTTTCCTGGGAATCAAACTCTTGACCTTTCTAATACAATTCAGTATGATAAAGCCTTGTTATCGCCTAATTTAATAAGGCCTAAAGTGAACAGTGACAGTTCCGGGGTTTTTAAGTGAGGCACCACATGTTTCTTTCATAGTTGCTTTTTTAGCATCCGGCTGTTCCTGAACATCTGTGATGTGTGAGTGTAACTATCACTGCCTCTCCACCCCCACAACCAACACACTCACACCCTAAAATCACACTCTAACCCCAAACACAACTGTGTATAAAGACCCTTTTATGGTCCAGTGAAAGCTTTTGGTAATTGTATAACGTACTTTAAAACCCACCATGGTTCGTTTTTTTTAACATATGTGTAACTCTATAACATCAAGGTGCATTTTGATATTTTTCGTGTATTTTTTTTTTTTGCAATAATAAGGAACAAAAAATACAGTATGGACAAAGTTAAACAGAAAATATAGTACGTACAAAATATACATCAGATCATTTTTTTCGTGTATTTTCATTTTCAACTTCTAGGAACAGCCATGGTTTACCAAAAATAAAACAAACATATAATGTGTACTTAGGGGAAAAAATGAATCTTCTGCCTGTTTCATTCGGTTTGCTCGTACGTAAATGCTTACGTAATAACTGAAATCGGAAAGTTCCGTTAATCGACAATGGATAACAATGCTGTAAAACAGTCTGTTCGGATCTATTTCAACTCTCTGCGTTTATAATCGCGTGAATTCGTGTAATCCTACAGCAATAAACACACGATGTGATTAAAGAAGAACTTACCACTTGGCCGATTTTCAGTAATCCTTGAAATGAACGTGCATAACCGAGGTTGCAAAATCCTCCATCTGATGTCGACGTTGTTGTCGTCGTCGTCGTTATAACAGTGTGAGACATTCTGATATGCTCATAAATCTAACGCAAGGAAAAAGACGGTGTACATATACGATATGATGTTTATAAAACCGCTCAACTCGGTTGAATTGTTGGAGACTGTAAACCACAACTGGGTGTGACCATTGACTTAAAGTTACTGTCCAGCGGAATACACATTTAAATCGTCCAGAAGGGGGCGTATAGAGGCTGCATTCACATCTCTGAATGTCTTACTGGCAACATTTCTACATTAAAACGTATAATCTTTAATATATATATACTTATACACTTATTACACATATTATTACGTAATATACAAATAGAAAATCCGTCAGAAAAATCGGCATTTAATCATTTTTTAAAATTCCCTACAGTAATCATAAACGACTGTGATTGGTCTGTTCTACAATGCGCTGATAAAAACAACACATAACAGGTGAACATGTCATTCGTGAGCTCCTTTAGAAGTAGTCCAGAGAATAATTTACACTTCATGAAAGTATCGTTTAACGATTAATTGCAGTTAAACCGTGAATGGCGTGAATGGCAATAGCATGAGATTTTGTAATTATTAATGAGGACTGAATAATTAAAGTGAAGAACTTGTTGACTGCTAAATTCCACCCATTTTAAGATTTTTTTAGGGTAAACAAATATTTTTTTACTATAAGAAAATGAGCTGTCAAAGACTATAGACAAAGACTCTCTAATACTGTATGTAGTACATTTTATTTCTTTATTATATGTATTTATACTGGACATCTAATAGTTGTTTCATTGCATTTGTGGATTTGTCAGATACTTTTATCCAGTATTCCCTGGGTAATGAACCTATGACATTTTGCTCAGTGTCCTACCAACAGAGCTAGAGAAACTATATCTTTCAACATTAGTTCATTTTTTTTATGTAGGTGGACTCTTTACTGTGACCATAAATGGATTCATCCAAACCTGTAGAATATATACAGTACACATATCAAAGTTAATTTAACTCGTGCCCCATCCCGATTATATGTTTTATGTGATTATATAACACAAACTTACATCTGACTGGCATTTCTGGTGGTAAACGTCTTTCACCTTTTCACATAAAACAGAAAAAACTGTATTGATCCACTGCATAAAAAATAACGGTTATATACTGAATTTTGTCACATTACATTAAACTCTTGGTAATGTGATAAATTACAAAATTATTAAATATTACAAAAATACACAATTATGAATTAATAATTTATACAAATAATAATTAACACATTTGGAATTTTCATGGATTTTTTTATAAATGTTAATTTGTATATTTTGATTATAAATTAATCAATGCAATCTTAAGAAATCTTTCCAATCCCTGATATGTACAGAACATTGCTACGGTATGCAACAAAAATAATGATGATTAAAGCTTTATAATTCATTATACTTACCAATCTGGTGACAGTTGACATTGGCATAGATTGGTGATTCATTAGCTGGGTCTATACAGATTTTGCCTATGTGTAAATTAGCATTCCTGTAAAGTTAAAACAATAGGAAAACATGTTTCTTTAATATGTGAAAAACATCTACTGAACATCTAATGAAATTTCAGTCTTACTGTGACATGGCTCGCTGAGTGCTTCTTTCTCCTTGTGAAAAAATAAAGCATCAGAAACACAGCTTGCATAAAATTGCATAAGTAAGACTATTTTGTTTGTCATCATTAAAAGACTGCTACTTACTTCTTAGCACAACACCAACCACAACAAACATCCCAAGAAACAGCAAACATCCCAGAACACCAATCCACACCAGAAGACCAGAACCATGCAGTGGTTTTGGTGGAAATGTTTTCTCGGTTTGGCCCAGTGAGTTCACAGCCTGGCAGGTGTACACATCTTTCCCAGAGATTGGGATTGAGCTGATAACTGTGTATTCACTGTGTTCAGTTTTCGATATTGGAATATTTTCTAGTGATTTAGCTGAGGAGATCCATTTAACTGATGGTACAGGGTTCCCTCGGGCAATGCATTTCAGCCTGTCACCCTGAGCTTTAGACACTGAGTCCAGTGTTAGATTGAGGATCTCTGCTGGAGCTACAGTAGACAATCACAAAACAGTAATCATCAGTAATTTCATGTTTAAACTACATATATCTGTATGATTTTACACAAATCCTCTAATACCTGTGATGTTTAGCAATGTGCTGATTTTGCTCTGGTAACTTTCATAATCCAACTCCACCCTGCAGATGTACCGCTGGATATCAGTAAACTGGGAGTCATTAATACCCAAGGAAAGGCTTCCTTTTCTGGGGTTACCGTGGAGCCAAAATCGCTTCAGTGATCCCGGATTAGAGCAATTATGATTTTGCTCATCCGTCTGGTTCTGCACACTGCAGTAAAAAACAGGGTTTGGAAAGTTCCGCTGTATCCACTTGACAGTGATTTTACCTCTGTAAGTATCTTGTTTTGGGTGTTTGAAGGCACAGGGGAGAATCACGTTTTGACCCATGAAGCCGTTAACCTGAGGCTGCACAACTACATCCCAGTTTACACTCGTGAAACCTGCAGATGAAAGCAGAACATTCTTACTTCAGAAAGTTTAGAATTGTTAGGTTTGTTATAGATTTGATTAATTGATTTCAAAAGTTTTTTAAATTATCGAAATGATTTTAAATGTGAAAAATTACCTTTCAGAATACACAGCACTGAAAGCAAGCCAAACACAAAACTGTGCATCTTCAGACAGAGCGTTCCACAACCTGACAGACTGAAAGTCTACAATGAAAGTTTGTTGACTCAGTTAAAGAGTGTTGAATGACTAAAACTGGGAACTGTCTCCTTATGTGTCTAAATAAAACAGTTTAGTAAAATAGTTTCCTCTAAAAAACAGAGGCTGGAATCAGTTTCTTTAACATTAACCAGTGGTCAACATCCAGTGTCAATAGGATACAGGATAAATAAGATAGAGGAGATCCTTCATTAACTCTTAACCTTAGTATGTTTCCCATACTTCTAATTGCCATATGTTATCATAAATATATAATTACACCCCTGTTGATGGTGTCCAGACATCTGGAAAAAGTTTTATTTTCATTTTTATGCGCCCATTTATGAGGAATATGGACTGTTGTGACAATTCTGAAAGCAGCACTTTATTCACTAAGTGTAAACACACGCAACAAATGTGTGTTTTTAGTAGCTCTTACATGCAACACAACAGAGTTGTGGCTTAACAAAACGTTTTTTCATTTAAAGTTTACCACATGACAAAATATTAAGGTTTAATATAAAGTGGTGCTGTATCCACTTATGAGTGATGTTAGGATCTTGTGTGTGAGAATAACTTTTTGACTCATGAAGCTGAACTAAAAGTCTTACATCAAGTGCCAGTACACAACACCTGCACAGAATGTTTAGTTAAATGATAAATTAATGCTTAGCAATGTGCCTATTATCTTGTCAAAATAACACAATGGATTTTTTCATGTTTGCAACATCTTTAACTTTGCAAACTCACTCCTGTTCGACTTATTAAATTAACTTGATTGATTTATTTCTCTCGCGGTACTGCAATATCACACATTTGGTTGTCTTTGCGAACGGTGCCACCATGAATGTGCCTTTTTGGAAACCTATGGTACTGCAATGTCACACGTTTTTGTTTTTAATGAAGCCTTGACCGAGCCTGATTTAGTTTTATATAGAGAGACAACTGGACTGGTCTGAATTGGGACACACTGCGTTCGTTTCATATCCCTTGAAACTTTCAGCAATGACTGACGATAAAATACGAAAGAGATACGAATGCAGCAGTTAGCCTTAAACTCAACACAAGTATGCAGATCCATTCTGAACTGGCATTTTAGACATTAGCTTTACCTACTATCAAGCTCCACCAAATAGTTCGATGGAGTAACGTTAGTGAAAAATGCATCACAAAACACTTATTAACCGCATTTGACTAGTTAACTATTCTGTTAAACTACCTAGCTAAAGATAAGTTATTAAAAGCAAATAAATCATCAACAGCAAACTTAACTCAGAATTGCCGCAACTCAAGTTGTCCGCGTACATGGAAAAGACGATGCTGTAAGTTATCCTAAATTGTGATTGGCCCAAAGACGATGTTATTATCTCGATTCTTATTGGCCAAAAGAACAAGACGCTGCTGTTATCTTGATTCTGATTGGCCAAAAGAGTAGACGCTCTGTACCAAAGACGTTTTGCTGCAGAGATGGCGTTTCAATTGGCTCCAGTCTATTTCAGTTTGCTATTTTTCAGAGGTTTATTGTGTGCTTGCCGACCCCCCCCCCCCCAAAAAAAACCAAAACTCCGCGGATCTACACGATTCACACGAATGACTTATTTTGATTCAAAACGGCGAATTCGCCGAAAAGCGACTAGTTTGCAGGAAGACCTATTAAATTTTGAAGATATCTTCAAAATTTGATATGTTTTCCTGCACCTTGAGCTTAAAACAATAATACAATTTAAATGTATTAATGCAGAATACGTTGATTTATTTAATATATATATTTGTGTGGAGAAGGGCAATTGTGTGTGTGGTGCAGATATTTTTGAATCCTGATCTACAGTTTACTGGTATAGTGCATGGTGATGCTTTTGTAAACCATAACATCCACAGTACACTGTAAAAAAAAATAAAATCCGTAAAAAACCGGTCAAAAGACTGGCAGCAAAGTTTCCAGGCGAATTACGGAAAATAACCATTTCACACTATTTCTCATTACATAGAATAAACCTTAAAAATACAGATCAGATTTTACGGTAAAAAATGATTGAGATAACAGCATATTGCCGTTTACAAGTGTTAATTAAATAGTAAAAAAACAGAATCATTACGTTAAAATACAATGAAAATAACTACTTTTAGGGTAATTCTAAATGTTTATGGTAAAAGATCGTTTTACATGATTATATGAAACGTCTGTAAAAAAACAGGATGGATAAACAGATTAACAACCTCTAAAACTAGGGTGTTACACAGTTATCTACAGAACTGTAAAACTGTTACTTAGATTTAACTAAAAAAAATTAAGGCAACATTTTCCAACTACTTTTTGTAAGTTTAGTGAACTTCTTGGTATTTTGAGTTGGTAAAAATCAGTATTATGTATTTTACTGTATGCTAAAAAATGAAGTAGAGTCTACAAGATAAAGCAAAACATTTGAGTTTAACCATTGTGACAAAGAGCAGCATATTGTCACGGAGCCGATGCCTTCAGCATCGGATTCCCCCCATCACGTCATCCGTTCCCTTTCCCCGGAATTCTAATGGACTTCACTTCCCACCATGCATTGCACCCGCACACCTGTTCACTGTTTGTAATCTTGTTGAGCACGTGTTTAGTTGTGATCACCCGCACCTGTTTGATATCATTTTGTATCATTGCCTGTATTATTTAAAGTCTGTCTTTCAGTTTGGTTATTGTCGGGTATTGTTGTTGTAATGTGGTTGCGTGTGGGTCTGTATTATCTGGAAACTATCCGTGTCTGAACCTGTTTAATCTGGAAGTGTTGCCTGTACCTGTTTTGATCTGGATTACTCTGTTTTTGGAAGAAACCCCAGTAAAAGTCTGTCGTTTGAAAGTACTCTCTGTCGTTCTGGTCTCTCTCTAACCCAGCTCCGTAACACATATTGACCAAATCATATAAGTAAAATAAGTAACATTTAAAATAAAAAAATAACATTTTTGATTTTAATTAATTCATTTACTCTCATTAATTTAGACAAATTATTTCTTCAATCCACTTGAAATAATTAGTTAGCATTGCCATAACTTTAATAAATAAGGAAAGCGAGGTATTCGTTTCCAACGTTTATTACTCTATAACAGCTGCCATATACAAACAATTGGGTGCACTAATTTTCTGTAATCAATTTTAATGTTAATGTAACACAATAATGGTAATGTAAACATTTTCACATTAAAAATTACAGAAACGTCTGACCTCATCTTTAAGTGCAGCATAGAACACCTTCAAAGTACAATCTGTGTACTCTTAACATTGACATTAAAATACAGTGACTCTTGACCTGAGCGATTTACATAAAAGGACTGACTTTAGTGCACAGTACAGTATCTTTTCATATGTATTAAAACATAATAAACTAATACAAAAACACGTTTTAAGTACAATCTGTGCCATACTCTACTCCATGAACTGCTCCTCCCAGTAGATCTTCTAAAGAAACAACACAAATAAAAGTTTAACACAAATAAGAGTTTATTTATGAAAATATCAGGATCATTGATGTTATTGCAATGCAAAAGAAATATTTATTAAATCTTTTTACTTGAACAAATGGTTTCAAAATATTTCAGACAAACATATCAACAGATTAAGTTAAAGTGTTTAAAAAAAACAGATAAAACAATGTTAAAGCGGACTAGGTCCATAAACAGCTGCTTTGCTGAACACTCAGCCTGCTGCCAGTCCTGTCTTTCTACTTTAAGTCTAACAACTTTTTTACCCTTATTCAAAACACAATGCGAGGAGAGAGCAACACACGTATACATATTTACGAATTTTCATGATACCACGTTGCAGAGAGAGAGACGCCAGGAATATATTATGTCCTCATCTTTTTCAATCATGCAGGGACAACAACAGTAACTACAAACCTAGCAGTTAACGTAACTTTTAATGTTAATGTCAAGACCTTCGGTAAGAAAAACATTCACACTTTTTACTTATGTAAAACTTTGAAATCAATTCAAAAAGAAAAGGGAAGCAATTTATTGGAAGAAATATACTTTTTAAAATAAATTCCTACAGACAACACCCTTGAAGGGCTTTTTACAGTGAGTGATTCCCTATTAAAATATGGGTTATGTGACTATGTAAAACAAAGGAACAGTAAAACTTAATATAAAAGGCTACAGGTTTGTGGCAATAATCCTAATAAAAATAGTCATTTCAATGAACTGCCAACAAATTTTTATTATTAAACATTTGACAGTGGAAATACAAACGTAGTATGTCAGAACATTGCTACATTAAAAAGGCAATTAATCTAAACCAAAATATCCAGTTTTTTATGTAATCCAGTTAAAAAGTTTATTAATAAATTAATTAATATTATAATTAATATTTTAACAATAATATTATATAATTTTTTTATAATAAGTTGTTTTTAATAAATTAATAAATAATAATAAATTAATAAATAATGAACATACTTAAGGAATAGTTCTTTTAAATCCTGGTCCTCTAAAGGCTTCGTTTAAAACGGGTATAAATTCTAGAACTACAGGCAAATTCAAACTAGTCCTACAACCTGGTCTACGTCCAACTAGTACAACCAGCCCCAGAAGATTTCTCCATCTTTTACTATGCATTTCAGAAGTCCACTCTTTGGATTGCTGTCTTTAAAATACTTTAAACATTAAAATCTGTTTTACATTCACCTATTCCAGTACAACTCATTCTTACTCCCAACACATATTGCCACCTGTTCAGAACATCTCGACATCACATTTTACCACATATAGTATTCATTTAGCATAATTTTTCAGGGTCCTCCACTGATTTTAATTGTTTGACCCATTTAACCCTGAGTACAGGAACATTTCACTTTGGTCATTTAGAAGTGGGTTAGCACAGCAATTTACCTTTAGAAAATATGGCGTAACATTTAAATGGTGCAACACTCACCTTTTAAGTTTGTGCCTTGACATCAATAACGTACACAACTCATCTGTAGAGAGGAAATAAACATGTTTTACAAACTGTGAATGCATGGGATATGTTTATTAAGAAGTCTGAGTATCTGTATTGATGTGTAACTGGTAAAGGTTTCTGTGTGTGCTTTAATGAACTGACTACAGTAAATGTACCTGTGCATTCCACTGTCCAAGGTGATCAGACATCTTCCAGCCAATCAGAATTCAATATTTAGACAGACCAGCTGCATTGAGACAGAAAATAATATTACATAATTTAAAAAAACAATACATATTAGTATAATGAAACACAAACAGGGTTTGTCATTAAGAGTTGTCATGTGGTTGTCTTTCAGACAAGTAAAATTGTCATTTACTAGTCTTAAGTAAAAGAAATAAATATAAGGAAAACCTCCTGATTACACATAGTTTTTTTTAATAAGCTAACATAGTTTACTATTTAAAAATTATATGTGATACTGTAACTGTATTATCAGATAAATATATTTTGTAGTGATTAATCGGATTTGATGAACAATAGTCTTTAAAATTACATTTTGTACAGATCTATTTGATAATGTAATAAAACGGAACTTGAGTCTTACGAACAGACGGTCAAAGTTCAAAGCGTTTCAGCATGATGAGATTAAATTAACACATTTATTAATGAATACAAAACCTAAAGAAAATATATTTTACCACAGATGATTTTAACAGCTGCTACATCTTAAGCGACAAACACACAATTAACAATAGATTTAAACTGTTTTCGACGGTCAAGACAAAGTTGATGATAGAAAACACATATAATGAATACAAAATAAAGAAATATATTTTACCTGATGATTGTTAGCTGCACATCTTAAGCAGAAACGGTGGCTGATGGTGACTCTGAGCTGCACCACACGGCCTGAGGTGCCGGGCGGGCTGGAGTTCTCTTAGGTTGAACATTTCTTCCTTTTAGTTGAATATAACTTTGTTTATAGTTGTATTTTAAATGGCCGATTATTTATCAATGTATCATAATATTACAAGATATTATAAGAAATTCGCTTCACCACTGAACTATTTTCTCACGCGGAACAACGTGAGTACATCAGTCAGTGACAAGATATTAAGCGCAAACACTTCAAAACGTTTAAAGATATACAGACACATTAAATGAACACTTTTAGAAGGTCTCATTTCATCATGTGCTTTATATTTTCATGGTTATATCTGTACAAGATCTGTAAATGGTGTATTAAATAAAAAAATGAACATTTGGTATATTAAGTACAGTGACGAATGTATTTTAACAGCACTTTTATGGGGAAAAAAAGATAAATTTTATTTAAAAAATGGAAATTCCATGTTTTTTCAGTTACGGGTTTTTCACGTTATTTGACATTTTACATGTAAATTTACAATCTATTTTTGTAATATTATCAAAAAATTCTGTATTTTTTTAAAAAGCAGGAAAAAGTAAAAAAAAAATGCTTTTAACAGTGTATGTTTAAACTACATATATCTGTATGATTTACACAAATCCTCTAATACCTGTGATGTTTAGCAATGTGCTGATTTTGCTCTGGTAACTTTTATAATCCAACTCCACCCTGCAGATGTACCGCTGGATATCAGTAAACTGGGAGTCCGTGTTACCGTCTGGGGTTACCGTGGAGCCAAAATCGCTTCAGTGATCCCGGATCAGAGCAATTATGATTTTGCCCATCCGTCTGGTTCTGCACACTGCAGTAAAAAACCACTTGACAGTGATTTTACCTCTGTAAGTATCTTGTTTTGGGTGTTTGGAGGCACAGGGGAGAATCACATTTTGACCCATGAAGCCGTTAACCTGAGGTTGCACAACTACATCCCAGTTTACACTCGTGAAACCTGCAGATGAAAGGAGAACATTTTTACTATATTAATTTAAGAATTGTTAAATTTGGTTATGGATTTGATTAATTAATTTCAAAAGTTTTTGAAATTATCGAAATGCTTTTAAATGTAAAAAAAATTACCTTTCAGACTGCACAAGTTCATGTTCAAGGTCATTCTGATACCTTAGTGTGTTTCCCATACTTCTAATTGCCATATGTTACATAAATATAACTAGATAACAATAAATAGTGCCTTTTTATAAATGTGATTTAACAAAGTTAAATGTCAATAAAATTATCTTAAAAATTTTCTATGCCTTAATGCACCTTGAGCTTAAAACAATAATTCATTTTAAATGTATTGATGCAGAATTCATTGATTTATTTAATATATGTGACCCAGTCTGTGAAAACCAGGCTAAAGTAAGATTTACAAGCATCAAAGTTTGATTTCACCTATTAATTTCACTATGATTTTAATCTTTGACATGACCTTACTCAGATAATATTAAAGATATCAATGTTAAATTCACAAAGAATATTATTTTTATTATATAGAATGATTTTATGTAAAAACAGAAAATGACAAAAAATCTACCATTTATTGGTAGAGTGCATGGTAATTATGGTAACAGTTTAATTTTGTATAATTATTTGTGTTGTTTGTATACAGTTTTTCTAGCACTGGGCATGTCCAGTCATGTGCATATACATGACGAATTATGACGACTATTTTTTCGCCATATGGGCACTACGTAAAACGTTCTAAGTCGTCTATAAATGGAAGTGCGCAGCGCTGCTTTTCTTTGTGGGTTTGAGTTCGGCGAGTAGTTCATGTATCTGTGTTTACTGACATTGATATCTGACTGCGTTTTCACATCTTTTCTTTACTATTCTTGGAGGAGTTTGGCGTGTGTTTTATTTGTGTTGTTTCTGTTCTTTTGCATCTTTTGTGTTGCGACCGTTACTTTGATTAAGTTTGAAGTATATGTCAACTGCACAAATGGACCGCAGAAGAACAGGTGACTCTTGCTCTGGCTCTCGTCGTCGGATTGAACGCGCTCGTGTCGAGAGGGATGAGCGTGTGAGATCCAGGAGTCCGATACGGCCTCAGGCGAGCGCTGAGAGAAAGAGGCGGGAAGAGCCCTGTCAGAAGCCGAAGCCGAGCCAGTCGGAGGGACAGAGTGGCTCCGCAGCGCCTCTGACCTCTGCACTGACCTCGGCTGAGGGCAGCGAACGAGTCCTGTGGAAAGGCCGTCTCTCGGAAGAGAAAACGGGACTCTGATGACAGTGAGCCTGCAGAGAAGAGGCCCAAGCACCATCACAAGGAGAGAAAGCATCCTTCCCAGCTGTACGAACAGGGGCGTCTGCTGGGGAAAGGGGGCTTCGGCTCCGTGTATGCTGGCATCCGCAAAAGTGATGGACTTAAGGTAAGTCATTCTCTCCTCTTGTGTTAAAAAGTCCTTAGACGTTGTCTATCTTTTTTACACTTATAGGCTTAAATAAATTTGTAAATTTATTGTCTGTAAATTTATTTGTATATTTATTTTCTGTTTGTAGGTGGCCATAAAGTACATTCCGAAAATGGTGTCAGACCTGATTGTGGACTCTGTAAGTATCAATCTGTAATGTACATATCTCATTGATTTGTATATACTACTGCTGTCCAAAATTATTCATTCATGTATTTATGTATTCGCATTAGACAATATCAAACTAAATATTATTTATTATTTATATTACTTATCTTCCTCCATTGCAGGAAGGAAATTCCTATCCTTTGGAGGTGGCGCTTATGGTCAAGGCAAATGGAGGTCCTCCCTGCCCAAACATCCTGAGGCTCCTTAACTGGTACGAGCAGGAGGATGACTTTGTCTTGATCCTTGAGCGCCCTGATCCCTGTCAGGATCTGAATCAGTTCTGTGATGATTTTTGTGGTTTGAGTGAGGACTGGTCCAAGTCTATTATCCTTCAGCTGGTCAACGCTCTCAAGCACTGTGAGAGCCAGGGAGTCCTACACCGCGATGTCAAACCTGAAAACATCTTGGTCTCTATGGATACACGAGACATCAAACTGTTTGACTTCGGGTGTGGTGACTTACTGAAAAAATCTGCCTACAAAGAATTCGCAGGTTAGTATTGGCATAAAAAGACATCATCACATATGATTTCAAGTGATATTTTCATTTTAACTTTATTTTTCATGGTTTTTGTCCTCTCAGGCACTTTTGATTATACTCCACCTGAGTGGTTTCTGCGTGAGAGTTACCGTGCTGGACCAGCGACTGTGTGGTCTGTGGGAGTGACTCTGTATGAGATCGTGTGCAATGAGCTCCCATTTAAAACCACAAAGCAAACCACAGAAAATCAACTGGTCTTTCCATCATACCTTTCTGAAGGTAGGTTGTCTACAAACAGATCAATGCCATGCCCAGGGAGTCATTACTGAATACTGAACGAAAGTATTGTTTTCCCTTACAGAGTGTAAAGATCTGATCAGCTGGTGTCTCAGCCCAAAGGCCAGTGATCGGCCCGGTCTTGAGAACATTGAGCGTCACCCATGGTTTCGTTGAACAGGTGGGTGACAGCAGAGACACCAGTGCAGAAAGGACGTGATGAAGAACATACACTGGCAATGCCAGTCCGTCACTGCAATGCAGAAAATAAAAATGGTTATATGGAGCCTTACAAAATGTTCTGTGTTTTATTTCATGTGATGTAACATAACAAGTGTCACACAAAACTAGTGTGGTAATTGTGTTGTTTTGAGACAGCTTTACCACAGGATTTTGTGGGCACATTATGTTATATTCCTGAAATAATTTTGCAGTTCTTTGTGGTATTACGGTCATATTTCTGCAGTATTTATCATTTTTAATTATGCACTTTACAGTATGTAATATTCTTTTGGCATATTTCTGTAGTAATATATGTAAAATAGATCATTCTGCTGTATTTTTGTAGTATGCCAAAACAATGTGTAAATTTATTGTCATTTTTTGTTTGTAGGCCACCAAGTACATTCCTAAAATTCTGACCTGGTAAAGGACTGTAAGTTATCTATCTAATGGATTTGCATATACTACTGTGGCCCAAAAACCTTTCGGACACTTTTGTTGCACATGTAAATGTATTTATGTATTAGAGACAATATCAATCTAAATATTATTTATTTTAATGTATTTTTTTAGATTATATACCCACTCTTAAGCACTGTGAGAGCCAGGGAGTCCTACATCGGGATGCCAAACCACAAAACATCTTGATCTTGTAAAATTAAGCTGTTTGACTTCAGATGTGGTGACATCCTGAAGGACTCTTCCTATAAATATTTTTCAGGTTGGTATTAGCAAAGTAAAAGACCGTACAAATGATTTTCAAGGATATTTTCATGTCAACACTTTGTTTGGACTGGGATGATTTTGTTCATTTTTGATCTTTTCTGTCCTCTCAGGCACGCTTAAATATGCACCAGCTGAGATGTTTCTCTGTAAGCGTTACCATGCTGGACCAGCAACTGTTTGGTCTTTGGGAGTGACTATATTCCTTATTTTCTACTACTATATTGCACTGTAACATCCATATTGACACATTACTAATTATTACTATTAATATTAATACTAATATAAACACTTTTACTAACTAATGTTATGGAACAGACAGACGACAGCCAACTTGAATGAAATAGTCAAACAGTCAAAAGTACAGCAGGTAAAGGCAGTTCTTGAAGTATGAGAGAGTTCAGGTAAGTATTCAAGTTCAACACACTAATAGAGACTTAACTTGATTAAGTAACAGAGTTTCTTGCAGATATTAACAGGATTACCATGAAGGCTGATGACAGAAGACAGATGACCGGTAACAGGTAAGTATAATTCAATTAAAACTCCTGCATCTTCTTTTCAAATTATTTTCAAATCTTGCAAATATATTGCATGATTTAAATTCTTTAAATCTTTAAAAAGTTTTGTTACCTTATATTTTTGCTGGGGGAAAGCTTTTAGGTGTACAAATTGACCCAATTTATATTTTTAATTCAGATTAATCGAAAGAACGTGATTATACTTTTTTCCAGTAAGCTGTAATACATTTAGAACCATGTATCTTTCTTTTCCTATACCTTTCAAAGCCAAAGAAGTACAATGTAAAATATTTTAACAATTTTTATCTATCCTGTGAATTTCTTAGATATAGATTTAATATTGGTCAAATTTGGTCTGATTTGTATAAGTGGCTTAAAAAACGTTTGCTCTGATGTTACTTTTCTACAAATGACATATTTTCGGTATTTTAATAAAAGATCAATAAAATTGATTCATATTTTCATTCTGTGTAAATTTTATATAAATAAATCTAATAATTCTAAGTGTCTCGAAACAAAACAATTGTTTTTTTTTCAACTTTGGATTTACTGTAAATCTGTAAGTAATTGAAAATTGGTAGATTACTGCTGTTGAGTGTTTTTGTATGTTATCTTTTATCTTCTATTCTGTTCTTTAGAATTAAACTTTTTGGGGGGGTTTTGCACAGCTTATTTGCACTGCCTGTTTGTAGTTGTGTTTTTTCAGCTTTAATTAAGTTAAACCATTTGAGAGGATAGTACCCTTTAAGGATCCTTCACACTAAGCGCCATAAAGCCTTAAACTAAAGTGAAATAAAGCCTTCTGGCGCAGGTGTCAGCCACTCCAGCATAAGACAACTGGTTAAACATAAATACCCAGGTGAAAAGAAAATATATTTAAATTGTGATTTTTTTTTTGGGACATACTTAATATATTCAAATTACACTATACCACATGCATATTAAATGTATTATTTTGAAACAACTTTAAGTATATTAAGTCTATTTTAAGATATATTTAAGATCAATTTTAAGCTATTAGCAATACACGTAATATATTGAAATTGTGTTAAATTGGAACCACTTAAAGCACATTTATTGTAATTTAACTGCACTTCTTTAAATTGTATTTAAAGTGTACTTCAATGCTGTACTAGAACTGCAGTAGTTTATTTTAAACTACTTATTAATGTGTTCCCAGTATATTTTTAATATAATATTAGCTTATTAATAATGTATTCGCAGAACACTACAAAAGCCACTTACAGTATATTAATAAGGTATTTTACTAAACCATTTAATATGTTAAAAAGCATTTTAAATGTATTAAAAATAAAATTAAAAATACTCTTTCTGTACAAAAACAGAAAGAGTTAAAAATGTAAATGTAAAATATACACATGCATTTTGAAAACTACAACACTTTAATGTAATTTTCATATCTGGTGTACATTAAAAAGTACAGCAGCATACAACTCTTTAACCAAAATGTTCACATAAAACAAAGATTTTTGATTTGCAGAGCTACAATTAACAAAAAACCTAAAAAAAAAACAATACTGTTTTTTTAACCAATAAATTAATACTGTTTTTAATTAATAAAGTGCATTTTCAACAAACTTGCAATAGGTGCCAACAGTTGAAAGAAATATAAAACCACAAAAGTCAATAAAGTGCATTTTTAACAAACAAGTAATATCGAAAAACAGTTAACCAAGATCTGTATGTAACAACTGAAACGTTAACGTCACTATCTTTTTTATTGCAACAGAATGTTTTTTTTTCAGAAGATCTACTCTACCTCTACTAGGCACCTGTAATGCCTACTTACACTAACATTTTATATTGAATGTCTAAGTAAGTAAAACCAGAAAAGAAGTTTATATATAGTATATGTACAAAAATAGCAAAAACATTCATTCTTGCTGAACATTTCACAGTACCATATGGAAAAAAACAATTAGTTTAACTGTTCATGTGAAAAATTGTTTTGTCAGTACCCCTTGACTGGTAAGGAAAGCACAAAAAGTGATGATGAACAGGAAGTACACATACCTATGAGAACAGTGACCTTGTTAGGGTCCAACTGTTCTTTTGAGGTTTGAATCCCTGATTTCCCTGTAAGAGTACCTTTTGCTAGTTTCTTTTCCAAAAATCAGAGTGGCCAATTCTTGTGTAAAAAGAGAAACTCTTGACTTGTTCAGTCTGTCATACAATCTCTTGGGGACTTTTACATCAGATTCGGTTATGCAGTTATTATAAACTTGTTATTTTATGCTTCAAATACAAAGCAGTGACTGTGACTATGCTACTGGATTTTCTGGTCATTCATACAAAAAAGACAGCTTAAATAATGATTAAAACAGATTGATTTTTTTAATTATCATAACGGTTTTCTAACCGTTTCTGAGGACTCGGCAAGAGACAGCTTGCTGGAACTTGAGCTGTATGAGCCTCTTTTCATTGACTAAGACATCTTTGAGAGACGCTACTATCCCAGGAAGCTCTACAAGACAAAAAGACATGGCAAGCATGTTATACAAAGTTAGGGCAGTACAAACACCAGTTTGGGTCCATGTTCATTTGTATGTGGTCTATTGATGAAAGGGGTCATGAACTGGCTTATTTTATTATTTTGTATTGTTCTCTGTGGTTCTCTTGTAGTGTTAGTATCTAAAAATGTCATACTTAGTAAGAAATAGGCTTTTCTCTACCCTGTTTTTGAGACTCATGTGGAGTTGCACATTGTAATTATTTAAAAATTATTTAAATTAAAGTGTAAAATTCTCCTGCAGATGCGTTTTTTACATTACCATTGCGTCATACTTACTGCTTTAAGAATAACAAGGAAATCTAAAACTTACAGAATATTTTTATAGTACAATGACCACTTAACTGTCAAAAGATCGAGGAGAATTTGAAATCTTAATTTACAACCTCTTTAAACGATCAAATGAATTTCCTATAGAAGCATTACTGTAAATTCAAAGCTATACAGTAACTCTTAAATGTTTTCTGTGCCAAGACAGAAAAATTCTAGGGAATTATATATATATAATATTATTTTAACCTTAAAAGCTGATCATGAATTGTAATTTACCGTTCAATGAGTTGACAACGTCACTATCAAGCTCGACAGGAGTGCTCTGGGAAGATGTTTTCTGCAAAAGACTGTTCTCAAATTCCTTGCTTCCATTATCTTCTTCTTCACCGTCACTGTCCAGTGCAGCCTGTATGCGTTACATTTGACACAAGGTTAGAAGAGGCTTAACATTCACTTACAGTAAGTAAGTAATGTTGTATTTTTCAATAAAGTAGCCAATTTAGATTACAAGAAACATAATGTTGATCATTTTGGTTTAATTACAAATATGTAACCCTGACTGTGAAACCCAGCTATAGTCATGTTTTGTGATTGTGATTTACATAATGTAAATGATTAAAATATTGCTTACTCTTTTACTTGATCTTCTCCGCTGTGTGTTTTCAAGCATGTCAATGTCTGTGTTATCTGAATCTTCTGACATTGGAGTGGAGGTCACAGGTGCTGCTTTTTTCCTTTGTAAGTTCTGGAGGTCTCTTTTGAGTTGGTCTCCCATTGCAACATCACATGCACTTTGAGATGTACTTGAACTCTAAAAACAACACATTCTAATTCAACATTTCACCAAAGAAGAAAGATAAAAAACATGCAGGCTAATTATTTTTGTTAAACAATACAATGAACATAAAAGTTAGGTAAATCAAAAACCTTCATGGCCCCAGATGTTTTTTTTCTCCTGCTGTGTGGTGGTCTTCCATATGTCCTCTCCTCTTTTAAAAGCATCTCTCTTCACAACTAAGTCTTTGTAAACATCTGTAATTATAAACATAAACATGTAATCTCATATCATTATTTATCATTGTATCATATGATGTATAGGTTTAAGTTCGCAGTGTAAATTATTTAATTTGTTTGGTAACAGCCTTGGATGATTATAACTAACATGACGAAATACTTTCAATAAGGTTTAAAAGTAACGATGTTAAAAATGTTCTGGGGTTAAATATTATAAATAAGCAGATTTAATTCCTGCTTTGAAATAAATTAAGATACAGTTAGCAGGGGCTAACGCTATTACACGTGTATCTAGCACGTCAGTAATGCGGCTAACGTCAGTAAGTAAACCACGTAGTTAACATTGAGCTAACAACAATAAACAAATACATATTATTCACGTGGGAAATAAAGTTTATACAGCCAAAGTGATCTAAATGCTAGTTACGCTAACAATAATAAACGTACCACTAAGAAGTATTTTGCTGGTAGTTTCTTGGCCTGTCCATGACGCCTGCGACTTGGCTGGCGCACCTAGGGTTGCCACCCGTCCGTGAAATACGGAATCGTCCCGTATTTACAGGCAAAATGACGCGTCCGTTTCAAATCAATACGGGACGCGATTTGTCCCGTATTTTACATAGGTCCACATTATGCAGCATCCCATGCAAATCACCCCACCCGCATTGTGTGAAGACACGTCCTATTCTGCCCCTGATTGGGTAATACTCGCTGCCATCGTTGGTTTGTTTCAGGTTCACGGGCCGTGAATCACAGCCAGTCAGAGGAGGGCGGGATGCCGACTCGCCGGAGAATTAGTGATGGAAATTTTGATTCTTTCCAGGGATTCGTTCATTTTCAGTTCGTTCACCAAAATGATTCGTTCAGATTCGTTCACTGATTCGTTCAGTAACCATTTCTTCAAATTACATATATACGCCAGCAGGGGGCGAAAAAGAGTGTCTTATTGGTCATGTGTCTAAAGTCAACGATTGTACTGCATTACCACTTGTTGCAAAAAACTGATTTGACTTTATTAAAATGTGTAATCTACTCATTAAATAAATAAAATAAGGTTCAGATGACCAAAACATAAGGTTTTCTTGCATAATTAACTTTTTAATTGTTTGGTCGGACTTTTACACATTCATAAATCGTGGAGTTATGTTCTGTAGCCTATGTTAAATATGAATATATATAAACAAGCGTATATGTGCACATTACCAAAGTAACTGCTGCACTTTGCATCCACTTTCTGCTGATTGCTGAACGAGACTGACTCACATGCTACAATGACCGACCTACCCGGTACACATTCATTCACGAAAGACATGTCATGACTCATGTACCAGTTCGTTCAATTCGTTCACGAACGAGATGTACCAGTTCGGTCATTTCGTTCACGAACGAGATCTCTCGTTCAGACTCACAACAGCGACTCGGTCAGTGATGGGCGTATTCGTTCACTACATTCAACCAATCACATGCTCCGTCACATCTCATACTCGAAGGCTATTGGCTCGAGGTTTAGTCATTCTTTGACTACCCGGTTCACTGATGTGCGCATGCGCTGCTAATAGCCACCGCTGCTGCGGGCGGAGGAATTTCAGTGAACGAGAAATATGAGTCAATGGATTACGTGAACGAGAACGATTCGTTCACTTAAAAGATTCGTTCAAAAAGAACGATTCGTTCACGAACGTAACATCACTAACACGCATACATGCTAAAATCCTCACAGCCTCCTCCCAAGTCTCATTAAAAAATCATCCTAATCGTCTCATCTTTTGTTCGTTTCTTTTCCCTCGTCATTTGCAGACGGTCCGCGTGAATGAAACTACTGTCGACAAGCGCATGATGTCTGCAATCGGGACAATTGCAATGATTTTGACGGTAAACGGTTGAAGCAAATACAACTTGTTTTAGCGAGCACACATTAGTATGAGAGGTTTACGACTCACTGTGTTCTTCCTTTAATGTGATTGGCCAGTAGCCATGCAAGGCGCTCTGTTCTGCCTAGAAACAAGAAAACTAATGCACTTATTGGTCCTTCTGGCCCCCGTCTGTTCTTTGCTGACACCAAGTTTCAAGACGGAGTATCTGCAAAGTTCGGCATGTAAATATATTTAGATATTAAGTGATGTTGTGTGATTTTTAAGAGTGAAATATATTTAAATCCTTGTAATCCTGTTTTATTGTAAAGGACAGTCCGCTCAAACTTTTCCAGCATAACAATTAACGTTAGCCATTAAGCTACGCTATGATAACTGATATTATTCTTGAAATTATTCTTGTAATACTGAAACATAATAGTTAATACACTTAATCATAGTGTAATCGTGTATTACTGTGGTAAAGAACATGGCAGCCACTTCTGAGATCAGTTTTTTACCTCTCAAACTTATCCAACCTCGCCATTATTTAACGATATTTTCTTAATGATTTTGTGATGTATATTTATTAAAACGACAACTTATTCCTTATTTTACCAGTGAGGTATACATATTAGAAAAAGTCGCCTACGTTTTTCTGTGTTTCTGTGTGTCTGTGAGAGAGAGAGAGAGAGCACATGGCAGCTATAGTACTGCCTAACTTTAGGCCATGTGGATTAGTTTTTCCCGGGCAAAGTTTTAACATAATGTTCAAGATATTTAACAGTAACCGTAAAATGTTCATTTAAATCATATATTCTGGTAACAATGCTTTAAAGAGATTCATAGTAAGTGGCATTCTGGCATTAATAGAATGGCATTAATGTTTTTCTCTAAAGTCAGCCCAGCCAACTGTTTTTCGAGGACTGCCTCAGAGAAGATGACTCTTGTTTCTTCAAGTCATGTTTAGTAAGTACATCTGTTCGTACATACTTTAAAATAATTTGTTTTTATACATTCTGATAAACATGCATTGGTGATAAACCTTTGAACCCTGATCACAATACTGTATTTATACCTGTTTTTGTTTGAATAGTTTTCTAATCATCGCAACACTATCCTTGATGTGCCAGTGGGGATCTTATTTGAGGACACTGATCTTTAGCCCCTCAACTCCTTGCATTTGACTTCTTCAATTGGAATAATTCTTGAAGGCCAAGTGGTGATGGACAAAATGCAGGACGTCTGTTTTATTTTAGTTTGCACAGGCTAAATGGTCAAATGTCAGTTTTTTGTCAATAAAAATTCAAAGAAAGATGAAATATGCAGTTTGTATTGTTTTGCTTGCAGTCGAAAATAAGAACATCATTCAACAGTTTCAGTTACATTTCCATGTTGAGTTAACTTAAATATATAAGTACACTTGAAATTAATACCAAGTTAAATGAACAAAATCATTTAAGTAAATTAAAAAAGCAACAAGTCTGGTGAACTGAATGGTTTTGTTACGGTGGTGTACCACGGAGACAGGAATGCACAAAAAGGAGCTTTACTTTGAAACAGGAATAACATAACACGATACAACCCAAAATAACTTCAACACACGACAAAGGCAGGGGAAAACACAAGGCTTAAATAATAGTCCTTTGATGAGGGTGACAGGGATTAACAAATGACTGGTGATGGGGAACAGGTGTAGTGCTGCAGGGGATCATGGGAAATGGAGTCCTGGGGAAACGTGAGGCGCAGGGTAGAACTGTGACAGGTTTAAGTATAGTCTACAAAACCGCCAAGTTAAATAAACTTGAATATGCAAGTTTTGGTAGACTCCTTTACTCAATTAAATTGAGGCAACGAGTTTACTCAATCAGTTTAAGTTAAATCAACTCATTAGGGTTTTCAGTGCAAAAATGCATACATCTGTAAGCCACAGTACCAAACATAATGAACAGCCAAATGGTAAAAGACAATTCTGTAACAAAAACATGCAACACACTTTTTAAAAATTTAAAAATAATTCTTTGTTATAGGTAATACTTATAGAAAAGTTACAAACCGCCTTGTCACAATTTCCAGAATGCGAAGATGCAGGTTCCCCACACGATAAAGCTATATAAGAAATAAAAGTAAAATTTAATTCAATGACGTTATTTATTAAGGGTGTATCACTGTATTTTATCTAGAAATGTAGATAATAGACTGTCTAATCACATAGACTGTCTAAATACACCTTTAGACTTTTATGACTCAGAAGGTCTTTGTAAAGCACAAGAAAGATAGAGAGTTCAATGTGAAAAGGGCAATTCCACCATTATAGACATGACAATTTCAGTCAAAACTTGAAATATAAATTCTCACAGAATGCATTTATTACCAGAATATTAAACCATCTGTTTATATTTTGTTTAAGTTTATGTTGCTAACAAGATGCTATGTGTATATCTACCTATCTATTCACAACCACACTGTAAAAAAATCCGTAAAAAAAAACGGTCAAAAGACTGGCAGCAAAGTTTCCAGACGAATTCCGTAAAATTACGGAAAATAACCATTTTACAAAATTACATGCAGTTGAAATACGTAAAAATACAGACCAGATTTTACGGTCAAAAATGATTGAGATAACAGCATATTGCCATTTAGTGTTAATTAACAAAGTGTTAATTAAATAGTAAAAAACAAAATCATTATGTTAATTTACAATGAAAATAAATACTTTTAGGGTAAATTCTCTAAATGTTTATGGTAAAAGATCGTTTTACATGATTACATGAAACGACTTTAAAAAAAACAGGACAGATTTTACAGTCAAAATGAATTAAATTACAGTATATTTCTGTAGATAAATGGTTATTAAACAGATTAACAACCTCTAAAAAAAGGGTGTTACGCAGTTATCTACAGTGATTCCCTATTAAAATATGGGTTATGTGACAAAAACAAAGGAACAGTAAAAGTTAATATAAAAGGCTACAAGTTTGTGGCAATAATCCAGATAAAAATAATCATTTCAATGCCAACAAATGTTTATTATTAAACATTTACATTCGACAGTGGAAATACAAACTTAGTATGTCAGAACATTGCTACATTAAAAAGGCAATTAATCTAAATCAAAATATCCAGTTTTTTTATGTAATCCAGTTAAAAAGTTTATTAATAAATAAATTAATATTATAATTAATATTTTAACAATAATATTATATAATTTTTTTAAATAATAAGTTGTTTTTAATAAAATAATGAACATACTTAAGGAACAGTTCTTTTAAATCCTGGGCCTCTAAAGGCTTTGTTTAAAACGGGTATAAATTCTAGAACTACAGGCAAATTCAAACTAGTCCTACAACCTGGTCTACGTCCAACTAGTACAACCAGCCCCAGAAGATTTCTCCATCTTTTACTATGCATTTCAGAAGTCCACTCTTTGGATTGCTGTGATCATCTGCTGTGGCTCTCCTCAAGCACAGTCTTTCCACATGACCTGAAATCACAAAAAACATTAAAATCTGTTTTACATTCACCTATTCCAGTACAACTCATTCTTACTCCCAACACATATTGCCACCTGGTCAGAACATCTCGACATCACATTTTACCACATATAGTATTCATTTAGCATAATTTATAGCATAGTTTATAGCATTTAGCATAGTGGAGGGTCCTCCACTAACACAACATGTTTATTAAGAAGTCTGAGTATCTGTATTGATGTGTAACTGGTAAAGGTTTCTGTATGTGCTTTAATGAACTGACTACAGTAAATGTACCTGTGCATTCCACTGTCCAAGGTGATCACACATCTTCCAGCCAATCAGAATTCAATATTTAGACAGACCAGCTGCATTGAGACAGAAAATACTATTACATAATTTAAAAACAATACATATTAGTATAATGAAACACAAACAGGGTTTGTCATTAAGCGTTGTCATGTGGTTGTCTTTCAGACAAGTAAAATTGTCATTTACTAGTCTTAGTAAAAGAAATAAATATAAGGAAAACCTCCTGATTACACATAGTTTTTTTTAATAAGCTAACATAGTTTACTATTTAAAAATTATATGTGATACTGTAACTGTATTATCAGATAAATATTTTTGTAGTGATAAGTAATAAAATGGATTTGAGTGAACAATAGTCTTATTGATATAATACAAGATACATTGATCTATTTGGGAAAAACGTTGAAAAGCAGCACAATGTATAATGTGAGAGTAATTTGTTAGTTTCTGTCAGGAGTCATAAGAACAACTCGTATAAAACTGTCTTACGTCACACATCAGATGTGCTCAAGCTAAAGTTCAAAGCGTTTCCTACAGCAGCATATGAGTTTTCTTTACACTTCTGACAGAAATTAACAAATTACTCTCACATTATATGATTTAACATTAAAAGTGGTGAGATACACACAACCTCACCTTAGAAAACAGTGTTTTAAGCTTTAAGACACAGATTGCGTCTCTTGTTGAGGAGTTTTAACAGTTCGCGGCTAAATGTTACAACGACAAACACACAATTAACAATAGATTTAACGTCTGTTTTCGACGGTCAAGACAAAGTTCCCGATGATAGAAAACACATATAATGAATACAAAATAAAGAAATATATTTTACCTGATGATTGTTAGCTGCACATCTTAAGCAGAAACGGTGGCTGATGCTTGTACGACTCCCGCTGCTGCACCACACGGCCTGAGGTGCTGAGGGCGCGGGCTGGAGTTCTCTTAGGTTGAACATTTCTTCCTTTTAGTTGAATATAACTTTGTTTATAGTTGTATTTTAAATGGCCGATTATTTATCAATGTATCATAATATTACAAGATATTATAAGAAATTCGCTTCACCACTGAACTATTTTCTCACGCGGAACAACGTGAGTACATCAGTCAGTGACAAGATATTAAGCGCAAACACTTCAAAACGTTTAAAGATATACAGACACATTAAATGAACACTTTTAGAAGGTCTCATTTCATCATGTACTTTATATTTTCATGGTTATACCTGTACAAGATCTGTAAATGGTGTATTAAATAAAAAAATGAACATTTGGTATATTAAGTACAGTGACGAATGTATTTTAACAGCACTTTTATGGGGAAAAAAAGATAAATTTTATTTAAAAAATGGAAATTCCATGTTTTTTCACAGTTACGGGTTTTTCACGTTATTTGACATTTTACATGTAAATTTACAATCTATTTTTGTAATATTATCAAAAAATTCTGTATTTTTTTAAAAAGCAGGAAAAAGTAAAAAAAAAATGCTTTTAACAGTGTATGTTTAAACTACATATATCTGTATGATTTACACAAATCCTCTAATACCTGTGATGTTTAGCAATGTGCTGATTTTGCTCTGGTAACTTTTATAATCCAACTCCACCCTGCAGATGTACCGCTGGATATTAGTAAACTGGGAGTCCGTGTTACCGTCTGGGGTTACCGTGGAGCCAAAATCGCTTCAGTGATCCCGGATCAGAGCAATTATGATTTTGCCCATCCGTCTGGTTCTGCACACTGCAGTAAAAAACCACTTGACAGTGATTTTACCTCTGTAAGTATCTTGTTTTGGGTGTTTGGAGGCACAGGGGAGAATCACATTTTGACCCATGAAGCCGTTAACCTGAGGCTGCACAACTACATCCCAGTTTACACTCGTGAAACCTGCAGATGAAAGGAGAACATTTTTACTATATTAATTTAAGAATTGTTAAATTTGGTTATGGATTTGATTAATTAATTTCAAAAGTTTTTGAAATTATCGAAATGCTTTTAAATGTAAAAAAAATTACCTTTCAGACTGCACAAGTTCATGTTCAAGGTCATTCTGATACCTTAGTGTGTTTCCCATACTTCTAATTGCCATATGTTACATAAATATAACTAGATAACAATAAATAGTGCCTTTTTTATAAATGTGATTTAACAAAGTTAAATGTCAATAAAATTATCTTAAAAATTTTCTATGCCTTAATGCACCTTGAGCTTAAAACAATAATTCATTTTAAATGTATTGATGCAGAATTCATTGATTTATTTAATATATGTGACCCAGTCTGTGAAAACCAGGCTAAAGTAAGATTTACAAGCATCAAAGTTTGATTTCACCTATTAATTTCACTATGATTTTAATCTTTGACATGACCTTACTCAGATAATATTAAAGATATCAATGTTAAATTCACAAAGAATATTATTTTTATTATATAGAATGATTTTATGTAAAAAACAGAAAAATGACAAAAAATCTACCATTTATTGGTAGAGTGCATGGTAATTATGGTAACAGTTTAATTTTGTATAATTATTTGTGTTGTTTGTATACAGTTTTTCTAGCACTGGGCATGTCCAGTCATGTGCATATACATGACGAATTATGACGACTATTTTTTCGCCATATGGGCACTACGTAAAAACGTTCTAAGTCGTCTATAAATGGAAGTGCGCAGCGCTGCTTTTCTTTGTGGGTTTGAGTTCGGCGAGTAGTTCATGTATCTGTGTTTACTGACATTGATATCTGACTGCGTTTTCACATCTTTTCTTTACTATTCTTGGAGGAGTTTGGCGTGTGTTTTATTTGTGTTGTTTTCGTTCTTTTGCATCTTTTTGTGTTGCGACCGTTACTTTGATTAAGTTTGAAGTATATGTCAACTGCACAAATGGACCGCAGAAGAACAGGTGACTCTTGCTCTGGCTCTCGTCGTCGGATTGAACGCGCTCGTGTCGAGAGGGATGAGCGTGTGAGATCCAGGAGTCCGATACGGCCTCAGGCGAGCGCTGAGAGAAAGAGGCGGGAAGAGCCCTGTCAGAAGCCGAAGCCGAGCCAGTCGGAGGGACAGAGTGGCTCCGCAGCGCCTCTGACCTCTGCACTGACCTCGGCTGAGGCAGCGAACGAGTCCCGTGGAAAGGCCGTCTCTCGGAAGAGAAAACGGGACTCTGATGACAGTGAGCCTGCAGAGAAGAGGCCCAAGCACCATCACAAGGAGAGAAAGCATCCTTCCCAGCTGTACGAACAGGGGCGTCTGCTGGGGAAAGGGGGCTTCGGCTCCGTGTATGCTGGCATCCGCAAAAGTGATGGACTTAAGGTAAGTCATTCTCTCCTCTTGTGTTAAAAAGCCCTTAGAAGTTGTCTATCTTTTTTACACTTATAGGCTTAAATAAATTTGTAAATTTATTGTCTGTAAATTTATTTGTATATTTATTTTCTGTTTGTAGGTGGCCATAAAGTACATTCCGAAAATGGTGTCAGACCTGATTGTGGACTCTGTAAGTATCAATCTGTAATGTACATATCTCATTGATTTGTATATACTACTGCTGTCCAAAATTATTCATTCATGTATTTATGTATTCGCATTAGACAATATCAAACTAAATATTATTTATTATTTATATTACTTATCTTCCTCCATTGCAGGAAGGAAATTCCTATCCTTTGGAGGTGGCGCTTATGGTCAAGGCAAATGGAGGTCCTCCCTGCCCAAACATCCTGAGGCTCCTTAACTGGTACGAGCAGGAGGATGACTTTGTCTTGATCCTTGAGCGCCCTGATCCCTGTCAGGATCTGAATCAGTTCTGTGATGATTTTTGTGGTTTGAGTGAGGACTGGTCCAAGTCTATTATCCTTCAGCTGGTCAATGCTCTCAAGCACTGTGAGAGCCAGGAGTCCTACACCGCGATGTCAAACCTGAAAACATCTTGGTCTCTATGGATACACGAGACATCAAACTGTTTGACTTCGGGTGTGGTGACTTACTGAGAAAATCTGCCTACAAAGAATTCGCAGGTTAGTGTTGGCATAAAAAGACATCACATATGATTTCAAGTGATATTTTCATTTTAACTTTATTTTTCATGGTTTTTGTCCTCTCAGGCACTTTTGATTATACTCCACCTGAGTGGTTTCTGCGTGAGAGTTACCGTGCTGGACCAGCGACTGTGTGGTCTGTGGGAGTGACTCTGTATGAGATCGTGTGCAATGAGCTCCCATTTAAAACCACAAAGCAAACCACAGAAAATCAACTGGTCTTTCCATCATACCTTTCTGAAGGTAGGTTGTCTACAAACAGATCAATGCCATGCCCAGGGAGTCATTACTGAATACTGAACGAAAGTATTGTTTTCCCTTACAGAGTGTAAAGATCTGATCAGCTGGTGTCTCAGCCCAAAGGCCAGTGATCGGCCCGGTCTTGAGAACATTGAGCGTCACCCATGGTTCGTTGAACAGGTGGGTGACAGCAGAGACACCAGTGCAGAAAGGACGTGATGAAGAACATACACTGGCAATGCCAGTCCGTCACTGCAATGCAGAAAATAAAAATGGTTATATGGAGCCTTACAAAAATGTTCTGTGTTTTATTTCATGTGATGTAACATAACAAGTGTCACACAAAACTAGTGTGGTAATTGTGTTGTTTTGAGACGCTTTACCACAGGATTTTGTGGGCACATTATGTTATATTCCTGAAATAATTTTGCAGTTCTTTGTGGTATTACGGTCATATTTCTGCAGTATTTATCATTTTTAATTATGCACTTTACAGTATGTAATATTCTTTTGGCATATTTCTGTAGTAATATATGTAAAATAGATCATTCTGCTGTATTTTTGTAGTATGCCAAAACAATGTGTAAATTTATTGTCATTTTTTGTTTGTAGGCCACCAAGTACATTCCTAAAATTCTGACCTGGTAAAGGACTGTAAGTTATCTATCTAATGGATTTGCATATACTACTGTGGCCCAAAAACCTTTCGGACACTTTTGTTGCACATGTAAATGTATTTATGTATTAGAGACAATATCAATCTAAATATTATTTATTTTAATGTATTTTTTTAGATTATATACCCGCTCTTAAGCACTGTGAGAGCCAGGGAGTCCTACATCGGGATGCCAAACCACAAAACATCTTGATCTTGTAAAATTAAGCTGTTTGACTTCAGATGTGGTGACATCCTGAAGGACTCTTCCTATAAATATTTTTCAGGTTGGTATTAGCAAAGTAAAAGACCGTACAAATGATTTTCAAGGATATTTTCATGTCAGCACTTTGTTTGGACTGTGATAATTTTGTTCATTTTTGATCTTTTCTGTCCTCTCAGGCACGCTTAAATATGCACCAGCTGAGATGTTTTCTCTGTAAGCTGCTACTTCATGCTGGACCAGCAACTGTTTGGTCTTTCCTTATTTTCTACTACTATATTGCACTGTAACATCCATATTAACACATTACTAATTATTACTATTAATATTAATACTAATATAAACACTTTTACTAACTAATGTTATGGAACAGACAGACGACAGCCAACTTGAATGAAATAGTCAAACAGTCAAAAGTACAGCAGGTAAAGGCAGTTCTTGAAGTATGAGAGAGTTCAGGTAAGTATTCAAGTTCAACACACTAATAGAGACTTAACTTGATAAAGTAACAGAGTTTCTTGCAGATATTAACAGGATTACCATGAAGGCTGACGACAGAAGACAGATGACCGGTAACAGGTAAGTATAATTCAATTATATACAGTTAGCATCTTATAAAAATATATATAGGCATTCCAGCCATGTTGTTCAAAAATATTTTATTTAATCCATTTATTTAACCTGATTACTGTCACTGCACATATTGAGTATACACATGGAAATGCACTATCCAAACTAGAGTTTTTTGTATTTTTTTTTAATTACAATAACAGTTTTATTTCGGTTTTTTTCCATCAGTATATAGTTTGATTAAAATTAATCAAAAACTATAAAGTGTTATACTGAATAATGAAATAACATAGGTGTTCCTCCTGAGAAACGGTGACAGTTAACAGGTTAAACCATTAAGTGTAGTGTTTTTGTATGCAGAGTAGACTCCAGCAGCAATTTACATTCCAATAATGCATTAAAGTATGCAGGAATATGTTTGAAACAAAACCGAAAAAAAAATAAAGCGCACTTCTGGGATGACTTTGGTGGGTCAGGGGACTGACCGTGGACCTGGTGAAGATCAGACCCCTTAGTGATGACCAAAACTGAACAGCACTGGTAAAACTGTAACAAAGATACAGAAATGCATACAACAAAATCTGTAAGGTTTTTAAGTGTACACTTATTAAACCTACAGATGAAAGCAGAACATTGCCTTCTCAGTTAAAGAGTATGAAATGACTAAAACTGGGAACTGTCCGTAATGCAGTTTCAAGAGTTCGCCTTTACAGATAATAAGCAAGCGTAATAGTTATGCGTATTTGGTGTGCTGTCCGGGGGAGGGCCCCGAGCTCGGTGCTTGCCCGAACCCAGAGCGCAGCCCCCCCCCTAAAGAAAGGTACCATTGAGGCGTAGGGGTGGAGGAGGGATGCCGAAACGCTAGAGAGAACGAAGGTAAGGCTGCTTGATTATTTTATAGAGGTTCTCTCTAGCGCTGATAGGGCAGACGGTGCGATTACTAATGATGAATTGGCCGGTTCAATTATCTGCGCGTGTTCCTCCCGAAATTAGTTAATCAAACTTCACTTAGTGAACTGGTTAGTGCTGCTAGTTTCCGCTAAAATGTTCTCTGTTACTTTTTTAGGTTTTAATTTCTGAACATGAACTAGTGGTCAAGTGTAAGTAGGATGCAGGTGGTCCTTCATAAACCTCTGTGAAAGCTTTCACAACACTTCTTACTGAGATGTGTGTTATTTTGATACCATGGTATGTTTCACATACCTCTTATTGAAATATGTTATAATAAATATAACACAGATCAGAATAAGATGCTTGCAATACATCAGAATAGAGAAGGAAAGGAAGAGACTTCAGAAATGTATTGTTCCATATCACAGAGTAAGTCACAAAAAACAAATAGCACATTAAATGTGAAGATTTAATGGTAAACATTAGTATTTTACTTACATTGTATAGACTGTATTGATTTAAAAACTGAATAATGCTGTGGGACCTGTGAACATGGGTGGAGTAACAAAATGTTTTTACAAGGGTTGAATTAAATATGAATTTGATAATAACTAGATAAAAATATCCAACTACTACATAGACAGACAGAGCTTTCAAAGTGTGATTTCGCTATTATCATATACTACTTGATTGGCCAGACATAATGCATAAGTAACATAACAAAAAAAACTCTAAAGAATGTCTGAAAGAGTTTTGTGTGTCACCTTGTGATGGTGAGTCATTAATAGGAACATGTTGCTAGTTGATTTTTTAATGCTGAACCATAAACGCAGAGCATTTTCAGCAGACATGCAGGGTTTCAGTGGACCTCTTCATCTGTTGCTGCTCATTTCCACTGCAGGTGAGAACATTTAAATCAGAATAAAAACACATTTTCATGTTTATGAAATGGATCCTGTTTTTTTTTTCTAACCTTCACTAACCACCTCATAATCACCTCTTGAACTCCATTCCCTAGCAAGAGCCAAAGATGATGGCGGATGGTACATAAAGGTGCACACAGAAGTCAGAGCGATTGAAGGGTACCCGATAGTGCTGCCCTGCTCTTTTACTCACCCGCACCACACCCATCCTTCCTCCATGCATGTGGTGTGGACCCTCGGCCACGGACGAGCTGCCATCGTGCTGTTCCACTGTACGAGCCTCAATAACAGCCAGCAATGTCAATCAAAGCCCGATCAGGACCGACGTTACCGTCTGGAGGGCAACCACAGAGAACATGACCTCTCTCTCAGAATCAACAGTGTGACCCTGAAGGATAGCGGACGATATTATTGTCGCGTGGAGCTGCCAGGAAGCCATGGGCATCCTCATGAAAGGTTTGAGAACATGCTGGGGACACGTCTCCGAGTGGAGGGTAAAAACGATAAATAAGTTTGTGGTTTTATTCATTCTAAGCAGTTTTTGTGAATTTCTTAATCCATGCTAACAGTACTTACTGCATATTATTTAGTATACAGCTACATAGCAGTTTGTAGTGTATGCATTATGCAAATTTTGGACATTTTTTAATTTAATTTTGATTGGTTCTTTGCCTATTGGGATTATTAACATGTCCCAATAGGCAAACACATGGACAACATAAGTTAAGCATGCTGGTGTTAATATAGCATGAATGAGGATATGATGACGAACATGGTTTATTTTTTTTATCAGCTGCACCACGTATCCTAAGCTTGTCAGCGGAGGGTACCGAAACATCAGGCATTAAAGCGCTGTGTCACGTTCAGGGTTCCCCTCTTCCCGATGTTCAGTGGATAGCACCAGATGGCATCTTAGAAGAAGATGCCGCTTTGCTTCTTTCTCACGAGACTGCTGGCCAATACCGCTCATCGAGTCAACTTCTGGATGTCAAACCTGGTGGACAGTACACCTGCGCAGCTTCAAACTCATTGGGGAAGGATCAAGCCACACTCTACATTTTACCTCCTATCCCAGAGAGCTTAAGCACAAACACATCTTTTTCTGTCGTTATGCTGCTACTCGCCCTGGGTTTAGGTGTAAAGTTAATTCTAGTATTGGGTGTTGGAGGGTGGGTGATCAAGAAAAGTTTTAGAAATAACAGTGTGGTCCAATGAAAGACACATGCATGATTTGCATGCTCACATAATCAAATCACAATATTTGGACCTCTAAGTCTTTTTTGTCTTCTTAAAAATACATGCCCTAAAAATAAAACTTCCTCTTTTTGAGGTATGACTTCCTCTTTAAGAGCGTATGACTGTGACTTCTTGTTTTTTCTTTAACTGGATAATCTAGTGAACTAAAAGATTTGAAGCAGTATTGTGAAAAAATTATTTACCTAAATCTATATGACTTTCTTTATTCTGTATCTGCCCTATCTCATGCCAGCTTAAAAGTATGTTAACATTAAAATAATAAGCAGAATTTTGTATTTTGGGGTAAACTAGTACTTTAAATATTTCTGATTCCTAATTAATGAATTACTATTTGGGAATGTTATCTTTTTGTAGGCTATCAAATAAAAATTGTGCATGATAAAAAAACATTAAACTCAAAACAAAACAATTTTTCAGGAAACAGTGTTGACTTAAATTGGGATACCAATAAAACATTGTTGTGGGATATTCACTCACAAGGACAACACAAAAATTCACCACATTTAATGCCATAATGTGGCATTGTAAAGAGTGATCTTTGTATTGTTTCGAAAGTGTGAAAAATCAACGAGCTTAAATAATTTACAAAGTGGAGTTAACTGTTATATTTTTAACAAAGATTATATAAACAAACAAGTATTCTCCTTTATAATAAAGTGCATAAATAAATAAAGCAAGCTTGAGATAAAATATAGTTTTCAAAATCAGTTTTAATTGTATGTAGTTATATTTTTCAAATTTGTTTACTCTGTATATTGCTAGATCATTGACGTTGCCCACATGAAAACATTTGAATGAATCCATATATATATATATATATATGATATATAATTATCACTATATTAACATATCAGCTGTTGATAAATCAGTTAAATTTAGATTAATTTAAATTTAGATTTTAAATTTATTTAAATATTTAATTAGTAATAATTAATTGATTCTCAACAGAGAAACTAAATCATAATAATGCATAGAAGCAACAGAAGAAAATATTTTTTTGCAATACATGCAAAGCTACAACATTAATGTAATCTTACATATTGTTCTGTTATTCACAAGAAAAATATTAAAAATATTAAGCCAGTGTTTGCAAGCCAAAATCACCAAGCAAATACATTTGTGCACTTCTTGAAGGTTTTCATTCACTAAATTTTCTAAACCAAACGCAAATATTCAGGGTTTTTGTAGCAGACAGGTTTCTTTTTAGAGCAACAGCGTGAGCTCTTCCACTTGAAGGTTTTCGCAGGATCCATGAACACTGAAGCACACAAACCTTTCTCGGGTTCTTCAGGCTGTTGCTTACCCCAGTAAGTGAAGGCGACTTTGGGAGTAAGTTCATCCTCGTTCCTCCAGTACCATTCCCTGTTAACCAGGTCACGGCGCAGACTGATCCAGCCTTCGATGGGTTGTGAGACTGTTATGTTTCGGGTAATCCTGTCCTGGAACTGTCTACGGAAGAGCCTGGCAAAGTGATCATAATTGCCTTGGCAGTACTCAAGGGACTCATACCAGTTCATTTCCGTACCACCAAGCACAAATGTCCCAGGAGTCACGGCACAGCCCTTAGGATCTAAATGGACACAAACGGAAACTGAGTTGAAATGTCACATACAATGTGCATTATATGACTTCCATTCACCATTATGACTAATCAACACAATTATTAAAACACACACATTTTACCTGGTTCTTCGCTTAAACTTATAGCTGGGCTTCCGTAGATATTGCCAAGCGCCCAGTTTTCTATTACGTACACGCTAATCTTTGCATCAGGATGCCAAATGGTGGTTGAGGTATTAACACCTGGATCCGACACGATCGTCCAAGAGTAATATGAGCCGTTCACAGGATTCCAGACATTACTTGCAGGCAAACGTGTAGAGTTTAAATGCACTAACCTGGCGCTGGATGTCTCTGCAATCACTAAGGCCTCACTTGATATAGAATTAAAGTGTACCAAGTAGCAGCCAGAGAACATGCTAACAGGAATGAGATCTAAAATGATTCCAGGGCTTATATATCTGAGAGAAACGGGCACAGAGGTGGTGATTAATTGGGATCTGTGATTGAAACTTGGCAGTAATGGCAGGATGTCTATAGAACAGTTCAACTGAACGCTGCCTGTCTCATTAAGAAGTGAACCATTAACGACTGTTACATTGTAATTTGTTGTCAGAAATAGCTGTTTGATTGGAGTGGAAGGGTACGTGATGTTAAATGGTACGAGGAACCTGTCTGACACGTTGGTTGGTTTTGCCGGGCGCAGCTGGTTCATCACCATGTTGCACGAGCAGTCTTTGGAGTCAAAGCACGGATGGGTGAACATCACGGCTATTTTATCCGTCCCGTTTATTTCTATAACCTCACCATTGGTCTGCAGCTGGATCAGGTTGTAATTATCAAGCCTTTTCGTATAGTCATTTCTCTGACCTGTCTCGTTTACCCGTTTGATAGTGATTGTATTAGTTTGGTTCACCGCGTTGATAACAAGCAGCCTAAATGAATCGTATCCTGGCTCTGCGTACGTTGTGAGGCCAAACGATGCCACTAACTTTGTGTAATTCAGAGTGGGAATATGATACACCGTTCCAAGGTTTTGCACTGGCGGGACGACGTGAGACTGAAATCTCCCCGGCCACCCGCTCATGGAAAGCACTGTGATGGTGTTGTTACTGTTGATTAGAATAGACTTCCCGGATGATGTATTCTGGTATACTTCAACTTCTTTTGTGAGGTTCATGGACCACGTGACCCCAGCTTTGTTGAAGATTCTTTTAGTGGTGATGTTTGCATTCCCTTCAACTGGATAAGTGACCATGACCTCCGTGTAATTTTGGATGCTTGTGATTTTTAGATAGTTGAGGACCTTCAGATGATAGTAGGCGATGTTCTCTGGGAATGCTGTGATGAAAACTGTCCCAGTATCATTCAGTGAAAGCCCTGTTAGTGTTCAACAACAAATTATTGTGTTACTGGTGTCTTGCTTTGTTCATCTTTGAAGGAATAGTTCACCCACAAACACAAATCGTTGTTACTTTCCTAATCAGGATTTACAATAAATAGTGACTTTATTCATCATGTGACTTTAATAAAGAGTTGGACTACTTTTAGAATACTTTTAAGTCCTTTTTGAAAATTAAACACAACTTTCAGTATAAGATATTCCTCAAAAGCTCAATTTTTTTTCAAAACATTCCTGAAAAATAAATTCCTCAAAGCTTTGCAATTACAATAGGGTAAATACATGATAGACTTTAGAGTTTTTCTGGGGGTGAACTAGTCCTGTAGCCTTTTTTTAGAAAATTGTAACAATAATTAACATTCAATAAAGCAAAACATAAGGGATTTGACTGCATGTTTACTTGCCTTGGCTAAACATGAAAAAGGTTAACAGAACAGTCAGCATGACTGCCTATTATGATGATGTGTGATGGCTAAAACTGGTTTCAGTAATGCACTTCTGCGCTGTAGAGGGAAGAAAAAATGAAAAATTATGTTGATTAGGAGAACACTCAAATGATCCTGTGTATTGACTGTACATACATTAAAATGAAAAAAAAAATTAAAGACAGATGGCTGTGTATATGTACCAGAGGAGGATCTTATTACAGTACAGATACAGTACAGTACAAATTTAATTTACTTGTTTTCAATATATATTTAATTATGCACTACTTGTCCAAAATATGGGGTCACTAATTTTTTTCTTAATAAAAAAGTATAATTATCAAAATTATGAAATAACCCAAATGTACGTAAAGGAGTTATGTTTTGACTTAAGACAAAAAAATCTATTTATTTTATCAAGTTTTTTGCATTTTCAGTGTAGTAAGTGGCAATTCATTTACCGGCTTCTTTGGGTCAGTATTAACAATACTGATATGGTTTTTATCTAAACTTGGTTTTTTTTTTCTTAATTTTTCAGTCAAACATATCCATTTTAAAAACCTTTTTAAAAAATAAAATTGTGCTTTGTAATAATAAAAGCAAACATGTTGACACGGTTAAATTTTATGTTTGCCCTCAGATCAAATGGCTTTAAGATAATGAGAAAGACTTAAGTCAGGCTTACTTAAACATCTATAGGGGCAGTTTCCCGGACAGGGCTGAGATTAATCCACTAGTCCTTAGTTAAAATAGAACATTTAAGTTGTTAAAAAGCATGACTGGTGTGCATCCTAAGACAAAACAATAGCACTGATATATTTTTTAAATATGTCAGTGCAAGCTGTTTTAGTTGAGACGGATCAAAAATGCAGTTTCGTCTGGGACTATAGGCTTAAGCCCTGTCCGGGAAACCACCCCCTAACCACTTGAGCAATAGTGTATTTATCTATGTAATGTCTATTTGTTGAATATAAAATACTGAGTGAAAGTCTTTGAATAATACACAAACAAAATGAAGACACAGCTTTGGTAATCATAATTAATGCATCAACCTACTACCATAATCTATCATAAATGTCTTTACAATTCTATAGATTTTACACATCTTTAGCCATTTGTACATCGATTGTTTTGCTCAGCCTTACCTTGGAGAAATTTATTTTCGAAGACTTTCTACTTAAAATGAAAAAAAGTCTAAGACTTCTGTGAGATAAACATTCAGAAACTTTTCCTAAACAGTTCAATTAAATGCATAATAACTTAACATTATTGTGCTTGAAATGGAACCCAAAAACCAATCTACATACCTTTTCCTGGCCAAAACTCTTCCTCAATCTGTGCTGAACCAGCTGTGTGTTCTCGCATCATCCAGGAAGAGAATATTTGACATTCAAAAATCATTTTTCCTCTTCCATTTGCATAAGATGCAGGGAGATGTGTGTCTTAGAAACAAAACGTTTGCTATTGCTCACGAGTACCCAGTGAACACACAAACCAAAAAACTGACAAAATGCATATCATGAATGCAGCTTCAGTAGTTTTGAATAAAAGCATGTAGCAAGTCTGCACATTTGTTTTGAACACTGTATCACTGTATACATTTGTTTAGGGAGGGGTGTTGAAATTGCTAGTTTTAATTATTTGGGTGGTACATTCACCAACACCTTCATTAGGAATTGTTTTGGAAATATTTGGAACTTCTGACAATGTCTCTAAACACAAATGATAAAACATAACATAACCCAACATCTGCCTCAAGAGTTTTCCATGTTTGTAAGTCTGTGCTGGCAAAACTTACTAAAATTAAGTTCAGGCTTTGATTAAAAATGCTGACATACCCAATCCTTACCCAAACATTTTATATGCCTTCCAAATAAACTACATGTGATAAAACAGCTTATAACACAGATTCCTTTACTATCTTTAAGCTGTGCCTGAGAAAAACAACTCTTGAAATTTGGATACAACCCTCCTGCTTGTCTAATCCAAATGTTGTTTATTTTTTGCACGGAAACATTTGACATTCAAAGCGCGCGTTCCTTTTCCTTTGCATAAAAAATTGGGAGGGGAGGGGTTACTGACAAATAACCAAGGCCTTCTATCATTGCTTATACAATAAGTCCATAAACAGAACTAAATCTGTTAAACAAATGTGTAAAAGAACATGAATGGTTTGATTACTAACATTTAGGATCTGAATGTTCCCTTAAGAAAGGTACAAGGCAACAAGATTGATATTTGGAAAAACCTCAGTAAATATATACTCAAGCCAGCAATGAATGACTGATGACAAGTCTTGTCATAGTAAGCATTTTTAATTTTATTTAAACAATAAAAGGCAGCAAAAACCAGTGAAATAACCCAGAAATACTGACAGAAATTCCTTTATTGTTCTATTTGCAGTAGAATATCTTAATGAAAAGATATGTTGGTGCAATCACTTTTTATAATTAATTAACTAGTTTTTCTAAACAAAAAACAAACAAACAAAAAAAAAACACCTTTACAAAATTATATATATTTATATATGTAAAATGCAATATATTGCAAAAAGTTGCAACATTCATTCATGTCCACCCCCTGCATTCCCTCTAGGTTTCCGTGTTTCTCCAGGTCGCCCCAGGTGCTTATGCAGACCCTTTCCTCTGCCAGTCCCTGTTCCTCCTCTCTTCTTTCTTTGGGTATGTCTCTGAGCGGCTGCTTCCTCTTTGAGAGCCTGTGCCCACAAGGCATCAAAGGAACCTGGTGCTTGGTAACCTGGCTGGTTCTTGTCAAGCGAGTCTCTGGAGAGCAGCACCCATATACTAGGCACATTCCTACTGACCGTGAGACTGTCCAGCCCCGCATCAGGCTCCAGAGGTTCCCAGACCTCCTGCACGGTTCGATAGAGCAGAGTGGTATTCTGATGTAGGCCGTGCACACGGCGCTTCAGGATCTCCACGCACGTTATGGCTTTAGCCACGCTAGGGCCCGCACCCGTAAACACGATTTGCCGGCACAGCTTTTCCCCGGATCCAGCTGTCCCCTCTGAACCTTCTTGCGTGCCCGTCCCGTCTGCTGAGGCCGTCTTCTCCTCCATACGGCTCAAAGCAAACCTCATCAGGTTGCGGATTTTGCTGCCATCCTTCACTCGGACTTCAGGAGTGTCGCTGGGCAGGTCTGGGAATGGACATGGGCATGGCTGCTCCACAGTGCGCGCTTTTCTGTAGTTTTCCATGTCATTTAGTCTTTACCTGTACAATGGGAAAGCATTAAAATAAGAATACATGAAAAAAAGCCTACATTATGCCCTAATTTACATATGTATGAGAAGGTGTTTATTTGTTGTTAGCAATAAATTTACGATCATTTTTCAAGTATTTCTGTTGTTGGGCAATTTCATGCAAATGTCAGTCTTACCTGTGCAGATGTTAATATTTTGATGTGCTGTTTTTAAAGCTTTTTTGTCTAAAGCATTATTTTACATATTTAGGTAAAGTGCTATTTCATAACAGCCCATATTCCTCATAAATGAGCACATCCATTTGTTGGGTATTATTGCCTCTAGTTTGTCTAATTCTACAAAGCCTGACGTGTTACTTTTCGTCACATCCATAACACATGTATATTTCCGTTGTTTAAGCTGATCACTCGTGAATAAATTGATGTTTTCTAATGTCTGGACTCTACCACCAGGGCTTTAGTAAAACATAAACAGATGGTTTAAAATATCGGTAATAAATACATTCTGTAAGAATTATTATTTACAATTTTGACAGAATATTTTCACACCCATAACGCTGAAATTGTCCCAATATACAAACAGTGCGTGTGGTGCAGAGTAATATAAACACTTAAATAATAAACATGAATAAAGCAAACACCCAAAACGAATGTCAATACATTAACAAGATGGACAGAACTAACATGAGACTGGAAACACGAGAACATTTTAGTTAATATGGTTGTTAGTTTGTTTTGGCTTACTGAATTTGTTTTAACTTTTATAAATTCTGTATATGGTCGTCTGAAAGACTGCAAGTTACTTTACAATGCATCAATTTATACAAAAAAATGTGAACTCTGGCACCAACTTACACTGCTAAGGTAGCAAGTTTGCTAGCACGATTAAAAGGCTGCAGGTTTTCTGAAATATAACTGTACGTTCCTGAAACTCTACGCGACAAATCTGAGGCTGCTTAAGTTCACATATTGCCTAAAATCATTAATAAACTACATTTTAAATAAAGTTAACGCGATTCAAATAATATACTACAGCTGGTTACTCACGTGTCACATCGCGCGCCGTCGGCTTAAGTTTTGTCGGAAATGTGCAACACTGTCGCAAAGCGCCGCAAGTGTTCATGGGAAATATAGTTTTATTAGATTCAAGACTCAAATAGTTGGGTAAAAATGCTTTATATTGCCAAAATATCGGAGATGGCTACATCCACAATCAAGGCTTTTTAATCTGCAAGTGTGTCATGGTCATCCCAAAGTTTTCTTTTCTTTTAATCATTTAAATCTCTGGTCAATGTAAAAAAGCTGCTCAAAATCATATTTATTTTATTTATATTTATTTATATATCCACACGTTACATTTTTTGCTGACTACAGTGTATGATTTAAGAATAATAGTAACTGTAAGTTAGTAAAGTGTTTTTATCACACACTCTAAAAACAGATGTGTTAAAAATAACACAAGATGTGTCTAGTTAGCAATAAATTTAACTTGTATAGATTCAGTACAGATCAAGCCTTCAGAAAACATATATAACTTATTGGTTTGTAAACTATGTATAAACTTCTGATCAAATTAATTGTTAGATGGCTTTTTGTTTAAAGATTCAAGTATAAAAATATGCTACTAACAAGAACTGTCATGTTTTATGTCTTTATGGTAATTCTAATACTATATGAAACTAACAGGAAACCAAAGTGTATAAATATATATGACTAGTGCTATTCTCCGTGGCATTATGATTAATGTATACATTTTATAATAATGGATTATAAGTGAACTAATTAACTTTTTAGTATCTCCCACAAAGATTTAGATATATTTTGGGTGCTATATTGGAACCTAAGGAATGTTATCTGTACCAGCTTGATATAAATGTGTAAGGTACGATAGGGGTATGTAGCAGACAGGAAGCTTTTTCTCACAGCACTTTGCACTTTTCCATTTGAAACCATCTTGACTAACCAGTGACAAAGAAGCACAAAGACCCTTAAAACTGTCCAGTGGTTGTCCATCGGCCCAGTAAGTGTAATTCACAAATAGTGATGATGATGTTAATTGCCTCTGCCAGTACCAGTCTGTAGTCATTAGACTACGTCGAAGTCCGATCCAACCCTCCTCATCCTCTGTTGTGTTAACATTATTGGCCAATGTCATCTGCTCGTCTTCACTTGTAGGACAGGCAAATTGTTTTTGAATGCTGATGCAGTAAGCCAGAGATTCAGTCCAACTAAGAGGTTCATTTCCAATTATAAACTCTCCAGGAGTCGCCACACAGCCGAACTCATCTGAATGCATAAATACATTTAATGTTAAATACAGTAAATGTTAACCATAACAATAATGTGCTTTACAGGTCTGCATTGAAAGTGATTACAAACATATACTAGTTATAAAAGAGTATAAACTTTGTGTTAGCTTGAGAAAGCATAGCATGAAAGTTTAAGTTTAGAAAGCTGATTAGAGTTTAATGATATTAAACTGTAGTAGTTTTACGTTTAAAGGTTTTGTGGTCTAAAGACAGCCAATATGTTTTGACTTTATTTAGTATGATCTCAACATGTTTATCATGATTTAACATGATGCTAAAATGGTTTAGCATGATGCTGACATAAGTCCTACAATGCCCCCCTCCCAGGATATTTTCAGATCTCTCATTATATGAAACACCTGATTCAGCTCACCAGCCTCCTCCCAGAATGTATTAAATGTCTACCTAATTAACGCTGAATCAGATGTTTCATATAAGGAGAGATCCAAATATCTGGGATGGGGGCGTTGTAGGACTGGGTTGAGAAACATTTTACGTGGTGGTTTTATACAATTTTATCATGATTTAACATGAAGGTTACATAATTTTAAACAAAGTTAACATGATTTAGCATAAAGCTAGTATGTTTTAGCATTAAGTTAGTGTGTTTTTGTATGATGTTAGCACATTTTAGCATAAAGCAAACATGCTTTAGCATGATGCTACCATGTTTTAACATGCTGTTAGCACGTTCTAACATGATGTCAGTTCGCTTTAGCATAATGTTAGCATGTTTTAACATGTTGTTAGCACATTCTAGCATGACGCTAACAAATTTTTGCACGTTAACATGTTTAACATGATGATAACATGTGATGACACTGTGATGCAAACATAATCCATCTGGGTCTTTTATAATTGCAGTCGCAGTCTATGGGCCTTTATAAGTCTATGGGAAATCTGGGGTGGTTCTTGCACCCCAGGGGTACAGTTTACACCCCATTGTGACATATTTTCTTACAGAGCCTGCCACCCTCTTCAAATGTAATAACCCACATGTTTTTATGAAACCCTCACTCAGAGCTATAACCCATTAAAATGTGTCGCAATGTTAAGTCTATATTAATATAGCATAAAAAGAAGAAGGTGTAAGTGGAAGAACAGTATGTTGGCTTTCTTAAGCCAACATAATTAAGTAAGTTTTTTTACCTGGATTATCACTTATAGGTATAGCTGGGCTTGCATAAACCTTCGTTCCATTTGCGTCCAGAATATAAACAGCAATCTTTGAGCTTGAATGCCAGATATAGGTTGATTGGGGAGCCAAAGTGACTATAGCTGAAGAGTATTTTGTACCAGTAATTACAGTCCACTTAGCATAATTAATAGGGTCGTATTGTGTGTGTACATCATTTCTGCTGTCAGTTTCAGCTATCACTAATGCCCTTCTGCCAAGGAATACATAGAACTGCAGCATGTAGCAGGCAGCAAACATGTTTTCTGGGATCAATTCAATGAAAAGTCCTGGACTGATCAGCCTGAGGGACACGTGTCCAGATGCGGTTACGTACTGGAATTTTGTCGGATCTGAGACTGACAGCAACCCTGATGGACTAGGCTGTAATTGGACATTATTTTGAGACAGTGAGCTTGTCTCATCATTTGATGTCATAAGTAACCAGCTCTGGGTTATACCTGGAATGGAGGGCACAACAAAGTTCTGACCTTGAAATTGTTGAGGAAGAATCTGGTTCACTATTAAACTGCATTGACAGTCTTTTTTCTCTAGACATGGGTGAGTCAGCAGCACCGCTACTTTATGACTAGATTTAACCATCCGCAGCGAAGCACTGGCTTCCAACTGAATGAGCTGATACGACAGGAGATTGAAGGTTTCTTCTTGCAAGCCGTCCGATATATTTCTGACAATCGTGATGCTGTTTTCTGTGTCCTCTGCATTGATGATGATCAGCTTGAATGAACTGTATCTTTTGGGAGCAGAAGGCTGCGTGGATCCACTAAATGTAGTTATAAAGCCTGTATGGTTCAGCGAAGGGATCAAATAGTGGGTGCCAAGATTTGCAGTGGCTTGAACAAGATTGGTGTGGCCACTCTGCTCCAAATTGTTATCTATCCTACTGATAGAATGTACTACAATGTTTTGGGTGCTGACAATTCGGATAGAGTTAGTGGAGTAGTTTAGCTGATAAATTTCAGCAGTTTTTGGGAATGTAAGAGTTGTGGTTGCACCTTTCTGCACGGATGATTTCGTTATACTTGTATTGTTGTAGTAGACAGTGAAGGAAGTGTTGTCAACGAGGGTGGTGACTCGAATAATTCTACTAGAATTGAATGGGTAGAAGTAACCTAAGTTCTCTGGAAATGCTGTAATGAAATTCCTTCCATAGCTCACTATCGTAAGCCCTTAATGTAAGAAATAAAATGAAAAAAGATTGTTAAGCTATTTTCATTGGTCATGGGATTACATTGATATCGATCCAAACATAGCAATGCAAAAGTTTTTTTTTTCTGACCTTGGCAGAGAAATGTTGATGCAATCAGAAGAATCATGACTGAATCTTGATTTTGAATTCAAGTTGGATGCTGTGTATTCAAGATAAAAAGACAAATTCTGACAACCACGAAGTGAACTAAAAACATGACTTTGTTTGCTCAGATTTTGTAATGTTTTGTTCTCAACTATATCAGTTACAAAAACATTTGTGGATTCAAAGTCTGCTGGCTAAAATTTTACAGCAAGGTTAACGTCTTGTTTTTGATTGAAGCTTGACATCATCTGAACGCTAATAATTTGTGCAAGATCGCAACATTCTCTCACATACTGTACATTCTTTAAAATAAAGGTGCTTCATGATGCCATAGAAGAAATGTTGGTTTTACACAAGGTTCTTTGTAGTGCAAAAGTTTTTTTAAACTAAAAAAAGTTTAAAGAAGTTGTTTAAAATTTTAATGTAAAATGTAAAGAAGTGGTTCTATTGAGAACCTTTGACTGAAAGATTCTATGGGGAACTAAAAATTTTCTTTTGATACACCTTTATTTTAAAGAGCGTAAAACTGAATGCGTCTAGTTAGACAGAAAAAGAAATAAACACCCTCTGTGTGTGCATGCTCTGCATCTGTCTGCTCTCCGACTGTATTATTCTGGACTCAAAGCCAATTTGTATTACATTTCCATCATCCTTTGCTTTACTTATCATCACCATTGCTCATTGTTATCACCTGTGTGTTGTTACCTCTGATTGCTAGCCCTGTATTTATAGACCTAGTGTTTTGTCAGTTGTTGATGTTTTGTTCTTGGTTTCTTGTAGAATGTACTAAGAAATATTCCACTGAGCTGCATTTGTATCCGCTTCTCCAGTTTTGCTACCAGCGTTGTTACAGAACGCCTGAAAAATTGAAATCCTGTTGTCAAATTGGGCAGCAGTGTAAATGAGCGGAGTCAAAACTCTGCTCACCGGCATAAATTAAGCCCTGTTCTGCCCTGGTCATGTTTAAATAAAAGCTAAATCGGTGAATAAAATTGATTTAGGAAGTGCAACAATGTCACCTTCAGCCAACATTACAATATGTTTTGTTGGTGTATTACTGTACTGAAAGAAACTCTTTCAAAAGTCATTTAAAAAAAAGCACAAGCAATAAAAAACATTTAAAAAGCTAGGCACAGGTGAATTAGTTCAAAATTTGTTATCTTGCGTATATAGAAGTGTTTGTGAACCATACAGAATTTGCAAGACAAAAATCCAAGATGTGAAAGACTCTTTTTGCCTGTGTCTCAGACAAATATAAAAATGTTTTGTTCATTTAATATATACATTTTATAATTTATTATATCATATTTGAGACAAATAAGTGTTAAAAGTGCAACAAATGGTGTTACAATACTCACAGTTTCTTCTTCTTCAGGATACCGATATGGTTTAATCAACAAATATGTGAACAGTGCTTATGTCAAATTCTCAAAAACATATTATTTTAAAGTCTCTAGTTTTCCTTATTTCTTACATGGGAACACACTTTTTAGCACTTTAAAAAACACTTCTTTACAGACACTTGTGAGACAAAAAGCAAGATATCATACCTGATATATGGAGGTCTTCTCTGTAAAATCAATTGTGCGCTCGATCACTTATTTCAATTCAGATACACATATTTGACTTTCAAATACGTACCTACCAGAAGATTAAGTAAGATTAAGTACCAGTCATAATATTAACTTTCCATCTGCTAGTAACTCCTGTAAACCCTGATGTTGTTTGTACTTCAAGTAATCATGGTTAAAATTTTGGGTTTTTGACCTGTAAATTCCAAATAAAATATAAATGTTCAGTTAACCTACAAAACCACAAATTAACATAATATTAACAGTTTAAAATGCATTGATGTATATTGCCACATATGAAATTGTGTGTTGTAAACATATTTCAATATATCAGATTTTTCTGTGTAAACCTTCGCATCGAAATGCTTGTGTTTGGTGTAAGAATTAAAACTGATGGGTCATTTACTTAGTCGCAGCTTTAATTGGCAAAGGATTGATCGACATTTAAAGCAACCAATCACAGTTCACTTAGATTATGAAGCTGCAGGCCCGGAGGCCCAACTGCACGCTCAGACCAGCACTTCCAGACCTATCGTTTTTTCAAACAGTGCCACCTGCTGTTTGAAAGATTGCCTAACCTGAATTCAATTGCTGATAGATTGTAACTTACACTATTTTTCTACTATAAAATATTACGCTATGACTGAATGCATTTTTATATAAAATATTACACATACTAGGTTATGATTTAATGCAATTAAGTCTGTTTTATTTTTATTACTTGTATTTGTAAATAGAAATTGTTCAGTTACTTAAATATTTTCATAGTCATTTATTGTTTTCCTACTCATTAAGGATTTATCACATTCTTTAGTATTGAGTTAGGGAATGAACATTAACTCTACATTTACATACAATAAATTATAGTGCTCTGAGTAATTTTCTCACACCAAACTTTATTTTTGTATTCTTTTTCATGAGGTCCTGCAAGTCATCGAGCTGTAAACAATGCACAGGAAAAATGGTGAAAAAAAATGCTTGGGTTAATAATGTATTTATTACATATTAAATAACTTGAAATAAAATAAATGCTTTACATTCCTGTTGGGGAGATTTTTCATTTCTCGAGCAATTCTTCTGTCAAATTCCTCAACTTCACTAAAAGAAAAGATAAATGCTGTTGTCAGAAATGTTGTAGGCAACCCAACAGAGCATATTGTAAATTCTACACAGATTACTTGATATTTTGATGAAAAAAACTCAAGGCCGCATTTTATTCCAGAGATCTTATTTGTAAATATTACAGAACTTATTTACAGTTCTTACACTGTTATTGTGTTACTGTTATGGTCTGTGGTAGCACTTTCAGATTTGTAAAGTACAATAAAAAGAACGTGCAATATTATTTTTCTTACACATACTACTACTACTAATAGTAAATGTAGTAGTAATATTAGTATGAAATAATAGTAGATAATACAGTAATACGTACAGTAGACCTACATAGCACTAAAATATGTTACAAATAATAATTGTATTATATATTATACATTTTATTTTAACATTTTTACTTTAAAGTTTTTTATTTTGCTAGAAAACATTAAGTGTCCCAGAATGGTACAATAACACTGAAAATAAGAGCAAGCTGTAAATATTATAAAATAATGCTATCTTTTGACACAAATTTTGATCAAATCAAACACTGAAATACTTGTTTGTTGGTGTAATAAGATGTCACATTGATTTATGCCATAACACCTGGTAATTTTCAGGAATCGCTTTAATAAAATCAATAACCTTACTCACGTGTCCGATGTTGCTACTTGCTAGCAGTTTTATAATGTTGGAAATGATTATGGTACACACAACACACTACAAAACAAATGTTCATCCAAAGTGCAGGTCTGAGCTTGCAGTTGGGTCAAAAATAGGTTTAATTTGACCTTCATCATACCTTTGCCTTCCTCTGTGGCTCTACTACCCTGTCCAACTCAATTTCTCATTTTTAAAGAATGATAATTAAATTACTACCCTTCTATGCTTAAGTCACACTCATTGTATTGGGGAATTAGTTTGACCCCACACATTGTATAAAACGACATATTTATAATGATGCGAATTAGTTTGCTTATGAAATTTATTGATTTATTGATTTAAAGTCGTTTTAATGATGATGTAAATGGATGTTGTTTCATGATTTTAATCTAGGTGTTGGGGCAGAATACCGCCATCTGCTGGTTAAAAATAGGAATTACACATGCCCATACAGGTTTATTAAAGCTTATGAACAGAAGTGAAGAGTAAACGTCATTGTTTTGGACAAACAAATGATACAAAAAACATGTTTATCGTAGAGTCTATCTAGCCCTGCCGTCATTGTTGTTTTACATACCTTTAAAAGAACCTCATCAAGTCCAGGTGTTTTGTGTGTGTATTCATAAAAAAGGAAGAATAAGTCACAAAATCTCATGCCACTGAGATGAAGGAAACCTTTGTTTAAAGGAGAGTTAGGTCAGGCTCAAGTTAAGGGATACATACTAAACTGAGTAAAACCAGTTTCTTATACAATTTTACAATCCGGTTCTCATATTTCAACAAGGTTGACACAAACACAACTTTTTTACATTAAACAGTATTTACTCCTTTCTTTTCAATGTGTGCGCTTTTCATTTTAATGCTCACGCTCAAAGCCTTGCTCATAAATGTGAGACACCTTCTAGAAGCTAAGAGGCATAAAATGTAAACGATAAAATAAATAATAAATAATCAGAAACTACAATGAAAGTTACTAGTAGAGACAACTGACAGTGTGCTGCTTAAAATATAAAGAATAACCTAAACAATGTCTACTATATTTAAGAAAGAAAAAGAAGCCAGGTATGATGGGGGTTTGTAGCAGACAGGAAGCTTTTTCTCACAGCACTTTGCACTTTTCCATTTGAAATCATCTTGACTATCCAGTGACAGTGAAGCACAAAACCCCTTCAATTCGTCCAGTGGTTGTCCATCGGCCCAGTGAGTGTAATTCACAGATGATGAGGATGTTGTTAATTGCCTCTGCCAGTACCAGTCTGTAGTCATTAGACTACGCCGAAGACCGATCCAACCCTCCTCATCCTCTGTTGTGTTAACATTACTGGCTAACATCATCTGCATGTCTTTCCTTGTAGGACAGGCAAACTGCTTTTGGATGTTAGTGCAGTAATCCAGAGATCCAGTCCAATTATAAGGCTCATTTCCGACTTCAAACTTTCCAGGAATTACTGCACAGCCGAACTCATCTGAATACATTTAAAAGAAAGTTAACCATTAAAATGATGGGCTTTCTATTCATTTAAATCTGCATCAAAATAGAAATAACAATTGTTTTTACCTGGTTTGTCACTTATAGGTATAGCTGGACCTCCATAAACTGTCGTCCCGGTTTCGTCCAGTACATAAACAGCAATCATTGAGCTCGGATGCCAGATAACAGTTTTTTCTGTTAAAGTTATTATAGCTGAAGAGTATTTTGTGCCAGTAATTTCAGTCCACTGAGCCCCTGTATCCTGATTGTCTTGTTTGCGCAATGCATTTCTGCTGTCAGTTTCAGCTATCACTAATATCTTCCTCTCATTGTTTATGTACACCTGCAGCATGTAGCAGGCAGCAAACATGTTTTCTGGGATCAATTCAATGAAAAGTCCTGGACTGATCAGCCTGAGGGACACGTGTCCAGATGCGGTTACGTACTGGAATTTTGTCGGATCTGAGACTGACATCAACCCTGATGGACTAGGCTGTAATTGGACATTATTTTGAGACAGTGAGCTTGTCTCATCATTTGATGTCATAAGTAACCAGCTCTGGGTTATACCTGGAATGGAGGGCACAACAAAGTTCTGACCTTGAAATTGTTGAGGAAGAATCTGGTTCACTATTAAGCTGCATTGACAGTCTTTTTTCTCTAGACATGGGTGAGTCAGCAGCACCGCTACTTTATGACTAGATTTAACCATCCGCAGCGAAGCACTGGCTTCCAACTGAATGAGCTGATATGACGGGAGATTGAAGGTTTCTTCTGTCTCAATGCTGTTCCTGACAATAGTTATACTGTTTTCTGTGTCCTCTGCATTGATGATGATCAGCTTGAATGAACTGTATCTTGGGGACTGTAAGGTTGGCACAGATCCGCTAAAGGTTTGAATAAGGCCTGTCTGGTTCAGCGGAGGGATGACATAGAACACGCCGAGATTTGGGGTAGGTTGAACGACATTGGTCTGGACACTTTTCTTCGGATTGTCTATCTGACTGATAGAATGTACTACAATGTCTTTAGTGCTGACAATTCGGATAGAGTTATTGGAGTAGTTTAGCTGATAAACTTCAGCAGTTTTTGGAAATGTCACAGTTGTGGTTGCACCTTTCTGCAGGGTTAATGTTCTTGATGTGTTGTTGTAGAAGACAGTGAAGGAGGTGTCGGCATGGAGGGCGGTGAATTTCAGATATCTACTAGAAGCAAATGGATAGAAGTAACCGAAGTTCTCTGGAAATGCCGTAATGAAATCCCTTCCGTAGCTCACTAATGTATGCCCTAAAAAAACAAGGGAGTGTAAACAAGTTAATTCATGGGAACACATAGGCATCAATCCAAACATAACAATATAAAGGATGGTAAAGATTTTTCACTGACCTTGGCTAAACGTTAATGCAAGCAGAAAAATTACAAACATGACTGAATCTTGATCTTGAGTTCAAGCTGAATCCTGTGTATTCAAGAAGAAAAGACAAAGACTTTATTTTGTTAATAATAATAATAATAATAATAATGATACTGATAATAATAATTCCTTCATGCACAATGTTCTTGCTGAGATTTCACATTTAGATTATTTTTTAAATTTTGATTGAAACTTGACTTCTTAGCTAAAAACTTACACAAAACAGGTTAAAACAGCACACACAAGACCTATAAAAAACCTTTAGTGAAGCAAAAAGTGAGTGTTAAACGTTCTTTATTGAACCATAAAGCCCCAAGTTGTTCTTTTATGGCATTATGAAGCACCTTTATTTTTAATAGTGAAGATAACATCTTTCCATTATCTTGTAATGTATTTGTAATATACTATAATATATTGTAATATAACAAAAAGGTTTCAGATTGAAATAAAATAAAATAAGCTATGGAAAGTTAGTTGGAAATGAGATTTGGGGTGAACACTTCCATCTTTTTAGGAAGCCATACAGACTTTACAAGACAAGACAAGACAAGGATCTCTTTAGAGGAAGAAAGTACAAAAAATAAAAATCTATTTTAAGATATGAAAGACTATTTCACATCTAGATGTGTGCCAGACAGATATGGGAATGTTATATTCAATAGTTAAAATATGTAACATGGTATACCATATTGGAGACAAATAAGTATTACAAGTGCAACAAAAGGTGTTCCAGTACTCTCCTTTTCTCTCTCCTACTTCATGATACTTAGTTTTATCAACAAATATCTGTACATAGTGCATGACTGGTCTTGCTGTCATTTGCGTTATTTATAAATATCTTAAAACTGAAAAATCTTATAATTTTATTTTAAAGTCCCAAGGCATTCTTATTTTTTAAATGGTAAGTAGTGATGTTTTTTATTTGAGAGAATTATTCAAAAAAGACTTATTTTAGCATCTTAACTGTTAATATTTATTACTGTTCTGTTCTATAAAAGCAGACAGCTAATCAAAACAACACAGTTATTTACACACTTCGGTTGAATGTATATAATATAATACTTTAAAACAGCTAAAGCAAAAGATCTTACCTGAAATCTGAAGCACTGACTCTTCTCTCTAAAATCAACTCTGTGCTGGAAATAATATTCCAGTTTAAACACATTTGACTTTCAAAAGGCTTTCCCTAAGCTTTGCATAAGATCATGAATACACAAGATACACACAGACAGAGAGATACAGTACATGACAGAATGAGTTTTAAAATGTAGAAAACTTCCACTAATACTTGTAATAATTCCTACAAAAGAATTATCATACTGTACATTTACAGAATTTGCTCACAAGTAATTAGAAATATGTTTAGCCTACCGTTGTATTATTTCAACTAATTTGCCTATTTTGTATATCCTTCTAATGTGTATAAATCCTTATAGCATTACAAAGTGCGTCAGGGCCACTTCTACAAAACTGCCCTTAAGTGCCAAAATTACGGGGTTGTTGTTTCACGTTAACGATATGTGGCAAATTACCAATCGACTTATTGTTTTTTGTTTCTAATTGGTCTCATTTTAAAATAATAATTATAATGTGTTATAATGTGTGAGATAGAGCACTGCATTCAGCACTTAAATGCATTACCAGTCAAATGTTTGAAAATGTGTATTCTTTACTTTTATTACTATTTTCTACATTTTACAAACAAGTAAACAGTAAGGAAAGCATGCAGTGATGAAGAAAACGATAACTAAAACAAAAAAGTTGTTCAACCTTAATTAAAGCTTGTTTTCAAGTCTTAAATTTTAAATGAATGTTTGTGAAACATTTACAGAAACATTTACAGTAAACAACTTTGGACTGTAATTTACTAAAACCAGTTCTTTACACTTGGCATTTCTATTTCCATTTAATTTAACAATTTGAATTTAACTCTTGGGTGACACAAACACGACCTACACAAAAAAATATTTATACTTTCTTAAAGATTTTATTACCTTCAAGGGCGCGTTATGTGCGGACAACGTCATCTCCGAAGTCCCACCCATTAACGTATGACACCTCCAAGTAACAAACACTGCGTTCCAGACCCCTCGGATTTAGTATATTCCCCACCTCAAACCGGAAATGATATCCGTAACGGCGATCTTTTAATGTTGCTAAATACTTCAAGTGTTTTAATGCTACTAAATCATTAGCAACATTGATGTTTAATGTTACAAAAATCTTTTAAATTATACGAAAAACAGCCGTTATTTCCGGGTTTGAGGTGGGGAATTTCGTAAATCCGAGTTGTGTGGAACGCAGCATAAGAATAATAAAATGTCATTCCCGTTGCATAAGATTGTTGTTACAGCGCTTTCAAGTTAAACTACATATATTTGTAGACCGTAATCAATTTTACTATTTCATGTGTGTGTTTAAAAAAATATTTAAATGCTGGAAAAGTCGAAGAATATCAAATAAAGTTGCACTAAGCCTGTACTTATATATGTTTCAAAAAATAAAAGTGACGGCCACATTTAAAGTCGTAGTTAATGAACACACAAAAACTACTCGAGGTAACAGTAGATGTGATCTAAGAAATGTAAACATTTAGATTTGGTCAAAACTTAATATTAGCCTTGTGGTTCGAAGTTTAAATCTTTTAATCACTTTTATTTTTAATTTGTATGTACACAAATATTTTAATTAATTATTTTATTTTATTTAATTATTTTAGAAACATTTTAACAAAAAGATATACTGTTGCTGCCATATCTCTGTCCTCTCCTCTTCTTTCTTTGGATATGTCTCTGAGCAGTCCCATGCTAATGTAACTTGACTATTTAAACTCAAGTTTTTTATTTTTTTTTTTATTTCTGGTCCATGTAAGATATGGGGTCATGTAATCCTATACACCGCCACCGAGCGTTAAAGACCAGGAACTGTCAGGATGTCACATGAGATGCACTTCCATCCCAGTAGACGATATATTTGCCAATATTTGCATACGTTTTGTTAATAAAATTAATTATTGCAATTTCTGGTTTATTCCACTGATTTGTTTAGGCATGTCTTGATGTCGTTTTTTATGTTTTTTCTATTTTGGGTACAAAGTATAAATAAAAAGTGTGTCTGTCACATGCGTTATCAGTCAATAGATTCAATACAAGTTTCATACATTACGAGTTTAAATGTGTGTTTATGTGTGTTGGCATTAGGTAACATTACCAAAGATTTAGTAATGCTTAAAAACTATAGCATTAATTATAAGATCCTGTCAGCTAATGCATGTATGTTGTAACAAATACAGTTTTACCTTTTTTTTCATTCGTCTGAAACTGGACCTGCTCATAGCACTTGATCTCAAATGTTGTTTCTTAAATGATTACTTTGATATATTTCCGAGTAACTTCCCTAAATTAGTAATATTTATAGATTTATACTTTTAAATAGATTATATATTTATAAATGTTGTTTGAAATAGCAGCACAGCATAATAGGGTCTATATAACTTTTATTTGCTGTTTTTTACAATTTGTATTGTTTAAAAGCAGCTTTACAGAATCATGTCTTCATATAATAAAGCCCCAATAAGAGAATAGGAGAAAAAAAACCACACACACACACACACCCACAAGAACATAAAAGTGAGGTAAAACCTACATTACTTTTAGTATAAATACACTCATATTTTCTGCCTAGTGACTAAAAAGCAAACTTGCTAGGATTTATGAGCACATATTTTATATTCATTTGAACAGTAGTTTAGATTTCTATAAGAAGTATGCGATGCTGGGAATCTGTAGATGGTTTGGGTCAGAGAGAAAAAGGTTGTCATTAAAGTTAATGAATTAATTACTGCATTAATTACTGCAATGAATTACTGCATCCAACAGGGGGGGATACAAGCTATTTAATTCTTAAAGGAATAAATCTGTCTGAAAACCTGGTACAACATCTAATAAGATGTCATTGTTAAATGACATGTTCGATGAAAGTTGAAATAATTGTATGTAGTTTAGAGATCTACTTTTATTTCACACTAACCAAAGCTGTTATGTTTTATGTCTTGATGGTTAATATGTGTATAGATTACTAATGTAATTCTCCAAGTAGCACTATGATTAATATATTAAAAAAGTTCATAATAGTGGATTTCATTGTTACATTTTTAGCATCTCACACCAGAAATTACAATGACTATTACCACTAAAGACAACAGGCAGTTATTAGAAATACACAGAGATAAATTTGTGGTATTATACATGAGAATCTAAGGAAAGGTTTCTATAAAATAATTAGTAAAGCCACTAAAGTATGCTGGGATTTTGTAGCAGACAGGAAACTTTTTCTCACAGCACTTTGCACTTTTCCATTTTAAATCCTTTTTACTATCCAGTGACAGTGAAGCACAAAGACCCATAACACTTTCAAGTGGTTGTCCATCGGCCCAGTAAGTGTAATTCACAAATAGTGATGATGATGTTAATTGACTCTGCCAGTACCAGTCTGTAGTCATTAGACTACGCCGAAGACCGATCCAAGCCTCCTTATCCTTTGCTGTGTTAACATTACCGGCCAATGACATCTGCATGTGTTCTTTTAAAGGACAGCCAAATTGTTTTTGAATGCTCATGCAGTAATCCAGAGATCCAGTCCAATTAAGAGGCTCACTTCCGACTAAAAACTCTCCAGGAATCACTGCACAGCCAAACTCATCTGATAGCATAAAAAATGAAAAGTTAACCATCAAAATGATATGCTTTACAACTTTTTATTCATTCAAATATGCATGAGAAGTGAAAGCTTACATATTAAAAATATTTTACCTGGTATTTCATTTATAGGTATAGCTGGGCTTAAATAAGTCATCGTGCCATTTTGTTCCAGCATATAAACAGCGAACTTTGAGCTTGGATGCCAGATAAAATGTGCTGCCGCTGATATATTTATTAGAGCTGAAGAGTATTTTGTGCCAGTAATTTCAGTCCACTCAACCCCTGTTACTTGGCTCTTTAGACTGTACAAATTATTTCTGCTGTCGGTTTCAGCTATCACTAATGCCCTCCTGCCAAGTGGTGCATAGAATTGCAGCATGTAGCAGGCAGCAAACATGTTTTCTGGGATCAATTCAATGAAAAGTCCTGGACTGATCAGCCTGAGGGACACGTTTCCAGATGCGGTTACGTACTGGAATTTTGTCGGATCTGAGACTGACAGCAACCCTGATGGACTAGGCTGTAATTGGACATTATTTTGAGACAGTGAGCTTGTCTCATCATTTGATGTCATAAGTAACCAGCTCTGGGTTATACCTGGAATGGAGGGCACAACAAAGTTCTGACCTTGAAATTGTTGAGGAAGAATCTGGTTAATTATTAAGCTGCATTTACAGTCTTTTTTCTCTAGACATGGGTGAGTCAGCAGCACCGCTACTTTATGACTAGATTTAACCATCCGCAGCGAAGCACTGGCTTCCAACTGAATGAGCTGATACGACGGGAGCTTGAAGGTTTCTTCTGTCTCAATGCTGTTCCTGACAATAGTTACACTGTTTTCTGTGTCCTCTGCATTGATGATGATCAGCTTGAATGAATTATATCTTTTGGGAGCAGAAGGCTGCGTGGATCCACTGTATGTAGACACGAGATCTGTATGGCTCAGCGAAGGGATCAAATAGTGGGTGCCAAGATTTTCAATAGGTTGAATAAGATTGGTGTGACCAATCTTATCCAAAATGTTATCTATCCTACTAATATAATGCACTAAGAGGTTTTTGGTGCTAATAATACGGATAGAGTTTGTGGAGTACTGTAACTGATAAACTTCAGCAGTTTTTGGAAATGCCAAAGATGTAATTGTGCCTTTCTGCAGTGATGATTTCGTTATACTTGTGTCGTTGTAAAAGACAGTGAAGGAAGTGTTGTCAACGAGGGTGGTGACTCGAATAATTCTACTAGAATTGAATGGGTAGAAGTAACCTAAGTTCTCTGGAAATGCCGTAATGAAATTCGTTCCATAGCTCACTATCGTAAGCCCTTGAAAATAAAAGAGTGTAAACATGTTTATTCATGGGAACACATAGGCATCAATCTAAACATAACAATGCAAAGAATGATCAAGCTTTTTCTCTTACCTTGGCTAAACATTGATGCAATCAGAAGAATCACAAACATGACTGAATCTTGATCTTGAGTTCAAGTTGGATGCTGTGTATAAAAAAAGAAAAATACTGAGAACAACATTAATGTCTCAGTTTACAATTGGAACCCTGGTTCCTTGAGAAGGAAATGAGGTCATGAGATTTTACATTTTTATAAGAGCTATAAATCCAAATGCCAATATGATATTTTTTGTCTTCTCTTGACTAGTGAAAACTGAAAAACTGTTCAATATTTTCATATGGTCATTTTTCATATATTAAAATGCATTGCCATTACAATTTACATTTGCATTTATTTACATGACTTATTGTTTTGAATTACACAAAATTAATAATAGTGGACTATACAATCGAAAATAAATACGTAAAGGAAACTGTGGTAAGAAGAGGGAGTGTAACATGTAACACTCAGTGTAACCGGTTAAACGTGAGGTTTGGATAGAAATCACTACTTCTATACAGGAAATCATACAGAAACCCATTTTAAGGTGAGTTAAGATAGATGAAATCGTTTCTATATGTGCACCAGACACAAACGGTTATATATTATTATATATAAAATATATATCATATTTTATGCACTCAGTGCAAATATGTGTTAAAACAAATGTTTATAAAGATCTTATTTCAGTTTCTTATCTTCAGTTGATCTTATTCAGTCATCAGTTGATCTTATCTTGTTATTCTAAGTCAAGGCATTTTTATTTCTTAGATGGCAAATACTGACATGTTTTATTTGAGAGAATGATTCGAGAAATGAATCATTTTAGCATTTAATTGTTAATATTTATTACTGTTCTGTTCTATAAAAGCAGAGAGCTAATCAAAACAACACACAGTTCTTTACACAGTCCAGTTGAATAAAATATAAAATATATAATATAATAATATAACGACATTAAAGCAAAATATCATACCTTAAATCTGAAGTACTGACTCTTCTCTCTAAAATCAACTCTGTGCTTGTAATCTTATTTCAATCAGATGCATTTGACTTTCAAAAGGCTTCCTTTAAACTTTGCATAACTTCCTTCCAATCTAAACTAATTCCTAGCAATGAATGATGATACTGTGCGTTTACCAATTTTGTCCATATGCATTTAAACATGTCTGTGTTATTGTTATTCTGTGTATGAACACATTATAATGTAAATACATCCAAATGGCCATGAAAACTGCCTTGAAGTGTCAAGAGTACATTTAATGTAATATACAGTTTAAATAAGATTACTGATTGTTTAATATGTGTGAGATAAAGCACAGCTCTGAAATACATTACCAGTCAAATGTTTGGACAAATATGTGGATTCTTTACTATTTTCTACAAGTAAGTACAGTATGTAGTGAAAACGAGAAAGAACTGTAATATACATCAATGTTGTCTTCCTTTGCTTTACAATTATTCAATTTCATTCACCAAAATTTCACAGAAACATGATCAACTTTTGACTGTAAATTAGTAACCAATACAGCGCATTATTTCTGTATACAATTGCACAATCCACTTTAAACTCTCACAGCTATTTTAACAATGTTGACACAAACATGATATATTTGCGGTAATCCCAATCTCTGTAATGTAGCATGTAATGTTTGATTACATCTTACTATACCTGTTCGTCTCTGAAGTTACACCACATAATAGATCTGACCTAATTGTTCCTATTTAAATTTAACAAAATCACTGAAACAGATTTTGTAAACAACACCCAGAGGCCGCAGTCTTTTTATTCTGACAGTGCCTTTACTCCTTTTCATTGTGGAAAGACTTTTTCCAATTTATTACTGAGAATATTCCTTTGGGGAAATTATTTGTTTGTATTTACCAAATGTAGAGAAAAAAGATTTAAAAAAATGTTATCAATAAAAAAAGGTAAAATAGTATTTTATATGTGTGTTGAAAAATGTTTAAATGCTGGAAAAATCAGAGAATACAGAATAAAATTCCACTATATTATTTATGCTCCAAGAAAATATAGTAAACTGCTAGATTTATTCACACATTTAAGCTAAACTTTTAGAAACTCATGATGTACACTACAGTGTCCAGGGATCTCCGAAAGCAATATTTTAATAATTCACAAATATTAAAAGCTCCCTGGTGTCTGAAATTTGATTATGGAGATAAAGGTTATAGGATTGTGATTTATTGTGTATATTAGCATTATTTGTTGTTTGCCTGTAACATCAAAGCATTTGGACCTGGAAGTGGTGGTGTGTGACATCACACTTAACAAGCTGATTTGAGATAGCAATTAGATGTCTAACTCACAATCATCCGTAATCTATGGTAATATAACGAAAATAAAAGCAGATAAACAAAAAGTGGTCAGATTTGGTCAAAATTCAATAAAGGAAAATCCTCTAAAGTTTCAAAGGTCAAATCACTAAAGTATTTGCCCGCTTGGTAGCAGATAGGTGTTATTTTAACACAACAGGGCACACTCTCCCAGAAGAAATTCCCTTTGGCATCAAGGTGCCCAGAAGCACACATAGCTTTCTGTGTCTCATCTGGCTGTCCGTCAGCCCAACACGTGTAGTTCACATTGTGAATGCTCTCATTTCCCACCTGCCAGTACCAGTCTAATGTGAGCAAACTGCGTCGCAGTCCAATCCAGATATCATCATGATGACCTTCTTTCTGCAGCCAGTTGATCATCTGCGCCTGGACACTCGGATGGTCAGGTATAGACAGGTGAAATGTTTCATTCAGGCAGTACTGATGAGACTCAGGCCAGGTCATGAGATCAGTACCTGCTATAAACTCTGCAGGTTGTTCCAGACATCCATATTGAGCTGTGTAAACACAAACATATATAAACACACCCTCAGAAGCATTCTTGGCTTACACAACAAGGCTTACACAAACACAATATTTCTACTGTATTACATTCGAAAATGTATGATATTGTTTTAGATGATGCTGTTTTACATGTTGTGGATAAACATGAAAAAAAGACTGAAAGAATTATAATCAACCTTTAACCTGATAACTGTCGCTGCACATATTGAGCATGCACATGAAAATGTATGGAAAAGTACAAACTAGAATTTTTAACTAGAATTTTTTACATTTTAGATATTGTGATTGTTTTTGTATCTTTTATTTTTGTTTAATTTTAGGTATATATATATATATATATATATATATATATATATATATATATATATATATATATATATATATATATTCTTGAGTCTTAGACCTTTCCATCAATATATAGTTTGTCATGATTAGGTTAAAATTCAACTATGAAATATTAAAGTGAATGGTGAAATAACCACCTGTGGAACGGTGACAGTTAATAGGTTAAAAATAAAACCTCAGTTTCACAGTCTAATAAAAATCAAATGAAACTACATATTCTCTACATATACATATTCAAAAATGTTTTGGTCACATTAAAAAACAAATTATTTCAGGATGATTTAATAGACCTCACCCAGCATTTTACAGTAACATACTGGCAGCATGTTCATTTTTATTGTTAGTTTATCTTGGTCACTTAAATAATGTGTTCAAACTGCATTTGTTTTGGCAACCAAGTTGAACCAAGAATGTGACCAGCTGATGTTCAAACAGCCATTGCAGTAGCTTACTGTAAACAGACAAGCTAACAACAGTGCTGCCAGTATGTTACTGTAAAACACCCATTCAGGTCTAACAGTGGACATAACCCAAAAAAACACTAAATTTTACCTGGCACTACACTTAAAGGTATAGCTGGGCCTCCATAAAGAATTCCCCCGTTCATTCTTTCAAACATGTAGACTCCAATCTTTGTGGTCGGATGCCAAATGAGATGTGTACCAGTAAGAGACATGGATACTGAGGAGTACTTTGAATCGCTGTTCACTGTCCAGTCAGTGGATTTCAGCAGGTCATCATCTATACGTACATCATCCTTGTGGCTTTTTTCAGCTATGACCAAAATTTCACCAAGTGTCGAGTTGAACTGCACCAGGTAGCAGGCGGCAAACATGGTCTCGGGGATAATTTCAATGACAGAGCCTGGACTAACGATCCGGACGGATGTCCTGTTTGATGTAATAATGAATTGGGATTGTTCAGCGAGGTAGGGGAAGGGGATTAACTGTGAGGAATAATCATTTAGATTCTCACCTCTGAAAGTGACCCTTATTGTGGATGGCACATGCAGCCAAGTTGCATTTGTTTCTTTCAGTGATGGTATTACAAATGTGTTACCCCACAGAACTGATGGCAGAACCTGACTCACCACCATGTTGCATCCACATCCTGGTGTTTCCACACATGGGTGGGTGAGCAGTACAGCCACCGAATGAATAGCCACAAGTAAAATATGTGAACTAATGGTATATATCTGATGAACTTCGTAAGGGTTCAGACTAATGGAATAAGGGTTATGACCAAACACATTGACGGAGATAATGTTATTGGCATTTTCAGCATTGATAATGATCAGTCTGAATGTATTGTGTAGTCTGGGGGTCTGATTAAACTGCTTTGGCATATAATTCAAGGTGGGTATTGAATAATACTTGCCGAGATTTTCTACAGGCTGAACAACGTTAGTCTGTATACTGTCTCCTCGCTGAGTGACCCAAAGCACCACAATCGGCCCGGTGCTGACAATTCTCACGCAATGAAGGAAGCGTGTCGCATTGTATTGCTCAAAATACACGGTAAAATGCACATTTTGAGTCTGTCCAGAATTCAGTATTGCATTATATACATTGGTTTGGTTGACGGTCACTTTGACATCTGTGTCATTATGGAAAGCAGTAATTTTCAGCGTGGTCCAGGAATCTTGCGTGTAGTAGTAGGCGATGTTCTCTGGGAACGTTGTGATGAAATCTGTTCCATAGCTCACCAGTGACAGTCCTGTCAATTCATCAGCTAACCGTTAATATTCTGTAGACTGAATTTGAGATTTTTTGCATGCTAAGCTGATGTTGATTAGTAATTCACTGCAACATCATTTAAAATGGTCATTTGAGTTACCTTTATAACATATACTTTCTGAATCACTTTAGTCAGACAAAATTAACTTTACATATGTGTAAAACATGACTTACCCTGGTAAACCAGTGACATGAATAACACAACAGACAGCATTATTAGCACACTGTAGTTTGAGCCGGGACAGCTATTAGTTTTCTGTAAAATGAACACAAAAAGCAAATCATAATAATGTATATAATAAAAGTATTGAGCTAATTTAGTTGATTCATCCAAAATATTCTGACTTAATAAATAAATAAACAAACGTTTTAACTTAAAAATATATGTACGTGCCAGCAGGGGCGTAGCAAGCTTTTCAAAAGTGCGGGGGATGGATGTGGTTTGTTTGTTAACAATAAAAACGATGAATACAATGACAGAAGGGTACAAAAGGTATAACATACAAGATATAAAAAGCTTCCCATTTAAATGAGTGATACTAGAAAAGTATAAAAACACAGTCGAACACACAGAAAATAAGTCAAACTCTGTTGTGAAAATACACAACAGTAGACTTGCTAAAGAATCAGAATCAGAAATACTTTAATAATCCCAGGGGAAATTATTTTGTTACAAACTCCAGATATACAAACAACATATATTAAGAACAAAACATAAACAGAACATCTTCCCAAACACATAATCAAAGCTTATTTAAACCCTCGAAGCATAAACACTCATTCAAAGTACCTGAAAAAGGGAGATGTAAATAAGATAACCATAAGTTCCTCAGCCACCGATAAAATCTAACACACCAAGAGAGGCGGGACTTAAGGCAGAACAGCCAATCATCAGCCGTGTCATGTTTGAGAGAGGAGGGAAGAGGAGGCAGACACAGAGCGGCCAAGAGAAAAGCAGGAGCGACTGCTGTAAGGCGGTTTGTGCAAAACTGCAAAGCGAAAACTGCAGAAAAAGTGTGGGTGTTGAACCCTCTCACTGGGAAAAGTGTGGGTGTTGAACCCTCTCACTGGGAAAAGTGTGGGTGTTAAAACACCCACATCCCCCAAGGGTGCGACTCCCCTGCGTACCAGGTGAAACATGTTTCTATGTTATCCGGGCTAACATATTTTACAGTGAAAAATCTAATGCATAAATCCATGTTATTTAAACCCACTCAGACACAACAGCAGTTCATGAATCCTAGTTTCTCTAAAACTAATGTGATGCGTTCCTGATGTTTTAATGTAACTGTTTAATGTCACATGTAATGATGTTATAAGCATAACCACATGCCAAATGCACTTAGCTTAAAAATTTTGATTTTTCACGAGCAGAGACAAAAATAAAGTTTTTTGAGGTACACTTTCAACAGCAATTGTATATGCACTGGAAAGCTGGAAAACATTAAAAAGCACATTCCACACCTACTTATCTTAAGCATTCATATGTGAAACCCCAACTTTTCCCATCATCAGTTATCAAATAAACCCCTTCAATATTAATATAGAAAACTATATGTTGTGTGGTGCCAGCAGGACTTACCTGATGCTACAAGAGCACAGTTCTTCTCTTCTCTGAACAAAATGATCATCATTTGTGTGTTTTTTACTGTACAGGCCCAATTTGTATTCAAAGCATATTTTGTGCTTACACAGAAGTTTGCATAATGAGCTGTTGACATGACATTATAGCTATAACACATGCTCTGTTCACTTCCCACTTACACAGAACTAGATACATACACACACTAGACACAAGTGCTGAATGTTTATTATCCACTATAACTCCAACAGCTTACCTATATTTATCTATACATAATGTGATGAAAATTTACTTTTACTTAATTTTACTTAATGATTTTACTAATATGTTTATGTTTTTACATATATTAAGTTGTATTTATAGATTGTGATTCAGTAACACAATGTATAATCAGTAGAGTTTTAGACAGTAGATATGATTATGAAAGTAACCAGCCTAGTGAGTGTTTCGCAGTAATTGTGAACAGGATGCTTGTGGTTAGAGATGCAGGTTATGTGACTGTGTATAAATATTGTAAAAGCGGAAGAGAAGACTGCCTTCTTTCTGCACCTCTGTGTGAGACTGAATGCCTCTGATCAGATTAAATCCATTTGACTGCACGACTCGTGTCTCCTCTTTGGTATTTATTATATCCAGCTAAAATTTCCACGACAATAATTACTCATATTCTGTCAAAATATATTAAACACATATTTTCACAATAATAGAAAAGAATAAAGTGCTAATAACTGCATATAAATCTATGTTTCTAGATAAACAGTGTGAACATTGTAAATGAGATTTACACTGTAAATAGGCTACATACATGTTATACATGCTTTTTTACATCTATTTACTAGTATAAACTGAGCTATTTTTTTATTTAGAGTTTAAATAGGTTAATATTATATCATAAACGCTATATACAGACAACCACAGCTGTCAATTCTTTACTAATTTTTCAGTTTAAATATATATAGACCAGCAGAAGACAGATATTTCAAAGCAACCTCGTGAAATCACAAATCATAGAAATCTCATAAATCGAACTAACCAAGTCTCATAAATCCAATAAATAACTTTACATCTCTACATTTATGCTTTTGAAATAAATCATTTAAATTGCAGTTAGAATAAACTAGTGTGTGTCTTCAGGTAATTTAGCCTGAATGAAGCAGATTTAATTTATAAAAATGTGCATTTGCTTGTACCAAACTATGTTAAACTATAGTATGGTTTAGGCCAGGGTAATATAATTACATAAAAATCTAAATAACAATCCATCAAGTGTTAAAGATCTTTTCAACTGACAGGATGTTTTATATCGCAAATCCTGTGTAAGACATGCTGGTGTTGGTAAATATAAATTTTACAAGCATCATTAGACCATTACAGAGGAAAGTAATCAGGTTTTCTGTAGCAGATGGGCTTCAGTTGAGTACAGCAGGGCACACTTTTCCAAGTCATATCAGGGAATATTGAAGCACACAGGCCCATCACAGATTGAAGCGGTTCTCCGCCGTTCCACTGTGTGTAATTCAGATTAACACTATCTTCACCCATTTGCCAGTACCAGTCTAATGTCAAAAGACTGCGTCGCAGTCCGATCCAGTGCTCGGTATCTAATGTATTTAACAGAAACTCAGCCAACGCCTCCTGAGCTATCTCCGTGGATGGACTGGCCAGCTCGTTGCTCATGGACGTACAGTATTCGTGGGATTCAGGCCAACTCATGGGTGTAGATACCATTAAATACTCAGCAGGATAAAAAGCACAGCCATCACGGTCTGAATGCACACAAACACAAACATCATTTTGTATGGATATGTAAGCGCATACGTAGTTAAAGGTGAAGTGTGTCATTTTTGCACAATTGTTGGCACCGAACTGCCATTGGTCAAGAAACAGGAAAGCCCGCCCCAAACGCACACCGTTGGCTAAGCAGATGTTTTTACTCATTGCAATTCCATGCAGAAAAGTCACACTTCACCTTTAAAACGATATGTTTTACAAATTATATGAAATAAATATTTGTTGACGTTAGAACACCACCATATTAAAAAGCAAACATAATCAGATATGTGGTTTACCTGGTTTGTCACTTAACGGTACAGCAGGGCCTCCGTATTGAATTTCGCTGGCCATCTTCCGAAACACGTAGACTGCAATTTTTGAGGTTGGATGCCAAATGACGTGCTTGCCTCTAATAAGCAATGTTCCCATGGAGTATGGGGTATTGGCAATAATTGTCCATGTAACAAATGACAACAGTGAGCCATTA
>CM032800.1:14207247-14426569 GCA_019155185.1 Beaufortia kweichowensis
TTTGTACATTTTTTAAAGAGTTAAATAAGATTATTAGTTCTTAACTAGTCACTAGAAGATTTCCTAGAATAGAGTGGCCACCTAAACTCTTAAAGATAAAGATGCATAAAAGAACCATTTTTGGCTGTATGGTTCCATAAAGAACCTTCAGCATCCAGAAAACCTTTAAGGTTTTTTAAAGTGGAAAAAGTTTCTTTAGATTATAAAATCGCTGTCAAGAACCTTTTGTAGCATTTTATTAAAAGCGTGTTCATGGTGTTTTACTGCCTCGGCTCAAGATAAGTGTCCATTATTCCCTGTTTCTCCAGTATAGATTTCATATTTTGATCATTTGTTTGAACACAAATACATGAAACAGATGTTACTTTTTGTCCTGTAATTCATGTTTAGCTATACAAGAATTTGATCATTGTTCAGAAAAAGATTGTGTTTAAGTAATTTCATAAATTTTTTACTTGAATGCAACACAGTATATGGTATGAAATATAATGCGAAATGCAATCCTTTCAAATGCTGAAATCATCTTTCATAATGTATCTTCTAACGGCGCTTTTTTATCCAAACACATTGTCTTGATACAATAGTACAAATGTTTTCTATTATGAATTGTAATGTACTCAGTGAATATAAATAAATCACTAAAACACACATCTTGGCTCTTTTTCTATTCCATCACATATCTCTTATAATCTCTACTGTACACACATAAAGACATGCTTACCTGACAGGTAACTGCAGTCCTCCTTTTCACTGAACCAAATCGGCACTGTGATCTGTGTTTTTAAAGCAAAGCATATTTGTCATTCAAAGATCCTCAAAGAAAACACAATGAATGAGTCTGTCATTTACCCTTTGCACAGTTGCTAATGAAGGGCAGACCTCTGTGTAACTATTACTAGTTAAGAATTATTTCATTCAACTTTACAGTGTGTTTATATGAGCTCCAGTGAACCATTAATGTCACAGAAATATCCAAAGTTGAAAAGTAACATTATTCATTTTTATATCTTTATTTTTTCAAGATATAAAAGTTTAGTTTTCAGTGATCATTCTCTCAGAAAGTCTTCTATAGTTGGAGCATGCAGTTAACCTGCTTCTTTTTATATTATTGTGGAAACTGTTCCCCTTAAAACACCAAACAGTTTCAGATGCCCCTGCTACAGTAGACTCATGATACCATAAAAGAGTCATTTTTATCTGGATGGTTCCATAAAGAACCTTAAACATGCAAAGGACATTTCTGTTTCACAAAAGGTTCTTTAGACTATAAAAAGGTTCTTCGAGGAACCAAAAGTGGTTCTTCTATGGCATCACTGTAAAGAATCTTTTGAAGCACCTTTTTTTTTTAAGAGTGAATAAATGGGCTTTCACGGACTGTCAAACGCGACTTGCTTAACTTGTTAAAAAGTTTTGATATGCAACCTATAAATAGGTATCAGCTGTTCTGTTTCGTTTTTGCAAAAAGCCTTCATGGCATGTTAATGTACGTTTCACTTTCTAATGGGTTTTAAGAATTTCCTGATACACACTCTGACGAATCTTCACGTGATTCACATCCGTGAAGGTCGCAAGCATCGCATCGTTCTTTCTACACATTCATTTCTGAAAATTCAGTGAGTTGTTTTATATATATACTCAAATTCTGTCCAATATATGTGACTTTTATTTACTAGAGTTTAAATAGACATTTTGATATATATGATATGATCTGTTTTATTTATTTACATAGTGCTTTTCACAGGGCACATTGTTGCAAAGCAACTTCTAAATTAAGCTATATCAAATGTTGACAACCAAGATATTAAAAGAGAGATTTCATTACACAAATATTATTAATTATGTGACATAAAGCCAAATGTTTGTGTGTGTTGAAGTTTTATTTTACATTATTTTTAATCTACAGTAGATATTCAGCATGGGAGTCAGTGGATTGATGAGCTACATTCAGAGTAAGACAGACATTTTAATGGACTTGAATTTTAGCAGCAGTAAACTCATAATTGATGGATGTAACTTATATTACACCCTGTTCTATGACAATAAACTGGATCAGATGTATGGAGGAAATTATGACACCTTTGAAGGTTTGATCATAGAATTTTTCACTAACCTTAAAGACTGTGATATTGACCCAGTTGTTTTACTGGACGGTGGGGGTGACCACACTAACAGAAAACTTGATACCGTACTTAAACGGGATAAGAACAAAGTAAGACAGGCCTATGGCTTGTCCATGAAAGAGGGGGGGAGATGCCCCCCACTTCTTCTTAAAAACGTCTTCATGCAGACACTTGACAAACTGAAGGTGTCATACGTTCAGTGCATTGAAGAGGCTGATTTGGAGGTCGCTACTTTGGCCAAACAGTGCGATTGTCCCGTTTTGTCAAACGATAGTGATTTTTATATATTCGACATCGCGGCTGGAATTCTGCCTCTAAAAGATTTTCAGTGGAAAAACGTTAATGGCACAAACAAAAAATATATCCCTTCCAAACATTTCACAGTGAAAAGATTATGTTCATCATTTAACAATATGAACAGGGGTCTCCTCCCGATCTTTGGCTGTATTTTAGGCAATGATTACGTGAAACTGCAAAATATCGCCCGTCTCGGGTGGGAGAAGTATTCAAAACATGTTGGGAATTTAGCTCGTGTTGATGGCTTGCTTCAGTGGTTATCAAAGTTCTCAGAACCAGAAGCGGCCATAGATAATATTCTCAAGCTAATACCTGACAACAAGGAAAAGGATGATGTCCGTGAAGCTCTGTGTAAAGGCATCGAGGACTATAAACTTAAAACATCGACCACGCTTACAGGCCCACTGCAAGCTCTGCCTGATTGGACCCTGAAACATCTGAAACACGGAAAGATGGGCTCCTTCCTTATTAATATACTGATCCTGAAAAGGGTTATAATGACCCCTCAGGTTGAAAATTTCCAGCTCCCCAGTAGCAGTGAAACCTCTCGGCCCATACGACAGGTGCTGTACGGTTTAATCTTGTTGGGTGAACAACAAACGGCAGGCAAACATGTTTTAGCTGCTAAAGCATCTATGGGCACAGAAAAGTGCTATGTTAAGGAGTACATCAGACAGGTAATAAAAGAAGAATCAGATGAGAAATTCAATCTAATCTGCTCAGAAGTTGAAGCTATAGAGACCAAAGTTAAAAAAGGACTTCAACTGAAAACATTAATGCAGGTAGGCTATACTTGTTTTATCTTAAAACATATGCATTTGGGTTCATTAATTCAAGCCTTTTTTACTAATTTTATCTATTGAAATATGTCTAATGTCTCCAGGAACCACATGCTGTGCGACTTCAAGTTTTTCTGGACACTTTGGGTGTGTCGTCATCTGACCAGATTGAAACAATCCCACTTGACCTGCGGCTGCCGGTGATTATGACACGCTATTGGCTGGTAAATGCACATCCTAAACCAAAAGACCTGCACCGTTGGGCTCTCCTACTGGGGATGATTCACGGAAAACTCAGCAACACACAAAAAGGTACTGATGTATATGTGACCCTGTCTGTGAAAACCAGGCTAAAGTCTAAAGAAATTGAGCATTAAAATGAAGATTTCACCTGTTCGCCTGTAAATTTCACAATTTCAATGGTCCTACTCCGTAAATATTAAAGATATCAAGGTAATATTTTCAAGGAATGTTCTTCACATTATTTACATATTATCTACTTTACATTATGTAGGAGGATTTTATGTAGAAAATAGTAAATCACAGAAAAACCCTTTCCTATCAGCTTTAGACACGACCGTCAGCCATGACACGACAAACATGCAATTTGCTTTAATCATTTGCATTTTAATCTCATATATGTTATTAATATCTAAATATTGTTGACTCGCAGTATTCAGATGAGTCTGTGCTTTTAGTTTTGGGTGGCTGTTATTGGGGAATAACATACATTTGAATGTCGCCCCTGCCGAATCTGACAGATTTTGTACTTTGTATTATTTGTTGAAATGTTTGCGGTTCTTTTTGTAGTTGAATTTAAGCTCAAAAGTAAAAAAAAGATCCGTTTGGAGCGTGAGGTGGCTCATCTGTACAGTCAATGGCAATGCTGCCTGTGGTGGAGTCTCAATCTCAATCGTTTACTGTGTTTTCCACTTCCTGAACCCGAATGTGCAAGGTACAGCATCAATTTCCTTCTCAAGTCTTGATGGGCATTGTCTATGTTTGTTTTTAGAGAAAAGAACACCATCAGTTTCTAGTAAATCAGTTGCTGTACTACTGTAATGTAACAGAGCTGTTTGTCTGTGGGTTTTACAGGCTGTACAGTGGAACGCTGGTGCATCAGATTGTCAGAGAGCTGAAGAGAGGCATCACACCAGAGTCTCTGCTGGAGGAGGATTCTGATGCTGCGCGGCAGTTCCAGCAGCTGAGAGATGCCGTAAAAAGCTTGGTAGATGAAGATGGCCAGAATCAGTCTTCAGAGGAACCACACAGTTAGTTTTAACATTCAGAGTCTAAAAATACTTAAAGTTCCTCCATCCGTGAAAGTTCTTCCGTCCGTACCAGACACAAGACCAAAGCACGCAATGCTAATCATCCCCCGAATAAAACTAAGAAAAGATGCTTTGAGTAGATAACTTTCCACAAAAAATAATGCTTGTGTTCAGGGTTGTAAAACCAGTTTTTAAGTTTGGATGGTGGAGATCGAAATTGAAAGGAAACGTCTAAAAGTCATAACAAGACTAAACCATTTAACACTCTAGCAGGAGAAAATCACATAGCTTGTTAACTGCTGTCATTATTATGTAAAAGCAGTTAACCAGGTTACCAGCACAAAATGCACAATAAAACCAAAAGGACAAAGCCTTTCAAAATACTATTTACATAAAATATAAGGAATTATATCTGCCACACAGTTTATCCAGCTGTAACAAATTCTTCAAGTCTTATAATTGTCTTGTGTGTTATTCATTAATGATCGATTCATAAAAAATACATAATGATTTTAAGTCTTTTGACATACAGTATAAATGTTGGATCTTAGTATCAGTAATTGTGTTTTTTTAAGAATATAAATATCACTTACAAATCTTGAAGAGCTGATGTATTTCTAGATTCAGGCAATTTTCCTAATTTAGGTGAATAAGGTACTCATTAAACAAAGTTTTTCTTTTTTTCTTTTCAGAGGTGAAATTGTAATTTTGATGTGTAGATGCAACATTTGTTTTTTGTGGAGAAGCACTTTTTTAAAATAAGCCAAAAGATCAAAAGCACTTGTAAAAATTTTATTGTACAATTGTGTTCAGAAATGACCACAACAGATCACTGGTTTCAGCTGTGCAAACCACAATAAAATAAATACAATTAAAACATTATTAAAAAGATTTTTACCTCTTACCCTTCATTTTCTTTTAATTATACTGTTTATTATCAGTGCGTTAATGTGTTTGCTTTTACAGCAAAAAATTGGCAGAAAAGGTTAATGAAGTACAAATTTTTCAGCAATGACACGAGGAACCGCTATCTGCAATACAGAGAAGTATTATACTCACATACTGCAAAAACGTGGTGTATTATCTTCACCAGCGTTACAGTAAAAAGACACCAGTTTTGGGAGAGAGGACCATAATGACGCTGATGGGCTGCTCGGAGATTTTTGGGCGAGGGGGGTTGATTAGGCAAACAATTCTGTCATACAACGTTTCACCAAATGAGCTAGTAAGGTTTAGTGAAACCATTTCAAATGTCAACAAGCACCAAGATGGTGAGAAAATAAATACCAGTATAAGAAAAGTCAAAAGCGTATGATAGATGTCCCTGATACCAGTGTATTAACATAATAAAAGGAAATTAACATTTTGTATTTGTATAAGCCAGTCGTGTTAATCGTTTAAAAGGTCTAATATAAGGGCACAGAAATGATGCCTTTAAATGATGCCAATGTTCCTTGAAGGCTATTGTAAAGGTATGTAATCTTTTAGAAGTAGAGTAAGAAAACCAGAGCATTATAAATTAGGCATCTGGGCAAAGTGATGCCTATTTAACTGTTCCAAAGTGACAGTGTAGAAAATGTGACCGTTTAGCCCATCAGGTGTGCACACATGACCCCAAAAACATGACCAGTGAATCGTTCACTCACGGTTTAGGAGACCACAGGCTTCAATGTAAAGAAAATAAAGCAGAATTTGGATTCTGGAATGCAGAAAGGCATTATCCATATTGATCCACAAACATCGGAAATGAAATTTATAAGAGACAAAAATATTTTAATTACAATAATAATAATAATAATAATAATAATAACATCATTTTAAAAAATCAAAACACATCCCTTCAATCATAAAATTAAGATAAAGGACAGTACTGTATAAACACAGATACAGTATCTCATAAATAAAGTTCGTCCAGATGCCATGGGAAGTAGTACAGTCATAAAGCAGCACACCAAAGCATCTCAATAAACTGAAGAGTGTGTGTTGAAGGCAACATCTCAGTCAGGGCTTTCACTTTCCTTCAATATCAGCCTTATTCTTTGCTGGTCTTGACCTTATAAAAGGAACTGTACATACAGGTCAGACCTGATTGTTCACTGCCCCGGACGACATGCCAAACCCACATTTCTCCAGCTCCACTCACCGTCTTACACAAAAGACACAATGTGCGTCATACGTCGTGAAAATCGTCAATGTCTGTCGATTTCTCTCCACCTCTGAGTCTTTCTAATTTCTTTATAACCTCGGACACCACGCACACAGACGATGTGAGGCCGACCAGGAACAGCAGATCTGTGGACAGATCGTATACTCATTGGTATAATAATTATTATAATAAAAAAAAATCGGTGTCTGATCCCTGGAAATAAACATTAATCAATTGACGCTACTATATCATTATAGTAAAAGTTTTAATAAAATGACCATTAGGGAATGTGTACAGTGGTTTCTGGTTTATAGCGTACCTAAAATGCTGAGGCTCTCGGTTTGAAAGACCTTCTGAAGAGGAGGGAAGTAGATGACCAGGAGTTGGCCCATGATGGAGCCCAGCACAGCATAGCAGAACATGGGGTTACTGCATAAGCCCATCTCATACACCATCCGTGTCTGCAGAACGAGAACAACAGTGACCCATGATGAATGACTGACATTAAAATTAGTCTAATGTCATTTTTAAACAGAAAGATTCAGGGTTCTTCAGATGACCTTAATTTAGAGACATCATCCAATTACTATGATAAAGCACCACAGTTGACTTTACAGATGTATAGTGAATTATCAAGTGTTTTCACCTGTGATCGGGAACTGAGAGCGTTGAACATGTCAAAAAACACGAAACAGGTGAACGTCATGGTGGTGTCCCGTGGGGTGATCTCATTGTCCCGCAGCTTAAAAATAACAGCAATAAATTTTTTTATGTTTTATGTCAATATCAGATTTGCGTTTTTACAAAGCCAGCTATAACTTTTCAACAGTTGTTCTAACCAATTAGAGTGCTTTGTTTTTGCTTTGTTATCATGTTTATGCTTAAAGTACTGCTAACTGTGGTCCTCAATGATTACAGCTTCACCTTGAGTTCAAGTACAAAGCAAACCTTTTAAAAAAGAGAAGATATATAACAAAAGTTCATTTCACAAGAGAACTTGTGAACATCTGTATGAACAGACACACACAAAGCTAATATAAGAGATTCATTCATGCAACCAAAGAAGGAGACAGACCAAACCAAATCAGAGCGTTTTTCATCTTCCCGTCATTTACCTAAAGACCTATTGAATTTGAATGGAACATGGGCGAAAAACAAAACCAAAACACAAATGTTCGCAAATGAGCAGAAGGAGCTCACCTCTCTCCAGAACACAAACAGAGTGCCGCATACGATGATAAAAGAGGAAACCAGGACCTTCGCCATCAGACTGCGGGTGAGGATGCTGTCTCGCACGTTCCGCGGGGGTTTCCTGATCACGTCCCCATCCACCGGCTCCACGCCCAAACTACAAGAATAAAACTTCACTGTTATTCCCGCAAACTAATATTGTGGTGGGGCGATGTACCTGTTTGTGAGCAGTACATTACCTTTGAGCCGGCGGCCCGTCCATGATGATGTTGATCCAGAGGATTTGCATGGCATTTAGAGGGTTGGGGAAGTTCATAAGCGTTGCCAGGGAGATGAGCGTGAGCGCTGCAATGCTCCTAAAACAAAGCAGTCAATATTGTTTATTACCTGGCCTTTCGAATCTGTGTTCCTAAGGCTAAAATGATGGTACTATGATTAAAAAAGTCACGTGGTAGTTTTTCGGAGTGGTCTGAAACATAAGTAATAACCCTAAATATATCAATCATATTGTTGAATTTTAGGTTGTGAATCAAGTTTTCATGTCTGTTTTCCCAGAACGTGTAAAAGTGAACAACAATATAAATCGAACCTTTCTAATTATAAAAATGCTTACGTTACTCTCTGCATGCGAGCTGTCATAGTGAAACCACAATGTCCCAAGAAAAATTACAACATCAGGACTAAATGTTCTAGAAAAACAGCTACTAATCCATCTAGCCAGATGAACACAAAATGTAAAAAGAACATTTTCACATAAGAAATAAAGACTGCCGACTCACGTGCTCAGCTGAAAACGCACAAAGTTCTTAATGTTGTTGTAAATCCCTTTCCCCTCTTCAATGGCAGACCTAACAGAGAAAACAACAGCTTTTAAACCAACAGTTTGATCAGACACGTTGAGCCAAATGCAAGCGACTCTATACTCACATGATAGTTTGGAAGTCATCGTCCACCAGGATCATATCCGCAGCTTCTTTGCAGACATCAGTACCGGTCTGACCCATAGCCACACCGATGTCTGCTGCCTTTAGAGCAACCGCGTCATTAACGCCGTCTCCGGTCATGGCAACGACCGCGCCGACGTTCTGTAAGGACTGAAGGCAGAATAAGAAACATTTACTTAAACAGGGCTTTCTGAATAACCATGAATTTTAACAAGGCTGAGTTCAACCACAAACAGGGTTTCCTCACCTTAACTATCTTTAACTTGTGTCTCGGGCTTGCTCTGTAGAAAACTGAAATCTGTAGAAAAAATATACAGATATTAATATCCTGAGCGTAATTTCACAGCTTATTGTAAAAAATGTGAGTGCCACAGGTATAAGACTCCAAACATAAAACATGTGTGTGTACTTAAAACAGTGTCTACAACCCAGTTTTGGGCTTTTTGAATGTTGCTTGAAAGCACATGAAAGTGTGTCTATACCCTGGGCACAATCTGTGACAGCTGCTGGATGTCCATCCGGTCCACTTCATCTCCAGACAGGGATTGGGAACCTTTGGTGTAGAGTCCCAGTCGTCCAGCTATGGTGCGAAGAAATAATAAAGTAAATAACGCATTTCTGGCAACTTGCTTTTCACAGCACCAGGATTAACTGGTGCGTACCAGCAGTTCTAATAAAGCGTCATTACTCTTTTACGTCTTGGCTAAACAGGACATTTTGTCAGACTAATGTGTTTTTTATATTTAGGGGTCAGTAATATCCCAGCATGCCCTTACGAATGTGACTTTACGATTAACCAGCCAACAAAGCAAACAATGCTGGAAATGCATTTTAAATATTAAAGCAGCCAAGGATAGAGAAGAAACCACATGGTTGAATGTCATACCGATTGACACCGCGGTTTCCTGGGAATCCCCTGTGATCATCTTCACCGCCACACCGGAGCTGATGAGCGTGGCCACAGCATCCTTCACTCCAGCCCTGGGAGGGTCGATGATGCCCACCAGCCCCAGGAAAGTGAGCGCGCCCATCCCAGATCCAGATGCAAACGCCAGCACTGCCAGGAGAAAACACACGAGGATCAGCTGATGCCAAAATAAAAACTGTGTCCTTCATTAAGCGTCTTTAGTAAAAGAAAGCTAACAAAGAAATGTCAATATGAGACGGTTCTTCTGAGACAATTTCATCTTGTCAACACAAGCCAAATCACATTCGGACCAGCTGTGAGCAACTGAGGACACTCCATTAAAGCTGACTGAAAATGAACAGACTGAAGTGATTTGAGAACCTTTAGAGAACCTTTGTGACTGGTTTCTGCTTAGTACCTCTGAGGCCAGCGCTGCCCATGTAGCTCTTCTGCTGCTGGTAGAGTTCTCTCTGCTGATTGGTTAAAGGCTGAGCAACACCCTTATTGTTATAGGAAGTGCAGAAACGGATGACCTGCTCGTAGGCACCCTTCACGAAGAACACTGAGGTCTTGTCCTTAAAATCAGATACATGGGAAAAAAGGTCTTTTAATAAAGTCATAAAGTATTGATGTGTGTTGCAGGAAAGCAGATTTCAAAATGATAACTTGAAGTACCACTTCATTCTTTTGTTTTTTGGCATGCGACCCGTGCTCACCTGCTGAGTGCGATGGACAACTCGCACGGCCATCCATTTCTGCTCCGAGGAGAAGGGAATTTCTTCCAACCGCACAAACTCTTTTTGCAGGCCCTCCAAACCCATCTGTAGACAGCATAACACAAATGCATGTGTGATGTTGAGAAAGCATGGTGTGATAAATATACCCTAACCCTTCTTGAACCCTAAACAGAAAACCCAAGCAATTTCATCTTTACAACAAACTGAGGTTTTCGGAAAACTCTTAACAGACTGGGAAGATTTGAAATCAGAGCATGAAGGAGGCGAGCAGGTCAGATGATGCGAGAAGCAGCCTCGTGTCATGTCAAAGCATCAGCCCATGAACAGCTCCATCAGAAAACTAAAGCTTCCTGTATCTGATTCTCAAAGCTCTTACTTGGTGAAACATCAGATAGCATATTATTACTTGCTAACTGTGTCTACAAATATTATTTGGTGTCTAATTAAAGCTTAATACTTATTATAGTCTAACTCTATCCAAATCTAAAATTAAGATTATACAATATTCATACATTACTAAAGGTGGGCAGAATGACCTTAGCAACTGTACAGCAGCACCATCATGATGATGAGTTTTGCACATCAGATCAGAGAATTTTATTTTCTGCAGCCGCACGACATTTTTCTCAGTTTAATCCTCATGCGATGACAATGGCATTATTAGTGCACCAGACGTTAACACAACCGGGACCCTCGAGGGAGATGCTGTTGCCACAGTAACCTGATCTATGGGGTGTGAAAGCGTGTCTGCTCATCTTAATCAGCATGAACGAGAAAAGACAATTTAGACACTTTCTATGTGCCAAAATGAGATGACGCATAGTGCCAAACAGAAATGTATTATTCCCCCTTGCTGCTTCCACAGGTAAGCGTGACCGGTCGTCATGTTCAGACGCACTGATAGCATTTGGCTGTGGTACTAATTTGCATGAACGAATAACAAGATTTGCAGAACGGCAAACCCGGCTGGATAGAGAACGCCGTTATATGAAGATTTTGTCGTACCTTCATAGCCAGGGCGATGAGGGCACCTTCAGTGGGACGTCCCATTAGGGTGTTGCTCCTGATCACCGCATCGTTGCACACGCAGCCAGCCTGTGGATTTTCAGATAAAACGCAATGTGACGCATATTTTTTAAAGTACACTAATGTGACTAAATCTCAAAGTATTCTCTACTTGACCCTCACCTCCACAATCTTGCTGATGGAGGTGTTGGAGAAACCGTGCACCACCTCTCCATCCATCATAACCTCACCGGCATTGTTGTACCCGACGCCTGTGACCTGTAAAAAGTCAAATCATGTCATGGTGACTGAAAGCATCCCAAGCGACCCACTTTACTTTCATAATGTGACACACTTCTGAATGAACCAGGGTATTCAATGAGGGAAAATGTGAAATAATCTCTGTAAACTGCATTGTAAACTTTATTACATTTTGATAAAATGCAAATAATTTAATTTTCTTTCTTTGTAACAACATGCAATAAGAATAAAAAAGGGTCACCTCTGATCTCATGCTAACTCTACTTAACAAACACAAATGCACTTAAAAGACACACAATAGCGAGTTAAAAAATAGCACAAGACTCAATCTACCCTTCAGCCTCCTGCTTTGAAACTTTATTAATAAATACAAGACTCTGCTCTGATATCATCACATTTCTGAGAGATTCCTCCTGTTTCTCACAGAAAAGACTAGGCTTTATAGCAGATGAACACTGTGATAGCGTCAGGACAACACACTTGATGTTAGAAAGGTGGCATGTGAGAGGTGATGTGAGGGCTACGGGTCCTTACCTCAGCGTGCAGTCCATCAGAGGTGAACAGGTGAGTGACGGTCATCTCATTTTTAGTGAGAGTGCCTGTCTTATCTGAGCAGATGACATTGCAGCAGCCTGAAAAGAAGAAGAAGAACAGGACTCAAGTTAATGTGCATAACCAACCGGCCATCCATTTTATTTACATCAGTGGCAAACAAAAAGAGACTTAGAAAAGCATTGCACAATTTGGGAAATAAACTGAGAAAAAATGAAGACTGAATCTTGTACAACACTACCTTTTGAATCCCACACAATATTTCCTCTACATGAAGAAATAACTTTGCAATTGTATAGTTTTAAAAGAAGTTGATTGTAATTACTATGAAACGTTGCAAAAACGCTTTGAAACAAATTGTCAAAGACAAATTTTAACCACGATTAAAGATGTATTGATTATTGATGTATCTAAAACAAGACTCAAAGAGCATTTATGATACTTTTAAGGTGTTTTGTTTATGTAATTGCGAATAGTCCAAGGTTCTCTTTCATTATATAGAATTTAATGGTCAGTATATTGTTTAGATGAAAGAAAAACAATAGATGTTTTTAATCATTTTGGGGTGATTTCTTTTAGTAAAGAGCCCTTAACATAATCGTTCAGTGGGGTAATGTTTCGAACCAATGCAATAAAAAATTCACTTTAAAATGTTTCTTAAACCCACAAAACATTAGAGTGATTTAATATGTCCACTTTGCATGATATTAGTGCTCAGTTCAGTTTGACTGTGGCTGGTCATTTGACTCTACAGCACCACTGATTCTCACATGATCAACGGTTACGTAATACCACTAATGGAAACCACCAAAATGACTTTTTTGTTTTCCTGTCAGCTGACAACATGGAGAAACTGCAGAAGGACGGACAGCCATGTTGTCAGGTCAGCTTACTGAAGCATTGGATTGAAGCATGAAGCATATCAGTGTATTAGTGTATTAGTGACTAGTTAAGGTGTGTCTTATATTCAGCTGATCGATTTGTTTGAAACAAAATTTGTTGAGAACCAGTAGTTTATTTCACAACATGAGATTCAACAGTGAGAAGGGGTCGTACCCAACGTCTCTACTATGGGCAGCTTCTTGATGATGGCTCGTTTCTTCACCATCCTCATCACGCCCAGTGCTAAAGTCACCGTCACCACAATGGGAAGACCTTCAGGGATAGCTGCCACAGCCAGGCTGAGGAGGAATGAATAATGACACAACACTTAAGAAATATATATATAGTATATCGAGTCATGTGCCTCTCAGGAACAGCTGGACTGACGACATACCTGACGCCTATTGTAAACATGTCTAGAATGTACTTCCCCTGCAGCCATCCAACCATCATAATCACCCCTGAAAATTGATTCATGTTAGTGACAAAATAGATAACGAGACTGACAGGGCAGAAATTAGGCTTTGCATATTTAATCAGATGGCATGCATGACTAACTCATGAAAGTGCAATTACTGTTGATTGGACAATCTTAACAAGATGTCTACCAATAATCCCAAAGGAATAGAGGGAGAGCTGTTTTCCAAGTAAATCCATGCTTTTCTGTAAGGGTGTTTTAGGAGCCTGTTGAAAAATAAGTATCAAACAGTTAGATATGAGACAAAAGCGTGAATATCAAAAGGTATTGATTTATGATTTATTGATTTATGATAGATTACCTCCTCTGCTTGCATCATCTTAAAAACCTCACCAAACTCTGAATTTTCTCCAGTACCTATGACAATGCCCTGCAATTTAAAAAAAAGATTAAAATTATTAAACCATTTATTTTTTTCAATGAAAATAAATGTCTATGTCTAATAAAGAGAATCACAAAAATTGCTGGTATGTGCTCGTACCTTGGCCTTTCCACAGCGCACCAGCGTACCCATGAAAGCGATGTTACTGCGGGATGTGATGTCACCATTGGTGGCAGCCGGTTGAGCGGCAGAGGTCTTGGTGCAGGGGGTGGTCTCCCCTGTCAGACTGGACTCATCGACTGACAGATCCACAGCCTGCAGGGCACAGAGAGCTCAGCTTCACTTACAGGTCATTAGAACAATGCTGCTATTTCAGGATAGGCCAAGGACAAGATATCTACATATACTATAAAACATAAGTCAGTTAAGCTTGTTTTCCACACAAGCTTATTTTTTGTATAGAAAAGATAAGACATGACAATGTGTCTACTTCTGTTCACACCTCAAATAGTCTCAGGTCGGCCGGGACCCTCTCTCCCACAGACAGACAGACAGTATCACCAGGGACAAGTTCTCGTGCCAAAAGGTGCTCCAGCTGCCTGTCTCGAACACTGAAAAGGAAGGTGACAGAGAGATAAAAGAGGCTGGGTGCTGAGAGGTTGAAAGTTGGCCAGAGGAGCCGTGAGAACAGACAGACCTTGAAATTCATGACCTGTGGACTGGTTAGAGGTCGAATACTTTTCAGAAAATGCCACAGACAGTCTTTACCACATTCCATTTACGAATCACATGTGCACACCAACCTCAATAGATGCAAAGAAAAATTTGGTAATCAATATTACAACTGCAAATTGGGCTATTTGCTATCAGCATGTGAAATACTATAATTGATTAAACCTTTACAGCTTTACAGTGATTTACCAACTATTGTTAAGGACAATGTGCTTTTTTATATGGTGACACTAATGAGAGTATCACATAAGAAAAACAAGGACCAACACTTCTGCCATCTACAGTGTGTCCTAAACAGGCAGAATGTGATAAACATCAAGAGATAAAACCTCTCTCTTTCATATAATCTGGGTCAGTCACTTTCTATTTTCATCGCTTTGTTCACGGTAGCTCCACCCACAAAGATCCCACTCCACACAGCTGTATCTTAAACATCAAATTTGTTCACACTGTTTCACGTTACACAGCTTTTTTACTTGTCGCTGGAAACTCTCCACTAGTTGAAAACTCATGCGAGATGTTGATTTAGAGTGACAGAGAAAGGCATGGGAACGCATGCCGGCTCCGAAGCTAAAAGTTCTCTGGCTGTTTGGGGACAGGGCTCAAGGTTGTGGCTCAGACCAGTTTTGAAGTGCAAATACAAGCCTTCGTCTGTTTGAAGTGGAAATTATGCCTCTCGTTCCGCTATCTCCATATGTCGACTGAAAGCCTGTCTTTTATGCGTTTGATGGGGTTAAAGCTCTGAATGACACACCTGAGGTGTCAAGACCTCACACCCACATGCAGCAAGCCTTTGACATCATTTATTATTATAGCAGCAGACAAAAAAAAAACTAACCAGTGGCATTCTGGAGGCACAAGTTTCCCCAGCTCCTCCAGGGATTTTTCTGAGCGGTACTCCTAAAAAACAGCACAACAAAGATGACAGTAAATCATGATTACACTTACACTGGCCCCAATCTACATATTTACATGAGTGATGTCATCAGCATTATCTGTCTGGCTTACCTGTACAAAGGCAACTGTAACAACGATAATAATGGCCTGCAAAAAGAACGATAAAAGACAGTGAGTGGTCTGATGCACAGCACAGTAGAACGTCCAAAAAGCGAGAATGTGAATATACAGGTGAAACTTACCACGGTGATACTGACTGCATCGTCAAACTGGCGCATCAGCACACTGATGACAGCGGAAGCCAACAGCAACAGGATGAGTGGATCCTTAAACTACAGAACAAGAATAGAGATGAAGCTTAACGTGATACACTGCATGCGTCACAAAATTGTTTATTGTTTAAGGCTTATCTGCCTTATCTTAACTATATATTTTAGCAACAGCTATTGATTTATCTGTCTTTTGTCTGCTTTCAGACGTCACAGACATACATGTATTGTGCTGCGTTTAGAAATGGCAGAAAGCCAAAGACCAAATCGATCTGAAACGTCGCCTACAATGCTTAGAAACACTGGTCTGATTTCTTTCACTGGTCTGAGAATCATTTAAAAAGATCATCGCTAATTCATTGTTTGTGGTGAGATTAGCAGAGCCTGTTATTTGGCTTATTTCAAGGTCTCAAGATCACCTGATAACCAGCAGCAGCTGAAATTGATAATGACACACTGGTAAAACGCTAGATTACAAAGACTGCAGTGTTGGTTACTTTCTTTGATTGGCCACATACTGAGAGTGATGCTTTAATCTACGGCACGATCTGACACCCGCGGATCGTCACGTCCGCAAAACCGGCAATTAACAGCACAACACAAGATGAGTTCATCTCTTGTTTTAAGCGAGCAATACATCAGCTGTTTTGAAAGCAAACAGGGCACAGCAAATAACAGAAAGGCTGCACAACAATATGACTTGAAAATGCTTCGGCGTTCTCATGTCTACTGTGAGACATCCGGATTTACATTGTGGCTTTGTGCTCAAGGCTGGTGGCATTGTGATAAAAATACCATTGAGAATTTGAATAAACCCAGAAGAAATGAAGGCTGGTGGTCTCGTCTAACAAAAAATCTTTGATGCGTTCTGGTTCTGTGAAGTGTATAGCTGTGAAGAGGGGGTGCCGTTTTTGAGACAGAAAAGGGACAAAAATAGAGTGAGAAAGAGGTCAGTACATCCCCAAACACAAAGCCAATGTGAAGTGACAGATTAAAGGCCCGACTGCTTTTTGCTCCTAACGTGGTGCTAGTGATACCTCTGACAGTTTTGTTTACACTGGATTCAGATGCTTTCTACTTGCCCAAAAAACAATCACTTCCATCCCACCGTAACAACCCTTCCCGCCCTCAACAACCTCTGTGAGGCAAAGGTGAATCAATAATCTGAGTCTTGCATCAGAATACTTTAGCAGTTTGTTGGAGTCTAATCTAATACTATCAAATAAGACTCAGGCGACGCAGGCAATGTAATTCCATTGACAAGATTAGAGGTAAAGAAATGATCTTATTTGCGTTTTTTGTTTTCTGCAGTCACCTTTAGCTCACTCACTGGGTGCAATGTTTTCTATTGAAACTGCTCAACAAGGACTCTCTGACATTTACAAATCCATAGTATGATTACATGTAAAGCTGCTTTGCAAACAATGGGTATTGTGAAATGCATTATGCAAATAAAAGAGACAAGACAAATGAGAGAGAAAGGCCAATTTACTGTCACAGAGAACCACCCAAGTGACATCAGCAGCAGGGTTTAAAGTCACGACACGGCACAGCTGTGACTCTAGTTTCGACCCTGTTATGACTTACAGCTGGGGGATTTTGCACATGCTATGCAGTTTTAGAGCAACACAGATGTAATATATATATCATGCTGTGGGGGAACCCACAAAGGTCAATGCGACAATTTGTCCAACCTCTGAAGAAGACCTGAGTGAATACATTTATGCACTGCCAATAAGCATGAGAGAGTGAGAGAGAGAGCGAGGGGGAGAGAGAGAAAAAGAGAGGGAAAAAACTATACATAAAGAAAATTAATGAAAGAACGGATGCAAATTGTTTAAGTTTGTTTGGTTTACAAATTTACATTTTGGCATTTAGCTGATGCTTTTATCCAAAGCGACTTACAAATATTAGGAGACAAGGTTAAAAATTATTTAATCAAAAATTAGTTATGTGTAAATAATTTGCATTTAATTTTTTATGGAAAAGTTCAGTTTACTCAACCTCTGATGGCCTTATACAGTGAAATATTAACGTTTATTTTGTTGCTCGTTTTTTAGCTATTCAAAATTATACCTGAGAGATGTATTTTTTCCAGAGTGGTTCATCTTCACTGATGTCAAACTCGTTCCATCCGTGGTAGACCCGACGTCGTTCAACCTCTTCCTGGGTGAGACCGAACTGCAGGTCAGCCTATAAGAGAGGGAGAGAATTCATTCAGAAAAATGCAGCTGTTCCAAAATAACCCTTATCAGATGCGTAACCATGACAACTGACATTAACCGCTAACAAGTAAGAATGCTGGAGCCATGGAAACAACCAATAAAGTCAGTGTCCTGGAACTTGGTCTTTGGAGAGTGTGCTGCTAGTCACCCACAACAATCCATTTGTTTTATCTGCAAGGAGAAAGACCTTGGGACCCGAGCAGTGGATCATGCAAAAGACAAGAGTACAACTCAACTGCAGCACCTAGAGAACTGCTGTTTGGTCAATACTAGAAAAAGGGGTCAAAATGGTGCTGCGCAAAACTATATCTAACCTCACTACATCACTTTACAATACCTCACGAACTCTTTTTTCTTTTTCACAAAACATGGAAGCGTTTTATTTGTTTTCTATTGAAATTGTAATAACTGAGGTGTATTATTCATGGCTTGCGTACATCTCTTGGCTAAATGCTGATGATAGTGGATGAATAAAGGTCTTCTGGGAGCAGATGGTCCTGTCAGTGGGGTGATGAGGAACATACTGAGACTGTGAGAGTATCACTGCACGCTCAAATCATCCCGGGGTGATTTATTAAGAGACATTGTTTGATAACCACAGCACTGGACTGACACTGTATTTAGTAGGGCTTGCACCATCTACTTGTTTTTACTAGTCAACTAATTGTCCAGGAAAGTAGTACGACAATTGGGTCAACATTTTCCTTATGTAAATAATGATGGAAAAAATACGTCTCGCAAGGATTTTTGTAAGTGAACACTTTAAATGTCTGTAACATACTTTGCTTAATGCTAATATAACACAGAATGCTTTGGTTTTACTTTATGTCTAATTTTGAATAATTTCTATTATATTAGCATATGTTTAATTATTAGCATGTACCTACACAGTTCATAGATGGTGGAATTTTAACTATTTAACTTGTTTAACTACATAGAACAGGTGGAATTTTAACTATTTAACTTGTTTAACTACATAGAACAGGTGGAATTTTAACTATTTAACTTGTTTAACTACATAGAACAGGTGGAATTTTAACTATTTAACTTGTTTAACTACACAGAACAAGTGCAACGTAAGTCCTATATTTCTATAGCGATCAACGAGTAGCTGCAGAACTTGTTGAGTACCCTGTTCGACTGCAAAATGACACAAAGTTTAATAGTATGTGGCTAATCACACAATGTGATTGACACATCCTGTATTTTTCCTGAAACAACATTCAACAACACTTATCAGCCTTTAATAGCGCTACTGTAACCTATGTCCTGGCACTAAAACAGGTGGTAAAGTTTCAGAACGCTGTTTTACTGATTTGGCCATTAACAGTCTACACCATCCTATGAAAGTCATGTCTATAAACTGTAATGACTTCAAACCTAAATCGTTTTCATTGAAAATTAATTAACTGGAATGTGTGTCAGCCAGTCAGAATAAAAATTACAACCAAAATGTAATTTGCCCTGACAATTCTTTGAATAAACAACAATGCATACCTCCACAACTAGTATCAGTGAACTCTTCAAAAGGATAATTTGAGTGTAGTTATATCTATTTTATTATTGAGTAGCTTGCAACTTCTCAAGCTACGCCTTTTAAAGCGCACTAGGTTAAAGAGGTAAGGAGGATGGCCAATCACGACCCATATAATCACAAACAGGCCTACCTGCAGCACACAGGCAACCTCGTTCACAGGTAGTTCACTGGCTCTTTTTGAAGTCAGTACCGGAACCATGGTCTCATCTTTACTGTAGGGTTGATACTCGGCAAGCTGTAGAAAGAGAAAGAGAAAACAGAAAGGAAATCAAAACACAGAAATCATTCATAAACTTAACCCATGTGATCTAATGGAGAAAGTATTCCAAACGTCTAGAAATAATCCACATTAAAGCATTAGCAAAGACAAAGCCATCATAAATTAATCTCTTCTCAACAGAAAATGATTGAATGAGTCCCGGAGGAAACTTTGACCCCTGCAATGCTGCACGTGCAATCAGTAAACATGGCACTGGTTTTGACCAGACTAACAACTCAGAGGACCAAAATAACTTTTGTTAAGATTCATCATCTAAAAGTTGAAACACAGAGCCGCTATGCTCCAGTGTGACTGGACGAACAGTCGCCTGACAGCAATCACTGACCCCATCAGAGGGATTGATGTAGGGCATTAAGCAGCAGAATGACATTAAAGCAATGGCTCTAGAAGCCTAGATGGTCATGAGCATCATGTTCAGACAACATTAAAAATAACAGATGAACTATATCCTATCCTGAGTGTTTACAGGACTATACGACAGACCAGGGTAAAACTACATTATCTGCTATTTAACTCTGCTTTCCTAGGATAAATTATTTTAATTTCTTTATTGGGTAACGAACAGCAGGCTAAATATTCAAAGACCTTCCATCAAAGAGGAACACTTAAGCAAATTAGGTTACGATGGAAACAAACACACACAAGCACAACAAAACAAAACAAAAACGCCACAGATGGTTGTTTAAATTTTTAAGTGTCTTTTGGAACATGCAAATCTAAACAAAATCCTGTTGTGACTAGATTTCAGGACACACCTAAATAAACAGAGCATACAGACAATACGCTCGAAGTGTATTTTAGACGTAGGCTCTGACGCTCTCAGAATGAATTTTAAGAGTGTTACCCTCAGGTGGATGTCATTGGTGAATATCATTCAGTGTGATTCCCTACAAGAGGAAGAGAGAGAGAAAGAGACAGGCAGAAATAGAGAGAAAGCCAAAGTCAGAGAGAGAACGCTTAAGAGAAAGAAAAGCAGGACTACCTCTTGTGCTCCGTATAATGTTGTTTAATGTCAGATTCAGCTCAAACGATTTTAAAAGCTTTCTGCATACCCTTTCAGCATCCATACATGTGAAATGTCATTCTTCATGCACTATTACTCAGGAGGTACAATGTAAAGATGAAGTATCTTACTAGTCTAGACCGGAGCGAATTGCCCTAATTAAAAGTGGCAAGAGATTAAACCTGGATCCGCCAATCCATCTTTCTCGTCTCTTTACATTAATGAATGAGTCCTGTCTTGGGTCTGGAATACAGTAAAGTGTTGCTTTTATAAACTGACCATCTTTTATAGACCTGTAAGTTTGGAAATATACACTATACTGAATTAATAAATCAAAAATCTAAAGACCAGGTTATGTCATGTATCATCTCTAGATGATACATGCCAAATTTTATGCAAATCAGAGTAATGTCCTAGAACGATGTAATCAAATAGAATAGATGATAAAAAAACAAACTGCAGAGTGGAGTTATAAATTATCATTTGTTCAATATTCATAAAATGTCCATGCAGCACTAGTTACATGCAGAAAATATGTATCACGGTGTTGATTAATGACCTGTACAAAAAGATCAGACCAATTCAATGACAATATTTTGCTTTGTCTGAAGTGTAATGGCACAAGCCAGATAAGCTATTTATCTTTACACTCAGCACGACACAAATCTAAAATATATAAATAAAGCTTTAATTGTTTTGGTTTCTCCCAGGCCACCCTAACTGGGTCTCAATTACAAACTGTGCCTGGTTCTCCCACAGACAGAACTGGGCCAAGCGCAGGTTCAAGGCCATACAGACACACACATCTCCAAGTGCTCTTCATTAGAGGATCATCTACAGTCCTCTGTAAGATACAATGATATGTTCAATCTAACAGAGCTGACACAAAGCTGAAATTGCTCCCATCAACAAGAATGACAGCAAGCTTATGTGTGTGCTATGAATACACTCTATTCTGAGATACCAGGTACAAAAATAAGAGCACAGGTCACTTAAAAAATACATCCTCACCCAAGCCCTGCCTTTAACACGCCTCACTTTACATTCAGTAAGACAGTGAACTTAGCATTACGTAACACTCCTAAACAAACCAGAACACAAATAGGCATCAAAAGAATGTCCCTGACTGGTCACACCTAAAGTTCTTTGAATTTTCTTTTGTTTATGAAAATTCTTGGACTTTTGATAGTCAAAAGAGGAAAAGAGGAGAGGGGAGACATTTATCTTCTTGCTGAAGGTTTCATATATGAGAGTGAAAGAGAGAGAATGAAGAACACAGATATGTAGAATTCTATTTTGTTAAAAAATCTGTTGTTTACTCATCATGTATAAAAGCAGAAACGTATGTTGAATATTAACATTATTATATTTATTATTATTCAAAATTATTACAAAATAGACCAATATTTTGAACACTACATAATGTTGATGTGCTTTTTATTCAATTACGTTTCCTAAAGCCCGTGATACATAAAGCAGGCCCACACTGAAATTTGCACATGAACTTGAAGTGCTTTAATTTCCATGAATTAAAACGCTGCTCTAATGATTTACTTGTATCACTCAAAAATGTAAATACATGGCCCTTGCAAATGCTTTACATGTTTTTAAAAAGTAAAATATATACTAGCGATGTTAATGCTTTTTCATTCGATTATTTTAAAAAACATTCCTATATTTTTATTTTTTACTGAAACAGACTACTGCAGAGCAAGTAGCACAAATTACTGTACTTCTAAATAATAAGGAGAAAAGAATCATCCTTAAGACATTCAGATTAAATACTATCATAATTATCAACATTGAAATTATTGAAATGATCAATATTGTCATTATAAACTCACCTCCATGTTGTTCTAAACCTCTATGCCTTTCTTCGGCAAAGCACAAAAAGTAAATGTGAGGTATGAAGTGTGACTGATAGTTCCAGTAACCAGTCTCTATGAAAAACAAGTCATACAGGTTTGGAATGACATAAAGGGTGAGTAAATTACAACTGAATATTTATTAAGAAATAATTAGCTTTAAAGACTAAAGATAATTGCCTGAACCAAATCAAGAGATCCTGTTATCTTTAAAATATTATAAACTATATAGACTATATCTATTCTGCACAGGTTTAGCTATGCTCTATGCCAGTTCTATGGTTCATAACTCGTTATGAAATTTACTAAACCAAGATGAATGAGAAATGAATAAAATACAGTCACAACATTCCAAGATAGAGTATGTTATTCCCAGATAACAACCGTTCAAAACATATAACAAAGACCCATACGGGTACTGCAAGTCAACCTGACCTCAAAACTAACTTAATAATAAGTAAACAAAAGATAAATAAGCCGGAAAGGAAAAGGTTTTTTGTTGCAAATAAGCTAAACTGAAGTATACCATATCAATATTTTGTGTCCAGTAATTTATTTATGTAGCAAGTTGTCATGTAATATCAAGATAATGTACATCCAGCAGTTTGTTTTCGCAGAATAAATCCACACGAGGTGATAAGGACCTTGACGTCAAGTTAAATACTTATTGAATTAAGACCCAGATATCAATATCATATGATATTGCCAAGCTCCAGCTGATTTCCGCCTCTAGAACAAAGAAAGGATTACCATTTACACTGGAATAATTCCTGACTCGGAGACTATATAGTTCAGCGCAAAACACAAAGAGGTATTGTTAACTTTGAAAGTCATTTTTGTGTGTTTAAACAAGAACAGAGCTTCCCACAGAGAAAGACACCAAAACCAATGTAAACAAGGGACCAAATATCCTAAGCGGTGGGAAATTGAAAGATTGATTCCAGGATTGCACTGCAATGTTATTTGGAAAAATATTTCTAACCCCTTACAAATATTGTTTTGATTATGCATGTAATTCCTCTAATATTCAGCTTTCTAAACAACACTATGTTAAACAGCACAGGGCTTCTATGAAATTCACAGCACTTGTGCTATGTAGTTAAACAAGTTAAATAGTTAAAATTCCACCATCTATGAACTGTGTAGTTACATGCTAATAATTAAACATATGCTAATATAATAGAAATTATTCAAAATGCATTCTGTGTTATATTAGCATTAGTCAAAGTATGTTACAGACATTTAAAGTGTTCACTTACAAAAATCCTTGCGAGACGTATTTTTTCCATCATTATTTACATAAGGAAAATGTTGACCCAATTGTCGTACTACTTTCCTGGACAATTAGTTGACTAGTAAAAGTTTCTAAACAACACTATGTTAAACAGCACAGGGCTTCTATGAAATTCACAGCACTTGAAACACATCGGGCAACCACTACAGATAAAACGGAACAAAAAAATCTTTTTATCAGTGACCGCACACAGCCAGCTCTCAATTGTCTAACTGTCAACCACAGCTAATGGGATCTTCACCGGAAGTTAATGCACTGTTATATATAGGGGCTTCTGGGAAATGAAATAATCTTCCTCTCGGCTGTCTTGACAGGGCCTGCAGGTGGAGGCTTTCTGCAACTGTTAGATAGCAGAGGGATGTCAGTCCACAGAAAACAGAGAACTAGGCAACAGGACAGGAGGAAATCCACTAGAATAAGACAGCCTGCTTCACACACCGACACTTTAACGTGCACGTGGAAAAAGCAAATACCTAAACCAACAGTCTGACACCTACTAAACTCTATCTAACCTCCTCGCTCACACAAACACTCACTTTTACAAAAAGTTCAGGATAGCATTTTAATTTGTCTAGTGCTATTTTGGCCCACTTTTACATATTAATATATATGTGTCTATTGCAGACATGTGCTGTTACAACCCTGAATCATATCACGTGAATCATATCATGCATACTACTGTGTGACATACACGCCTGCAAACCACTACGACAGTGACAAGCCTGACATAACACTGGCTCCGGTGGCATGCGATGACAGCAAGATAAACATCTCTCGCTTCCTGTCATTGTGTACATAAACTCTGCTTCCATAAAGGACTCCATGACTGCCTACCCAAACACCATTTTTGGCCACCAACTTCCTTATGACGCTCAAAAACCTGTCTAGGAAGAAATTTGCATGCTGAGGTCAGAGTAGGACGAACCGAACTGTCACACATGGGGTTGGTTTCTATTGGCGCACACCTACTTGTAAAAACCTCTGGTCAAGTACACCACACAGTGGCAGTGAACTTTAAGCAAAGCCATTAGTCTGTGAACAGCAGCAGGTTGGCTAAGGAGCATCTTATTATGGGATGTGATAGGGTTACTCATGTGGCCTATTTCTAACACTTCCTCTATGCTGTTTGTTTAGCTGATAACACCATAGCTGCAGATGAGAGATAAGAAACAAAGCAAATGGGCAATTTTCATGCAAATGTCAACCTTCCTATGAGGTTTTTACTATACTGATAGCTCAGATGTCAATATTTGGGGTCAAAGTTTTTAAAGCATGATTTTTTATAATCAGGTAGTGCTGTTTTAAAAAAAATGTCACATCCATAACAGTCCATATTTCTTATATTCCACATGAAAACTAAAATACAATTACTATTTTATGATCTTTAAAGAGTCTTCTTCCCCATTTCTTGATTGTATATTTTAATTTACATTAAGTATGTTGACGGTCAAAAACGTGTTCCCGTCACATCCATAACACATATTATATACCATAACACATATATTGTATTAAATTGTTAACTTATGCATAGACTATGCACGAACATTTCATGTCTGGACTCTATCAACAGGGCTTTAGTAAAATATAAACAGAAGGCTCAATATATTGGTAGTAAATACATTGTGTTTCAATGTATTTGAATCATATTATATTTCAAGAAAAATGTCACGTCCATAACGCAGGAATTGGCCAAATGTCATTATAAAACAAGTGTCCACGACGGTGTGCTAGCTAAACCAGGATGTTAAGCGTATGTGTGTCATATTTGACTAAAAGAAACCAATTTCGTCCATACACACTACAAATGTGCACTTATTTTCACTCGTTCTCAAATGAAGTTTCGAGACTCGGTTATAAACAAATGCTGTGAAACACAACCGAATAAATCCATCTATAACATGAAACCAAACACACCGCTGTGTTCTTTTCCAGGCGCTTAACTTATTTGTTTTGGTGTGTACACTGACAGAAGAGCACATGAAGGCTGACCTTAAACCCTCTCTAGTCGCTTATAGAGCCGATGTGTCGCTTTCGATTAATTCCCTTCATTTGAATGACGGTAACGCGCCATGCGCACAGCACGCTCTCTGCTAACGTTTAAATCACACCACCGGCTCTTATAATGATGCTTTTGTGGGTTTAATGGCATAGGTTCACAAAACACGCCGTGTGAAAGAATGTCTAAACAAACAGGGCTTTATAGTGGTTACCAACAGTGCTTCTGGAGCGCTATAAAGCCGGCGACGAGTCTCGGAAAACGGAAAATCGGGTTTTCATGAAACTTACCAGCGGGTCCTTTTTCTTTTGCATCTTCCGTGAGCTTTCGTCGGATCTGTCTGACGGCCGCTGATGGCGTCATCGCGCAAGCGACGTACAGGAGGCGGGGCGACGGAAAGGGACATGGGAGCTGTCAATAAACTTGCGTGCTGATTTACTGTTAAAAAAAGAAAAACATAATTATTGGGTGATGCGAATCCCGGAGTGATTAAAAATAATTCTGTATTTAAAAACAATAATTGATATTTGAATAGTATTTTCCTGATTTAAAATATTTGAAAAAGAAAATCTGCAATAATTTCAATAGTTTTCGAGTTTGCTTTTACACAGACGTTTTACATTTGTGACAATTTAAATTTGTGTTATAACATTAAGCTCATTGTAAGATGCAATTTAGCATTTTCGCTTATTTGTACATTTCTATGTACATTTTAACGCCATAATCAGATCTATGTTACATAAATGTTTTACAATAGATGAAACCTAGTTTTAAATGTTTTATTTTTACAAAATTAAATAGTCACAGGTGATATTCATTGAAGAATCACTTATGTAGACGTCCAGTATGCTCATGTACAGTACACTAAAAGCGCCTCAGTGAAAGACTTTGTGATCCACAGCGCCTTCTAGTGGATGACTTTATCACGTTACTAATGACAACAGTTCAAACAAACATCCCAACACCGCAAACAAAGTTAAAATACAGACTTTTATATACTTCCGCTTGGGCAAAAATCGTGCCAGGACATTGTTTTTAGATGCTGTAACCATCATCGGCGTCATATAAACATCTGTTTTTGGAAACATGAGCTCCCCACTTTCCACTTTAAGGAAGAGCAAGCGAGCTCCTCTGCCTGGAATACAGAGCGAAGGGTAAGACAAATGCAATGCTGGTAGATGAGAACTTCACATGTTCATATTTTAACACCCAGATGCTGTTTAAAAATGCTTGAACTTCTTCTTTGCTTATACTGATGAGATCTCACTATTTCTTCCTTGATGAGATCACATCCTTTTTAGTTAATGAGATCAACTAGTAGAACATGCTCACTTTAAATAGAAGTACTAGACCATGTAACCAAATAGCATCATTTAATACTCATTTCACTGTCTTAGTAAATGCATTTTGTCCACATATGTCATATCCTGGTAAATATATATACAAATAATACTATAAAGAGAGAATGTTTAAAATATTAATATGCCTTATCCATTTTTCTAATGCTTTTGTAGGGCGAGAAAGGCTTACAAAGAAAGGCCGGACACTGGTAAGGCTTATAATTCACAGTTTTACTATCACAACAACCATAAAAATGTAGGATAAACGTCATATAAATGTCAGAATCTGAACTTTTATAATGTCATGACACAGCTGTACAGATTATACAAACGGCAGGATTCTATTCAAGTTTGTGTCGGTGCCCCAGAATATGTTTAAACAGAATGGAATGAGGACAGTAATACATAAATATTGAAACATCTAACAAAATCTTTCAGACTATGAAACTACATTATTCAGAGATGTTTTTCCACAAAACCAGCCAGCACCCTTTATGATGAGCAATGCTTCCAGATCAAAGGTCATGCAGAAGACGAAAGCCAAAGATGGTACTTTATTTAAATGCCTGATGAGTTCTGCAGTCAGACTTAACTTTATTTAATCTAAACTGAATGTGTAAATTGGTTTCATCACAGCTTCTGCACCGAGTGAATTTGAATTGATGTCGAGCATGATGCAGACGATAAGCCAGCTTGAGAAAAAAGTGAAAAGTCAGGCTATAGATATAGAGCGCAAGGTAAGACGGTTAATTTCTTACTTTACTGCTCTCACCCAATTAAATCTGCTTTGCCATATGGTTTTTAGTTATCCACCTCTATGATGTTAGATTAAAACATTATAACAATAAATGTGGCACATTGAAGAATCTGCACAATGATCAGAATCATGTTTGATGTCTCCATGCTAAAACTGATTGTTTTCTTGTTAAAGGCAAGAAGAATATCAGTTTTGGAAGACAACCTGACTCTGTTGCAAGAAGCAAAAGGTAATGATTACCTTTGAATTAATAAGCACATGTTAAAAGAACCCATAAGATAAAAACCCATAAGACATAAACTCTCTTTTAGTCTGTTTGTCTATCTGTTTTTTGTTTCTGCAATCAATGCTTAAATACAAATGCAAAAAAAACCTCACATGTGTAAAATTGGCTTTAGAAAATGCTGAAAGTAATGGAATCCAAGATGAAGAATTGAGTAAATTGTGTCTCAAACTTCAAAAGCAAGTGTGGGAAATGGAGGTAAGGTATTTTTGTAAGATCACATTACTACCTACATATATACCTGGTGTAGAGATAATTGTTGTATTGTCACATAAAACTATATATTAAAATCTATAACCTGACATTCAATGCAGCACGGTATTTTTAACTTGCACAGAAGTTTCTTAATGATTATGGAATGATCTGGGTTGGAAGTTGTGAAGAACCTGATGTTTTGTATCTTCCGGAGACGGAGCAAGCCAACATCTCGACAGGTGTCAAAAGTCAGTTACAGACTTTACATGTAATAGTTTTAAACTATAAACTATGTAGATGATACTGTGTAATTCAGATCGTCCGTCTTCTCACAGGAGCTTCTGTACAGAGGAGCTTTAAAATGAACTTCGATCTGGTCCTGCAGAACATCCAGGAGTTAAACATCTCAGCAGGGGAGGGGGAGTCTCATGTGACCCCCATTCCTGGTGGGGCTAAACTTACCCAGCAGTCCTCTGTACCTCTGTGGCTCTACAAAAACGGCATCGTCATGTTCAATGGACCGTTCCGCTCCTACCAGGACCCAACAACACAGGTTATCTCACTTGATCCGACTAGCCAAACACAGACAGTGTAGTTTATGTCTTAAAAAACAGGTTTGTAAGATTTATTGTATGATTTCAGGAATGCATCCAAGACTTGATAGAAGGAGTTTTTTCCTTTGGAGCTTCAGGAAAGGTTTCCTAATGGTGTGCCCTTCCAGGTGTGTGTACGACATTACAGGATATTGTGTGTGTATTTAGTCTCAGAACTTTATTGCTCTATAACTGCTGTGTTTGGACAAATAGGTTCATGACAAGCGGGATGAAGAGTTTGTAGTTAGGAGACCTTGGACTGAGTTTCCAGGAAAAGGGCAAACTATAGATGGAGAAGAATGGCAGTCAGGAGTCAGTTCTGAGCAAGACAGATTGACATCATCAAAACAGAGTCAGATACCAGGTTTGATTGTTTAATTGGTGTTATTTTACCCTACATTTTTAAGGTGGCATAAGTGATTTTTTTTTTGTTGTTTTTCTAACTTCTGCCATTTTACAACCATGCTCTCTCTCTCTCCAAAACCCTCTTTGATTGGCTAATAAGTGTAGGCTGATTCCCTCATTCTATTTCTGCTGTTTTTAAAGCCAAAAGCTCTCAGTACACACATTGCAGTGGTGTATAGGGTGCTGGGTGTAATGGATTACTGTAATTAAATTGCGTTTCCTCTAAAAAGTAAAGTAAGGGATTACTCTTAATTTGTAAGTAATCTGATTACAGTTACTAATGCACTTGCATTACATACAGTATATACCAAATCTTTATCTTTACCAAATCTGTATCAAACAAACAATATTGAATTTAAAATCTAAATTTAGGCAATTTTGCATAAAAATTTGTTAGACAGTTCCTTTTGTTGAAATTCATGTGAAAATGCATCTGTTGTAAAAAAAAAAAACTAGTAACAGGTGATGTGTTATTTACGTTCATCCTAACATAAAAATATAAAGATGATTTAAGTTCTACATAAAATGGAGGTAAGGTATTTTTGTAAGATCAGCGTAAATAACAGAAGATCACGTAAATAATAGAAGTTCTACGTAAATAACACATCACCTGTAACTAGTTTTTTTTCACTTGACTTGACTTGACTTCATGTGGTTAAGGTTGATTAAGAAGAAGTAATTTATAGTTAAAAAATTTTTTAGTAACTTGCCCAACACTGATGTATTGCTTAGTACATCTTTAACTATATTATATACAGCACAGTTACAAAGTCTTCTATTGCTACAAGTTGTGGGCGAACTGTCTATTTGTTTTCATTTATGCAAGATGTGGAGCATGTTTGAAAAATATTTGTAAGCATTTTTGTTTGGTGACATCTGTTGAATTTAGGTACAAAGCTGACTATGGAACAGTTTCTCAGAAAGCTCCCAGAGTGTGTGGTGAAGTCAGGCAAAGTGATTAACATTCGTGACTCAATAAAGGCTCATCTACAGGTGAGAGAGGATAGTGAATATGGTAACTCACAGTCTGTCCCAGGTGGTTATCTCATCTTAACTTTGTCAAGGGTCTTCCTGATGGTGACAAGAGTCAATCGACAACCATTGTGGAAACACCTGTCCTGAAGGCTCTGAGGGACAGGTGATTATGCATCATATTTACATCATTTCTAAGTTCTGATAGATACCATTGTGATAATGTAAATAACACGTTTCCACAATCATGTTGTGTTATTCAGTAAGACAGATTGTTCAGGAAAAGACATCAGCACATTAAGAGTGAAGTCAGAAGACGGTGTGGAGACATTCATCGTGAAAATGCATTTCAGTGAGAACATTGGAGATCTGCGTCGTTACCTGGACATGAAAAGGTATCCGATATACTTGTGTTCAGTTAATAAATTATCCAGAGGTAAAAGCTTTCCATATATAAAACAACTTAACACCATACTTTATTTAAGAAGCACTCAGTAAATGATAAGATAGTTTAGTTGTATTAAGTGTATCACCTATTCACAGAGGACCACGTGGTCAACCGTATGACATCATCAGCGCATTTCCAAAGCGGTGCTACAGCGATGACACCCAGACGCTCCTGTCATGTGGTCTAATTCCAAATGCAGCGCTGATCCTGCGTCCACAAGCTTCGCCTCCCATACAACACGAAAACAGAGAACGACCCTCAACTAAAGCACAGCAGTCATTCTTAGATGCTGTAAATAATGATTGACAAACAGGTGATACCCATGTGACATCATCAGTGCATTTCCACAGCAGCGCTACGGTGATGATAAAAATCAAGTCTTGTCTATCAAGTCTTGGTCATTCAATAATAATTCATATATTAGGAAATTGATAAATCAAATTCAAGAATGATCAAGATAAAGTTCTGAAAAACAAATCTTTATTTCTAGAAAGTCAGTCAAATTAAGACAAATGTCTACATATAAACATTTAGTGTTACTATAACCGTTCTGGCTTATAAGGTTTGCCTTGCTGGTTTTGTGTTAAACCTGACAGAGATGGTACAATAGTTTTTTTAAAAGTGTAATGCATTGATATAATAATGTTCACACTGGGTAGTGATGTTTCTGGACCAAAGCTGACAATTCACCTCACAGTACTCCTCTGCAATATATATGGTCCCATTTTGTTTAAAGAATTCGTATACTTTTGCAGTTATATGAGAGCACGATGGTTAGCATCTGTAATACATCTGAATGTTGTGCTGCAATACAAAACATTTGTACAGCAATTACACATTTGGATAAGGCACCTGCTGTAATGTTTGACAATGCAGTTGTCAAGCTACAATATTTGCTTCACGTGTTGACTTTGTCTGGATCCCATTGCACACGTTAATTCGTTATTTTACAGTTGGCAAACATTAAGGAACCAGACAGCAAATATAAATGATGACGGAGCACATCATATCCCACATGCTATTATAAGCAAGACAGTTCTGCTCTTAAACACATATATGCAAAGGCACCGGGTCAAATGATAAGTGGTATGAGGAAGCAACCGTTGTATATCTGTGAACTTATTTGAACTCTGTACATGTTAATATGAGGGAATGTTAAGCTCTAATTTGCTTTTGAAAAATAAAAACCAATACTAATGTTACCCCCAACCTCCAGCTTCCAGTATTGCTCAAATACTTTTTAGGTGTTGTATTCAGCGTGGCCCATTCGGTTTATGTTGAGATGATATACTGATATAAAAGCAGATATCTGACCTGCCATTATGACCAAGCCTCACGCTACACTACACACTTAACCATTATAAAAATCATGGCATTTTAGTTGCAATTCTGAGCACAAAGAGATTAAATATTTCAGTTGATTGTCAACTTCATCACAGGCATTCCCAAATACATGGAAAGATTTATATTAAATAACAACAATTTGCTTTCCACTGCACAAAACTCTGGAAATTTTAGAAAAATATCTTTCTGAAACCTTTGTATAAAAATAGCCCTCGGATTTACGAGATTAGTGTCCTTAGTGTTGTTAGTCCTCCATGAGGAAGGCTGGTTTTGGTAGAACGTTTAGCATCTGTCAACATATAAAGATAAGGCACTGTTGATGTGGAGAGAGTTACCCTCGCTGTCCAAGATCACTGAGTGATGCAGTTTTCTCCCATGTCCTGAGCGTAACGGTCGGAAACGGTGGTTCTCAGCTCCTCAACGTCTCGACGGAGCTGCTGAGCTTCCAGAAGCTTCTTTTGCAGGCCTTCAGGGCTCAGCCAGTCCTCCCACTGCTCTCCTACTGGAGGAGGAGCTGCTGGAGATACAGAGAAATCAGATCAGCTGCTCATCACCCACAACGCTGAGATCTTAACATCACTGCTATACGGTCATAAAACCAAAGCAGTAACTACACAAATGACACACAGTTTCCATGACATGCTAAAACCATTAGTTTGTGATTAATGAATTGTTAGAATATTACTTAAATACCACTTTAAAATTTATGTATGTTTATGTATGGTAGTCAAGGTATTGTGGAATTTGGATTTGTTTCAGGAATTTATGTTTTTATTTGAAAAGTCACATTTATTGCAACAAAAAATGTTAAAAAAACCACTATTCACCATTTCACAGGTGAGACACTACGATTATTTAATTATTCACTTTAATATTTTAGGGTTTCTAATTGTATTCTAATCATGACACACTCAAGAATAAAAATGTAACTAAATTAAAATGATAAAATTATTACAATTATAAATGTATAATAAATAAAAAAATGATGAGATTGTATGAATTTGTACAATTTGATTGTGTTGCTTAAACTCCTATCAGCAGTTTTTATAATTATATAACCTCCCATGGCATCTTTTTTGCAACATTACTATACAGAAACATGGTTAATATAGATGTTATTTAATATATCCTGAGACAGATTATCAGTCAACAATTCAATCTGCATTATTTATTGGCGTAGCAGTTCTTTCTAGTTTGTGGACAGCAGGGGGCGCACTTACAGGCAATGCCGAGCAGCATGGAGAGGTTTGGGTCACGGCCCTGAGCGCGCTGGGTGAGGATGTTACACAGGGATCGGAGGTCACACAGACAGGCGGCCATCTCTCCATACAGCCTCTGAGTGAGCCGGGCTCCCGCGGGGAGCAAAGGAGCGTTTGAATCGGACGGACGGCTCGGCTCCTCACCCTGAAGACGCTCCTGTAACGTCAGATTGTGCTCCATCAGCTCCTGGTTGTGCACTGACAGCTGAAACACAAACACATACACCTGAGTTCTTCTGGTGAGAACAGAAAGGTAAAGTGGATCACGGTCAACCACAAACCTCCTTCATAGCAGCGTGTAACTGCAACAGACTCTCCTCTTTCTCTGCCACCTCCTCTCGCAGAGCCTGACTACTGCACTCCTCCTGAGAGATCTGCTCCTCCAGAGTCTGTTTTAACACACACAATATTTCATTAAAAACATGCTCTTTTAAAATACTGTATATACATGTTCTAATAAAGCAACCTTTCCAGTTTACCCAAACCATTTATAAAATTATATTTCTAATTTATAGAGAGAAGGTGGAAAAGAGTCATGAAAATAGTACAACTAAACTTCTGATGCCAGTAACTTTGATATATAATCATATATAACTTTGATAATATATAATATGCATGTATACTTTTGTAAAAAAAAAAAAAAAGGGCCAAATCAGTGTAAAATATATAAATTATAATCTAACATCAGATTTTGTCAGCATCACAAGCTAAGGTTGTTTGTACAGATTTGCCTGTTTGGTCACAGGATATGATGTACGTCTGGCTCTCAGTGATGGAGGTTTACTTAAATTACACCTAAATATAGTCTTTAAAGTTGGAAATCAAGAACATATTATTTAAAACCAGTATATGTTATATTGATTACAATTACTTACACAATCAGCCAGGTTCACGTTTGTGAATGAACCATTTACGACCCACAAAACACCCGATATCCCATCTTCACTATTACAGATCATTGCTACTGTAATAAAATGATGGACGACCTCTGCTCTGTCAAATTCTCATTAAATGTGAACGAAAGGCCATTTTACCCCACCGCAAGGGCATCAGGGAATTACTCTCAATGCAGATACTTTAAAAGTGTGAAAAGTGCTGAGACTGATTCGAGTCCTTACCCTGATCTGTGAGCCCAGCTGTTCCATTATCCTGAGCTGCTTTTCAATAACCTAGAAAAACAAAGATGAATTTAGATAATGTCTCCATATATCTGCTTAGAAAAAACATAAATATTAATGAATCAATATCTACAATTATCTACAGTTAGTTTAGAGAGTTCAGAAACCTTTTTAAGCCGCTGTTGCTCTTCCTTCAACATATTGTTTTCTTCTCGTAGCTTTTCTATGTCGAGAGAAGGCAGTCTCACCCCATCCTCAAGGCTCTCCTGCACCCTGTTTTGCAGACTAAACAAAAGCAAATCAAACAATATTAGACCCCCACATGTTGCCTACATGCATCTCTGACATCTGAAATCCATCACCAACCTGGTGACTGTTGTAAGTAGTTCTCTCTCCTTGCGTCTTTGTTCTTCTAGTTGGGTCTCTTTGCTGCGTACAGCACTGCGAGACTCCTCCAGCCGGACCTCCAGATCTTTAACGGTGGCCTGCAGCTGAGCGGCTCTCTCCTCCACTTCCTCCAGCTGCAACACCACATGCATAACGGGGTTTAAAATACTGAACACACTTTACAATCAAATCATGGACTGGACTGCAACAGAAATTTAAGAAAAGGAATTCATTCCTGCCTACAATTTTTGGTTTTAAATACACACATCAGGAACAATAACGACTTAGCAAAGTAGCATCGTGTGATTCATGTTGCAATGGTATCGTAATGGTATCTGGCAACACAACGCATCTCGAGCTGATTTCTCTGAACGCAGATGGAGAAAACCTTAGAAGACCTTAGTTGGGCATCAGACAGACGCAGTACCTTTTTGTGTTGGGCCTGATAGTCTTCCATGGTCGGGAGGTCTGCCAGATATCGCTCAAGAGTCTCAATCCGCTGCTGTTTCTCTCTGTTCTGCTCTGATTCCTTCTGGCACTTCTTTTTCAAGTTGTTGATGTGTTTGTCCCGACTGCGTATCTTTTGAAGATTTACATATCAGAGATGTTATGCTACAGAGTCATAACATTTATAAAAGAACATTAAATTATAAAGGGCGAGGTAAGGGTTGTTTACCCTCTCTTCTTGTTTCTTTAACTCCTCTGTGTGTTTCTCACTGCTCTCTTTCAAGATCTCATTCAGACGTTGCATCTCCACCTCCACCGCCGCCAGTCTCCGGTCCGCTTCTAGCTTCTCCTTGGTAAAGCAGTCGCTGCGCTCGGCAAACTGGGCTCGCAAAAAGGCGTTCTCCCGCTGGGCCTCCTATAAGAACATGGAGAAAATTGAGGTTCGGACAAAACCGAAGATGAGCTTTAATACCGAATAACAAAAAGGTCCGTAGGCTGACCTGCAGTCTCAAAGACACGTCGGTGTAAGGAGCTCCACGTCCCATGAGAGCGCTGTGCACCTGCAGTTCACTCTCTCGAAGACGCTGCTCCAGCTGCGACATCTGCTGCTTCTGCCTGCAATGCAACAGTGTTTGACACACAAGTCAAACGTTTTATTCTTTCGTTCACATTCAGAATTGGAGCTTAGAGGACATTACCTTTCAATTGTAAGTTCTTTCTCTTTCAGCAAGTTCTCGTTAGCTTTTATGACAGCATCCCACTTGCTGTTCTCTGTGTGAGGTGAGGATGAATAGAGAGAGGCGTATTGTCCACCCCCTCCTGTCATTAACTGCAATGAAGAAGGAAATCTCTGTTAAAATCACTGAAAACCAATAGATCTCTGAGATTGGCTGTACTAAGTTTGTGCTGAAGATTAATTTGAGAATAAGTTTGAGATAGTATTTTACATTCAAGGTTTTTGTACATCTTAAATTAAATGTTGTTTTTCATTATGTGCTGTAGAAGTTGAACCCAAACCTGCATCTGTTCCACCTGCAGCCGCAAACTCTCGAGTTTCAGCTTCTGCTGCTGCCAGCCGGCCAGATCACTACAGCGATCCTGCAGTAAAGGCTCGTAGGCTCCGGTACTTTGCTGAGGTACGGAAAACATCCTGCCAGAGGCACCAGACCCTGAATAAACAGTTCTTTGGGGATCTGCAGGGCAGCCAGGTCCTGTCCTAACCTCCGGTAGGACTTTATAAGTCTGTTCCAGCAAGCCAGTATTGTCCACAAGTCCGGTCATTTGCAGCTGCTGGCGTACATCAGTGGAAAGACCCCCGAGCAGAGCTGACTGGTTTAGCGTGGGCTCCATGGCAGGTACGTCAAACCTCTGGCCTTCATCCAGCCGTGTCTGATCTCCGGATGGGAAGAGCGAGTGGTCGAGGCCGTTCACCAGACTGCGATATCGACTCAGGCAGTCGGGTTTGACTGCGGTCGTGTCTAAATTTTTCTCGTGCTCAGCGTCCAGGTTGGGCGAGGACGCGGATTTGGAGAGCGATGACTTGGAGCTAGACGAGCTGGAAGACGCCCGGGCCTCATCGGGGGCACGAGGCTTGAGCTTGGAGGCCAGAGCTCCGGCCGTGGAGGGCATGACATGGGCGGTGGGGATAGGGATCTGACTGCGGATGGGCTTGAAGGACGGACTGCTGCCAGTGCTGCAGAAATCTAAAATGGAAAGCGAAGCGAGACGAGAATGAAACCAAAGACAAGCCGTGTCTTAAAGGAGCTGCAGTCGGGTGTCATAATAATAAAGCGTCTTCAAATTACCTATGTAGTTTCTACACTGTCTATTTCAACAAAAAAAGAAAATTATTTTTTAAAAGATGCCTTGCAGTTGTTTCTAAGTCTGCAATACATTGAGATACCAAGAATATTGCTGTTGTTTCTATTTCTGCACCATCTGCAACCTGAAATTAAAACCTGAAATTGAACCTAATTAAAGCACAAAAAAACGACGCTGAAAAATGTCACGTCACTTACCGTGCTAGCAGTGAAAGAGAAACCAACAAGTGCTAGCATTTATCCTTCTCTGAAAAAAAGGTGAGCCATAAAAAACATTATATTGTCTCTTACGTCCTCAAAAAGCATTTCTAAGATTTACTAAATGACACAAGCAAACATGCCAAAACCATAAACCCACCCACTTCATCTCACATTGTCAAGCACAGACAAGGTGAGTCTACCTGGAATGAGTCAAAGCTCTCTCTCCTACAGCTCTGTACGATCAATAACACACACGCACGGAAAGGTTAGGGGTATTTATAGAGCCCTCTCATGTTACACTGTGAGGTGTCAGCGTGACGAGCTCTTACATTTAAACATACGGCACATAACACACACGTCTAAACATTCACCGATACAACAATTACGTTAAAATACACAAATCAGATGAAAATGTTCAGAGACAGGCGGTTACAGGAGGGTCTGTGTGCATGTCTGAACTGACAGCGTGTCCTGCGGGCGCTCTTCTGAACATCTGCTGTGGACAGGTTCAAACAATTCCTCAGCAGACACAAGATTTTTCGACTGAGAGGCTAACTACAATTACGAGAAACACCCAGAAACATAACAAAGCCGTAACCATCTCAACACAGAAGACCACAGACACCCACCATGTATTTATAACCATTGAAATGTTCTGTAACGGCTGCCAAGACCTTCTGTTCTGACACCGGTTTAAACAAATAAAACAAGGCACTTATTAGCACGAGTCTATGGTAGTCAAACAACCGTTTTCATGAAAACTCAACAGACTTAACGGTTTGATATTACGGTAACCATGGTCACTTATCTGAGAGTTGTATTGTATTAACAAACAACAAAACAGTAGGAGTTGACTGATATGGGTTTTTCAATGCTTGATATTTCTAGATCTGCATTTGCGAGCAATGAATTACCCTAACCTTTAAACAACGTTACAAAACCATTATCACTTATGAACAATTCAGATGACAATGCCAACTTCAATGCCAACAATGCCAAATTTTCTTCTTCTAGTAAGTCATACTCCATCAGCTGAGTACAGCTAATCTCTGTGCATAACATGTTTAACACAGTCGTGAAGAGCAGCATCAGAGTTTCCATTTGGCTCTCCAGGTCAAGACCTCTGAATGAGACCTCTGATCAGTGGAAGTGCAACCCTGCCTGACAGAATTTATGGCGTGGAATATAATATCCTCCTCCAGATCTCATAGGAGTCCTAGTAGTATGATCACATCCCTACTACACCTAAAAATACAACAGCTTGGTCTATTAACAGCCAGCAGGATGTAAATGTCTGACTGTCTGTAATATATAATACACAATCGCTGCTGTTTGTTTTGATAAAACAAATGAATCCAGTTTTTCACTAATAGCCAAGATGTCATTATTTGGGGGTTTAAACACCCATGTGAGGTCTTTTGAAGTTTTAGAAGCATTTTTAAAGATTTTTCATAGTCAGGTAAAGTGCTGTTTTCAGAATTGTCACATCCATAACAGTCCATATTCCTCATAAATTAACACATGAAAAATTTTAACAAAATAACTATTTTATGTTTATTGAAGAGTCATCTCTTCTCCGTTTTTCTTTTTAGTCACATTCATAATCCATGTATATTTCCATTTTTAAAATAGATTTTTTTTATGTCTGGACTCTGTCAACAGGTCTTTAAGAAAATATAATTGATGGTTTAATATGTTGATAATAAATAAATTTTGTGAGAATTTAGATTTCAAATTTTGACTTGGATATGTCACATCCACAATGCTGAAATTCCCCATTCATATGTATAAGAAATCATGGTGGTGGTCTCACCTTCTGTGTTGTCAGATGAAGCCAGTCCTGTGTCTCCGCTGTCAGCTGAACTCGGCCTCCATCCAAACCGGCTCTGGAACTTCTCAGACACAGCCGGTGTCAGCCACTCTGTTTCAGAGTGACCCGCTGGAGCACACCAGGAAAACAAAATGTCACAATCTACTTGTGTTATACACAGACTAATCGTTGAGATTTGACCTGGACAGTGGACACAAACCTGAGAGTTTGGCGTTGTGATATTTCTGTGAGGTGGTCATTTCTACTGCAATCACCTGTGGAAATACAGGTGAATAATACTAAACACCAAACCTTGAAATCAAAAGTGTTTAAAGTTTTTTATTGAGATGCATAATGTCCTTAATGAAATATTTTAGAAATTATTTACTTTAAATGCAGTGCTGTGATTTTAGAATACAGTTCCATACAAAAGTTTAGATACAATTGACAAATATGTTTCCTGTGATTTTAAAAATCTTTTTATCTAAAGGTGTCAATTTCAATGTTTGACAAACATATAATTGTGACATAATTTCTTCAATTAAAAAACTAAAATGTTATTTAAAAAAATATTTTTGAAATAGATTATGGCTGAATAAAAAGCAGCCAATAAGAGTCTTATATAGAGTATATAGATAGATAGATAGATAGATAGATAGATAGATAGATAGATAGATAGATAGATAGATAGATAGATAGATAGATAGATAGAGAGCCAATAACAGCCCAGTATATAGATAGATAGATAGATAGATAGATAGATAGATAGATAGATAGATAGATAGATAGATAGATAGATAGATAGATAGATAGAGCCAATAAGAGCCCAATATACAGATAGATAGATAGATAGATAGATAGATAGATAGATAGATAGATAGATAGATAGATAGATAGATAGAGCCAATAAGAGCCCAATATATAGATAGATAGATTAGATAGATAGATAGATAGATAGATAGATAGATAGATAGATAGATAGATAGATAGATAGATAGATAGATAGATTTCTTCAGATCTGTTTGAAAAGATTCTCAGGTTGAGACCTCAAGAAGCTGAATGATAAAATGTCAAAAGTATGATTTTACTAATTTTAGACAAAGTGTGACTACTTTTAAAGATGATCAAATATAACATAGCGTTCGTTTATTTTGGATGATTTTAGTCACAACATAATTCCCACAGTTACAATTGTGTTATTTCATGGTTTTGATAAGTTTACTACTATTCTAACATGTGGGACAACAGTGAGTAAATGTTTCCAGACTTTTGACTGGTACTGCATGTAATACGTTATATATTATGTTAAGACACAAGTAAATATAAAGACCAAAACAGCAGTAAGTTTAAAAAATCCTCCATTAGTTTATTTCCAAAACAGAAACTATTTTTTTAAACTTACAGTTGGGTTAGTTGTTAAACAAATTTTAGCCGGACATTTAAATCTAGAAGTACAATAGTCTATTGGATTTCCCACTTTACAGAATCAATTTTCTTATTTCTAATAAACTAGACTGTAATTATTTCCATATACAAAGAAAAAAGACTAAACTTGTTAAAATGTTCCGAACAACTTCCCACAGATTAGATTGTTACAAAGAAAAACCTAGAAAGATAGCCACATTTGCTAACTTTACGAGACAAGTAAAGTCAGTAAACATCAGCACTTACCTTAACAGGGCAGACTGAGGTGTCTTACTAAAGGTAAAAATGACGAAAACACAACACAATCGATACATTAATGTCCCGCATTACAGAAAAGACGGCGGTTGGGTGTCAACAACAAAAGCACAACAACCAAACAGTGACGAGCTTCAATTACCCGCCTCGGTGCGACTGAAGCTCCGCAGCTTTTTTCCAACCGTTAATTCTCGTTCTTCTTCGGCGTTAAGCTCGTGTGCAGCTTGATGTCGCATGCGCCCTCTGCCGTTCACTTAGCAGTTACGCATCTGTGCCAAGCATGTGTGTTTATTGCTGTAAACGATAGATTATATGAAAGATTTTGAGATACAGTACTCACATTTTCATTTAAAATCATGAAATTAATGACTTTAAATATTGAAATTAATGATTTTATTGACACAATGTTTTATTATTTTGTGCAGAAAATACTGAATATTTCATATTTCCTATTTCCAAATTTAATCTTTGGTCTTAATCAATATTAAAGCTATAAGGTTATATTTATATAGAATGTTCGTTACATTATGTATAAAACAGTAAATCACAAAAAAATGACTTTAGATGAGTTTTCACAGACTGGGTCATATATTAGGCTAAGGTTCCCAGTCTCTTTCCAATGGTAATGAGATTTGTTTAGACAGCCAGGGTTTATATACCTTGTTGTGTCGCACACAACACATTTATAATGTAATTGTTTGGTATTTACATTTATTTGTTTACTACATACTTTTATCCAAAGCAACAAATGAGGAAGCATTTGTGTTAAACCCTTTCTCTCGACTTGAATATGCATGTATCACACAGATGCATTCATTATTATATTGTTAAGTATTTATTTTTACTGTGGGAACACACAGAGCAATTATTAGATTCTGGGCAATTATTTAGTTAAATTTTAATTCAACTGTAATATGTTTTATTTGCATAATTTATAGGCACTATAGAGGCTTCAATGCATATAAGTAAAAACAGAGACAAAATGTGCCGGTAACGTCAATAAAATTTTATAAATGAAAATGTATAAAGCGTTTAAGACGCTTATTAATCTGTACATAAATCCAAAGCTGTAATTCAGATCCGGTGCTGTAGGTGTCGCTGTTGAGTTCATGCAGGTTCATATGCTGATGAGCGCAGAGTCACAGACAGCAGCAGCAGAAGCCGCAGTCATCGGTGGCACGCTGGCGACAGGCTGCCGAAGCGATGTCCTTTTCCCGTGAAATTATCACGCAGAACTGATCTTGTGAGTGCTCATTCTTCGGTGCCAGCATAACGCATCGCAATGGCACCGGGCTGGCAAGAGATCGCTTCGCAGCACGCGGAGCAGATAACGGGATATGTCCGAGAGATCGTGTCGTCTGGCCTCGTCTTTCTGAAGTCTGAGCTGGGAATAGACCTGGGCTTGAATCCTGATCTGTGCGCACCATGGGTGCTCCTCTTAACGGCCTGGATCGGTCTGGTTCTCATGCTGGTTTTATGGGTCTCGGTCTGTCGGGGTGTTTCGAGAAGATTGACGGAGACAACAGACACCGGCGTAGCGCCACCGAACAAAAAGGCAGATCATAAAGCCGATGAGCCGAAGAGAAAGAACCGGAGGAAGAATGCTGAAAAGGTTTGATTACCTTCAACTGTCAGTACTTGACAGATGCACCTTAAATCTGTTTAAAACTTTTGTTTAAACGCCTGGCATAAAACAAAACAGATTGTAATGGTTTCAATACTAATACTATTATGAACCATCAGCTGTAACTGTTAAACCATTACACTTTTCCTTTCTGTAGTGTGTTTTGGGTGCTCCTCCAGTAGGATTTAATGGCGTTCTATTGGTTTCCATTCAGTGTGTAACATCCCACCAACAGAACCAACACAAATACCCACAGCAACCATTGTAGTTCCCATTAAAATCAATACAATTCCCATTATTACCCTTAAATACATTTATATATTCTTGTGGTGATTTCTATTGGGTTTTTTTTCAGAAGGGCTAAATGCCTTTTAACCCACTATATGACACATTTCATTAGTCATTATGGTTGGTGCTCCATTGTTGTTAAATGTCAGTTGTCTAAACGTTTGACAGAAAGCTCAGAGGAACGGTCTTGCTGTTGAACCACAGGAAGATGCCAAAGTGCTGGATGCTCAAGTGCCACCAGAAGTGAAGGCAGACAAGGTTTGACACATTTCTGATTATTATTACTTTTAAGATTTTGGTTACATTTATTTGACACTGAGACTTACACTCAATACTTCAGGCACACCTGACATTGATGTTTTAATAGAGGGAAATGGTAAAACTAAAACCTGTTTTTTCATAAGGTGAGGCACAAAAGAAATGATGTTTCCTAAGTGAGGTGTGACCCAGAACTTGCAGAATGAGCACATATGATTCAGATGTCTGCAGCATGACTCAGTTATGTGTGTCTGGTGCTGATTAGTGTCCATTGTTTGAGTCACTTCCAAAACTTTTGTAACTTTTGTTGTTTTACTTTGGGTATTAGGGAAAGAAGAATAAGAAAAAGCAAAAGGCTCCTGTTAAAGAGAAGTCTTCTGCAGCTGGTGACGGCAAGGAACCTGATGAAGGCATATAAAGTTCATGCTTTATGAATGATGCATGCAGAAATTTAACAGACTATAACTTGTCATGTTATCATCTGTTAGGTGCCTGGGAGACCAAGGTCAGTAACCGTGAGAAACGTCAACAGCGGCGGAAGGACAAGACTCCAGGCGATGGGTCAGCCAGCCCAGAAGCTACACGCAGCGCTATTAGTACCATTGAGCAAGTCCAAACCACCCCAGAGGAACCCGAAACTACCATCAAAACCAGTGCTAATACTACACCCGTCACCCAGAGAAAAGTGGAGGGTATGGTTATTACTGCAGTCAAAGTGGAAACCGGACAATTTTTACAAAATTGACTCTCAGACTTTCTTTACTTTACAGAAAAGCCACCTGAAATCGAAGCGAAGCATGTGCAAGACCCAGTTGTTCCTCAAGGTGATCAATCATCAGTTTGCTAATATGTAATTTGCAAAAACTTGTAACACGTTACAGTAAGGTTGTATTTGTTAACATCAGTTCATGCATTGGTTAACTTGCAAACTAACAATCAATTTTTAAAATTAAGTTTAATTGCACAATACTAACATTAACAAAGATTGATAAATGCTGTTAGTTAATGCATTTACTAAAGATACATCCTTACTGATCTCCTCGTAACTGTCGTTAACAAGTCTATTTCTAAAAGACCAATGTGTAGTATAAACAAATAATTTTGTTAAATCGGTTGGTTGCAACTGTATGTTTTTTTTGACCAAGTCTTTTGTGGTTTCACAGTGACTTCGTGTTGGGAAGAGGTGCTGTCTGTTAATGGTTCTGGCTGGAGTGATCTGACTGTCCAGCTTCCTCCTCAGCTGACTAACGTTAAGACGGAGAGCTGGAGCGGCATGACTTTCTCTTCTGAACGTCACACCGCTGAACCCTCAGTCTGGCCTCAGGATATGGAAGGTAAATGTGGTATTAGCGTTTAAAAGTAATACGTTTCTTCTTTTGTTAAAATATGTCAATTCTCCTCATGTAGGCTCATGGACCATTGTGGATGGATCTCATATTCCAGTCTCATTCAGTGGATTAACTGCTGGTTAGTATTATTTATGAAACGTGAACTCATGGTGTAGTGCTTTAGGTGGGAAGACAGCCATTGTCAGCCAACAGCTGTTTATTTACTCGAATATCACCATTCATAGTAAGCTATTTCACACCGAAATAATCTATAATGCATGAGCCAGTTTAACTTCAACAGAGAAATCAAGTCTTAATGTACAATATTTTGTATGTTATACAAAATTACAATGAACAATGTGTACAATGTAAATTACACATAACTGTAATACTTGATTCTGATTGGCCAGTTGGGACATTTCAAGATGTTATTCCCTGATAACAACTGCTTAAAACTAATAACACAAGCTTATTTGGGTACTGCGAGTCAACCTGACCTTGAAAATAATTGACTTAATAAATAAAAAGATGTATAATTAATAATGTATGTGAAATTGTATTACAAATAATTAAACCAAATTGTGTGTTTCAACGTTGTGTCTTGACTGACAGTCGTGTCTAAAGCCAATAGGAAAGCTATTCAATACAAGTCAATATTTTGTGTTCAGTATTTTACTGATGTGGCAATAATAACAAAACAAACCCCTTCAGAGTTATCCAAGACACCGCTGCTTCCTGCGATAAGATTATGCTTTACTTGAATACTTGTCACATTAAAAAAATAAAATAGGATTGTTACAGCGATTGTTTTTGATTGTGTGTTTGCAGTCCCTGACTTGAGCTGGGCTCCTCAGCAGCCTCCTGTGCAGGTGGATGACGAGTGGTCTGGATTAAGTGAGAATTCTTACTCATCCCAAACATCTACACATATATACACAAACCTTTGCTCAGTTGAGTTACGTACCCGTTAAAAGTAGCTGTTGTGTTCCTCAAGACAGCGCATCTGCAGATCCGTCGTGTGATTGGAACGCTCCATCAGAGGAGTGGGGGAACTATGTGGAGCAACAGCCGGTGAGCGCAACCCGTCCACCGCAACCAATCCCAGAAGTGCCACAGGTCAGTGCTTTCACACCTGTAGTGTGGACATGCAGTCTCATTCAACAAAAAACACATGGAAATGAAGCTTCTGGCGCGCACTCGTGTCCATTTGAAATCAAAGTTGGCTAGCTTTGGTTTGCGTGGAAGCTGTTTTTCAAACTTGAACGTGCAAGGGATGGTTTGCCACTGTAATAAAAGCCATTTTTACCTCTCTACATTTAACAGCAGTCAAACGTAGAGAAGGAGAAAGATGAAGCAGGTCCTCCTGGCAGTGGAAAGGCTAAAAAGAAGAAGAAAAAGAAGAAGGTTGATGATGCTGGGTCGTCTGCTCAGGTCAGAACTAACATTTCCATGTCCAAAATGTCTTTTAACTGATATTATACTGTATATAAACATACTGTTGATCGGCACAAGCAAAAATCACAGTGTTAGATAGTAAATGTTTTCAAGATGTACATCCTGGGATGAAAATTACATGGTAATGTTGCTTACTGAACTTGACCTGGTTCATGTAGTTGATCATTTTAACTTTGTAATGTCACCTTTAAGTCTGCAAAATATTAATAGATTGTAGTGTATCGTATATCAATATAGCTGCCTCTGATTCAACTGCTTTCAAGCAGGTAATAATCCAAAATTCTAATCAAAAGCAATTCAATAAAAAATGGACCCGTGTTGTATCGTGGACTTGTATTGTGATGAATATCGTATTGTGATTTGTCACGGTGTGGGGATACACAGCCCTACCATTTAGCACGTTGGTAACACATGACCAGACATTCATCCACATAGAAATGTAATCCCACTTCAAAAAGACAATTTAGACAACAGCTTAAATTGCTAATGGGTTTTACTAAATAATTCATTCAGTGTCTTAAAAATACAAGCTTCACATATCAGCTTTTAATAAACACTGGCCCAGTTTACTGTTGATAGTGTTGCTGTAAATTATTTAACGTAATCAACGTATTGCTGATAAACCTTAACTAATATCAATACCAAAATGTGTCTCGTGTAAATGTCTGTAATATTAGATTCAGCCCCAGGCGAAGGCAGAGAGAGATCAGAGCACAGCACCGCAGGCACACAACACGGCAGGAAACGTCTCATCTGCCGCAGCCGGGGTGACAACTCTTTCTTTTCAACGTTCAACATTAAAACCATAACAAAAGATGTGAGAGTGCTCAGACGGCAGGTCACGTAGTTGTGTCGTATTCACTTACAGACCCGCGTGGAGGTGCCGCCACGTGCCGCATCATCGGCTCCAGTACAAACACAGCAGAGAATGGGTGGACCCGAGTCAACTGACAAACCTGCACCTGTACCAACACAAAGTAAGTTAAACCTGCATGTAAAATGACCGTGTCGGTGTCATTTAAGTTCAAATCCTGTTGTCCAGTTAAGTTAGACGAATGCAAAATCAGAGAGGGAGAGTGGACGGAAATAGTTAAGGCAGAGTTATGTAAATGTTTAAATGTAGTTGTAAGCATAACAATAGGATGTTCAGTGGCATTGTTAGTTAAGCCCTGTTGTTTACATTTTACTTAAGCCAAATCTTTAATCACAATGCTGGGATTTGTGTCCTCTTCAACCGCACGAGTTCTCTTACCTTATGTAAACATATATATTTACAGCAAACAAGACTTTGAATCACTATGAGCCTATACACAATGGAGACGCATTCAAATCGAGCTTCACGTTTTCATTGTCATTTCTGTGAATAGGTCCTAATGCAAAACGCTCATTTCAAGCTTTCAAAATGTTTGTCTTGTGCCTAGAAAAAGCTGAGGAGATTTGGGAGTCTCCCAAACAAGTGAAAAAGAAGAAGGCCAGAAGGGACACATGAACGTGTCGCCCGTGTACGGAAGAGAAGACAACATATGCAATCTCTGGGTTGAACGGGATTTCATACTTCCTGAGTGACTGTACTTTTTTTATACCCTCAATCCACCGTGTTGTGAATCCCATCCTTGTGTCCCCGTCTCATTAGGTGTATTAAGATAATGTACTGTAACATTACCACAAAGGGAGCGTACAAAGGGACATCTAGTTTTTTCCAGTGTATGCTAATTAATAATTATACAGTACATTTGATATGATTTATATTTGCAGCAAGATGTTTTTTCTAAGTAACTAGATCCTGGTTCTTTTTGTTAAGAGCTAGGCCTGTAGGGTGCTCAAACAGCATTGACCCCAACAATTAAGATACGCGCATAGGGGAAATAAAGGGATCGTCCAATCCCGGTTGAGTTCCCAGGAATCCGTAAATCATTTTTGACCGGTTACGGATCATGGCGCACTACCGAGGGCACTACTTAGGCAGTGGGATTTGCAGCCAATCAAGCCATAAGAGAGAACAGTAACAGACTGGACGAGTAGATGACCCTGTTATTTGACTTCTTTAACCTCATGCTTTGGTGTAGTAGTGATGTTGGCCGGGTATTTGTGATCTGTGTTACACCAGGTACAGCCGTGTCAGGAAATTTTTAATGCCTTAACTTGTGTTGTGCAAGATGGCAGCAGAGATCTGTCAGTTGCATGCGGTTTCCTCTTTCGTATTTATTGGTTAATATGTCACGTTTAACGAGTAATAAAGATTAACCTTTATTTGCACTTGTGTCATTTTCTGTGTACTCTGATATTCAAAAACTATTAAGAAAGTCCATAAATGTACAGCCAATTATTGCCAAAGTAATGCAATTCCAGCATTATGGATGTGACATTTTCAGTCAAAACTTAAAGCCCTGTTGGTAGTTTAGACAAAAAAAATCAGTCTATGCACAAAATAACACACGTTTTTTTGTTAATTAAAATGCACAAACCAGAAGCAATAATACCCAACGAATGAATAAGACATAACTCTTTAAAGAACATAATACAAATTTCATTTTCATGTGCACGTTTATGGACTGTTATAAATGTGACAATTCTGAAAACACATTATCTGACTTTGTAAAACTTTAAAATCTTTGGAAGATACCTCACATGGGTATTTAAACACCAAATATTGACATCTGAGCTATCAGTATAGTTAAAATCTTTAATAAAAACTATTTTTGTTGACATTTGTGTAACATTGTTTTATTAAATCATCATAAGGCCACTGTGTTGTGTGCAGACATTGTGAACAATAGAAACAAATGCCCCGGATCAGATCTGCCCTCCAAGAACAAGATCTAGATTACTGAAGGCCATTAAGGCACATTTAGACACGCGTGATCCATCATCCCACCTGAGTAGTGTGCAGCCGGTGATCTGTTCATATCATTCAAACTTTCTTTAGAGAACAATTGAGCATATTTTAAAGTACCTTTTATGAATTCATAAGCAATTATCAAATATAGGTTTTTAACATGATATGTGATAGAAAAGTATATGCGTTTTAGAAACATCCATTACATCCTAAATAATTCAGATGTGTGACACTTTCAGACAGAACAAGACTATTACCGCTCAGACAAAACAAAACACATGCTTTCCACAAACACATTTTTGGTATCTCTGCCTTCAACCTCCAATAACTTTTTAAGTTTCAATTGACTTATGACAAGTTCCCAACAGCAAACAAAACACACTAATACCTCCATTTCTCTCATTCACAAGGAGAACAGCAGCATCCAAAACCACTAACATAAGATAATTAGTTCTCCGTTTCGCGGACATCACACACAAATTTGATATGCACATACAAACTCATTTCTTCACTCCAGACACATACACAAAGACGTTTCTGGATACGGCTCATTTCATAATGTAGATAGATGGAACAAGCAAAGGACATTTAGAGAAGAAATGAGCTAATGGAACAAGGCAAGTCAAACATGAGGTTAATGAAAGCCAGAAGATGCCATATTTCAGTCCTTTTCTGAACAGATGCTGATACGGTTTCATGAGACACCCTAATCTTAATATGTAAAAGTACAAAAATGAAATGTCATGTTGTGTGTCAAGTCAGTTGTTTTTGTCTGATTTGTATTCACATGTGGTTATAAATCTAGGACATAATTCACCTCATATAAAAATATACATTTACTGAGAATGAGATGTAATAGTCCTACATTATTCTGTACATAATGGTCATCAAATAGGCTTTATTTTCTTTACATAATTCCATTTGATCATAGTGTAAAATATCATGCGATCTTAATTTTGGGGTTTTGTTTAACTGACCCAATAATCAAGAATTTAATGTCTGATAGATTTGTTCAACTTTGTTTAAGTGCAATTAGGTATAAATAGGTGCGAGACGGGTGCAAAAGCCTTAAGGACTTCAAAACTTGTGATCTTTTATACCAAAAACCAACTAAACTGACACACTGATGCGTTCTGCATTAACATGACATGTATATTTGCCAAACGGAGTGATAAAGATACATTCAACATGCGTTTTTTTTAACAAAGCCGAACCACGAAACAATCCTGTAAATCATAAAAACAAAACAATATTCATGCAAATAAAATACAATGTCTTGAATAACTCGTGAAAATGAGTGGCAGCGCAATGATTATAAAGCCAATGATATTACTAAGAGAACCGAAAGCAATTATAACAATTTGGGAACAAAAATGAAAAAAAGGAGTTGTTTAAAATGGTTATTACTACAAAAGAGAAGTTATGATCGATGATCGTTCCACCCACATGGATAACATTACAGTACATAATCAAAGGTACTCATATACCAATCGCACCGCTGCACCAGACTCACAGAGTAGTGCAACAAACAATGTTGCTTATGCAGTACATTGGCCTTATTTCTGAACACGTGTCTGAAAGCAAATCTACCCTTTTTAGGCGCTGGCCTTACCCGAGGGACAGCTGGACCTACGCTTTAGTCATCATGAAAAACAACGAGAGTGCAGTTTGATTTTAAGGCAACAGAGGTTTAGAAGAGGATGTATGTAAAGTCTGTCCGTCAGAAACGCATCCCTCCTGCAGGATGAGAAGGTCTGCAGGATCCTGACCGATAAAGTGAACCAGTGAGAGACGTGTCCAACTTTGGAGAGAGCGAGAGAAAGGAGGAGGCAATCATGAAGACCACTGTCGTGGCACCACCGTTATACAGTAAATGAAAGGAGTGTGGTGCAGTTAAAGGCTTGAGATCTGTTTGATTTTCTGCCCGCGTACAAGCGGGAAAAGCGTTCTGAGGCAGTGCGGACACTGATGCGAGTATTTGGGTCTCTGGGATACTAGGTTTTCTTCGGCGGATGCAGACCTGTTTTTTTCAGCAGACCTGTTTTTTTCGGCGGATGCAGACCCGCTTCTGTGCCGATGTTGACTGTGATGTTGGTGAAAAGCGGCTGATAGTCCCGAGACATGATCTCGTACTCCACCGTATTCATGCCGTCGTCTTTCCACGTATGCCGGGTCTTTGCCAACATGTTAAACCTGTAGGAAAGCAAACAACATGGTAGTAAAACCTCTAATAAGGAAAGGAGTTGTTAATATTACAGTCAATATGCTGATTTTATAATCATTTTAGAACAAGATGTTAAAAAATACTACATACAGACATTACTTTGCAATTGATAGTGATTTTACCTTTTAGGATTCACTTCATTCCCTTTGTCATGTTTGTGTTTGATCATCTTATAACGGCCCACTTTTAAAGATGGACGACTGATCAGCATTCCTCCAAGTGATACGCTGTGATTGATATTTAATGACAATAAATCGCATCTTTTTTGTAGTTAAAACATTAGGGCATTAGGCATAGCACTTAAAATATCAAGCCAGACTCACTTTGCTTCACCCACATTCATGCATCACAGCACGTGCGCTACGCCGCGGCTATGACTATAATATATTATATTATAAACAAACGTTTGTCCAACGCTCTCATCGACACCAGCACACCGACAGATGTGGCCACTACGAACAAAAGGTGGGATTCAAAGCTGAATTGTTCAAAGACAGATAGCTGGCTCACGACCAGAATCATCACAAGAGACGAGCCCCTCCCACACAAACAACACAAAGCATCTGCCGCGCACTTAACCCCTCCAACGCTAACACACACAAAAACATACACACGCTTACCGGATTCCGATGTCGTCGTCCTCGCCACCCCAGCCCCAGTAATTGTTTGGGAAACCGTTCATCTTGAGGTACTGATCGGGGGTGAGCGCCGACACTCCTCCGAAATACATCTTGTAAGGCAACCTGAGTGTAAACGAAGTAAAACATTCGTGTAAATTTTCATCTTGCTGCTGGGTCTTTAGACTTGCAAAAATGTGAATAACAGTAGGCAAAAGAAATGCACAAAGCAAGAAGCTGAGGACCGAGTGCTGTAGCTTGACTTGTAAAACACGGCGCTCGCAACACCGAGGTCATGGATTTAACTTCCAACCTTACAAAAACATTTAAACCTGTTTTACGTAAAACTGCCTACTAAATGCATCAAAATGTAAATTACTGACTTGTAGCCAAATTTGTCCATGGCAATGGCGGCGTGTTTGGGGTGGCTGTCGCAGACGTAGGTGTTACGGTCGTCCTCTGGAATGAGATCCACGTCGTGGAAGAAGAGGCAGTCCCAGTCTTCGTCCCTCATGGCCTCCCGAAAACCCACATTCATCAGCTTTGCTCGGTTAAAGGTGTAATTCCCAGCCTACAAAGACACAATGAACGTTATTAATGTTAAAATACACACACATATATATATATATATACACACAGTGAGCAGATTAATGAGGATTACGGTCTAATCCCTGCCCTCTTGCCATGTGGAAGTGGAAAATCCCTGAATATAAACAGAAAGATGATTTTCTTCTCATGGTAATCCATTGTTTCACAGTCCACATTCTGAGTTTGTATTAAATCATTGGTTTTTAAGAAGAGCGTCCTGATATCTCGATGTATTATGGCTGTGTGTTATTGAAGGTGATGAAAGACAGATGGCACACCATCATTTTCAGATTTTCAGAGACACTGAATGTACATTATCCTACTTCACGGCCAATAGCAATATAAGGACAAAATAATGATTTATTATTTAATACTGTGGAAGGTTTTATTTGATATCTGAAACATTTCTGTAGCATTGGAAAGGTAGCCCAGGTGGGCAATCTAATGTTTCTCTTTCTTATTGGCCATTTAGAAATATCAGATCGCTGGATAGATCGTAACAAAGTGTTCCAAAGAGACGTATAATAAAGCTAAAAAAAAAACACACACAATGACTTTTATACAAAACATTCCTTAGTAATAATGCATATGAATCACTTCATTCATTCTGAAAAGATTAGCTAAAACCATCATTTCATCATCTCATCATCAGCTCATCTTGAGCAAAACCCCCCCAAATGCAACAACTTTATTCTACACAATCCTACATAAATGAATGCATCAGTGAAACTAGCACAATCCTGCATTACTTTGAAAAACAAAAGGATCATTTCCACAGTGAAATAAGAGATAAGCTGGGGGCTGAGCAGATGACGACATGTGAGTGACCTTTCAGAGCGAGCTGTACCGGTTTGAATCCAGATTGACACCTATAACAGGATCAGAAGTGCTTACAATGAAGCATTGTTTCAGTGGGAGCCACAATCGAGTTGTGTCATATCACAGTTTTATAGTCGAGATGCAACCAGGAAATTTTGTATGAACTTGTCATACCGGGTCCATAATTACCACTTGTGAAATTATACATTTGCTGTGGAATTTACTACACAGAGGCTAAGTGACTTTCCAATGTACATGTAAAACAATGAGAGTCACCTGGTGAATGATATAGATGCCGTAATTGAGCTGTTGGCGCTGAAGGAAGGGATGCAGGTAGTAAAGCAGGAACTTCAAGTGGTGTTCTCTGCTCCTGTGGGGAATGATTATGGCGGTGCGGTGACGGGCCTCACAGTTTGGGGGCCTGTAGCGACCTCCGCGGACCACAAGCGGATTCTTCCTCTCCACCTCGGCAAGCGTGAGTCTGGAGGGGAACGTGACATGGATTGGTCCACCTGAACGGAGAAAGAGACGTGTAAACAAGATCATCCGGTCAATCTAGAAAAATGGCACGCTGGCTTTGAATTGATGGTATTATCTAACCCCCTGATTAATATATAGCAATGCAATTTTACAAGTTTGAAATTAAGAGGAAATGAAAGAGGAATTTAAAAAAAGTTCACGTCAATCGAAACCTGTATATGACTCTTTCTTTTTGTGCAACACTAAAGATGATATTTTGAGAAATGTCTCAGTGCTTTTGTGTTTATACAATGAAAGCCAATGTGGGTCAATGTTGTTTGGTTACCAACATTCTTCAAAATATCTTTGTTTGTGTTCTGCATGTCATACAGGTTTGGAATGACAACTGTGAATAAATAATAAAAATGTGGGTAAACTACCTTCCACAGTATTAAATAATAAATCATTATTTTCTCCTTATATTGATTTGCATTGACACTGAGATGATGAATTCACAATTTATACAGATTACGAACTTAATAACACACTACCAAGTTTCCAAACTCACCAATTAAAGGAGACTTTCTAGGGCAGTAGGGCATGTCGTCTTTATTTACAGTGTGGCCCAAAAATGAAAGGTTAGCATAGACATCCGTGTGATTCCGCCCAACGCCTGCATGTCCCGCTGCAGAATCGGGCTTGCGGAAAATTCGGAAAAAATATGACACCCGTTTCTGGTAGCCCTCTCTTGAGAGAATAGCCATGACCACCAACTGGGCACCCAAGAGCATGATCAGATAGCGCCATTTGGACTGCAGCGTGAACATGGTGACAGAACCGAGCGAGAGTCTGAGAGTCAAAGGGGCAGTCCAAATGAATTTAGTTTTGATATGTGTGAGGAACTTGTCTCTACGGTGGTCTCATTCCTTGTATGTAGACACTTCAGGCTTTTACACCAACAAGTGGAAACATGCAAAAAAAGACAACAACAAGCGTGGTCTTGATATGATGATTAATTTGTAGTAGGACGATATGCCCCAGCTCGAAGCTCTGAGATGTAAGAAACTGTTTTTAAGGATTGGCAGGGATGGATCAGATATGTGAAGTAGATATCTGTAGTGTAAATAACAGTTTGATGAAGGCACTTCACATGTGTTTGGATATCGTTAATCCTTCTACAACAAATGTTCACACCTACTGAATTTGATTCACTTTGCTGACTTGAAATCTATTAATACACAATTTTGAATGAAAAGTCCCAGTGGTCCTCTGGCGTTTTCATGATGTACCGAGCTTTCGTCAAGCTCCGCCACAGCTGCAGGAACCAAAAAGGTGTGCCGTGTGGCTGGAAGGAACCCGACTGTTTGTTTCAAGGGTCCTTGACAGCAGCGGTCACTAAAAAACCTGTGAAAGCCTCATGGCCCCCACAAAGTTAAGCATGCCGTAGCTTGTGGGGGCTGGAGTGTATTGTGTGAGTCACTGGAGAGAAGGTGTGTATGTGCGATACGTATGGTGAAAACAATAAGGGGGAGGGATGATATTTAACACCCTCGGGTTATTGTTTCCATGCAGGGGGAGGGTCCAAAGCCAGCTGGCCCAATGGCGAGAGTCAATGCCTGAAAAACAAAGAGGAAGACGTGAGGTTTGACCCAGAGCAGTTGGTTTATTTGCCTCTGTAATGCCACAATAGACATTAAACTAAAAACATTTAAGCTGTTGTGACTAGCATCTTTTAATGACATCTAAAAGTGAAACATTTTTCAGATATTTATGGACAAACACACGCATTTGTAATAAAAGTCACTGGCAGTAATTCACCACTGGCAGTGAGAATGTAGATTCACTTCATTCAAAAACATGCATGCAAAGAATTTACCAAAAAACTATATTTTAAGAGACAGTATTAAAATAAAGAAGTAAAATACTCCTAATTTCCAGGCATGGCAAAGTAAATACAAACTTGGCTAGAGCAAACACTACCAGCCCGTGTTATGTTACTCCCCTCTCCATTTCTCTATAATGTATTAAATGAATAAAGTCTGCACTGAGTTCCAATATGGCAGATTTCCCAGACACAGGCCTTGTCTTTCAGGAAGGAGGCAAACACCCTCGGCAGGAAAAGCTGAAAAAGCAAGACTTTGCCTCCAAATGCCAAATCACCATTGCTGGTAATTAGGTCCCACCAGCAGGATTCACTGGCTGCTCACCAGCTTCACTTAATCTGCCTAATTCAGTCTGGTGGATCTGTGTTTACAAATCAATTAGAGCTCATTAAAGCCACCTCTCAGGCTGATAATCCTAATCTACAGAAGTGTAAAGGATTGCACAGAGGTAAAATAAGGCGATGGTGTCTGGAGTAGCAGGTGTGCACACGCGCATGATCAGGTAAATCCTGTCTTGAGTCAGTTCTTCTAATGGTAATAGAGTCTGTGTTCCCTCCCTCTTTAGTCAACGCTTGACTAACCACAAACATATTCCTAAAAAAGATAAAAAATGAAGATAATTGTGTTTACTTGGGGCTTACAATGTAATACACTGTTTACTACAGCCACATGATGTATAACTCACATATGACTAAAACAAATGAGACACAGACAAAGTTTGTAGGCTTTTAAAGCCTTATAAAAACATCAATTGAAAATAAACACCAACATGCACACTCAAATCATAGATTTATATAAGAAAAAACTATATAATAGTTTTATATTTATATAATTATTTATATAATAAAACCACATACACAAACTATATAATAAAAACAATAATATCTATTTTGATCTGGAAAACTCTATAAAACATCAAAAAGATACTTAATATTAACAAGATGCGCCACTGCCGTTACTAAGAATGGTGCGGTTTAATGGAATGTTTACATGGTTTTGGGGTTTAGAAAGGCATTATTTTACACATACCGTAGATTATTGTTGTAGATTATTTTTACAAAGCTCATTACTCTAAAAAGCGCAGTGTGCTCTGATTGGCCAGCGATCCAGTGTACTGTGATTGGCCCGAATACCGCGAGCATGTAACGAAAATGTTACACCCCATATTCTTCACAACATTGAGGCGCTGTCATACTCATCAAGAGTATGACTACTTTAAACTACCTTACACATAGGTTACCAATTACTACATGGGTAGTAATTGTAGCTTCTTTCTCATAATTAAATATAACTCATTGCTGAATTTGTCACCTTGTTTGTCAACATGTGTCTGGTTGGAATGTTCGGTTATACAATAATTAAGAATGACTGTATGAATTCCTAGAAGAACACAAGCTAATTTAATCAATTTTAACATGCCTTAAAAATTAAATATTGTGGGGCACTTTAACATTCTCCATTAGTATATTTGCGGCTCTCTTAATAAGATTGTCTGTCATACAGTCTGTCTGTATGTATAACCAAGATGTATACATTCCTTACTTTAAGGTAAAAAGAACACTGATATCGAATCGCTATCGACCACTACTGGCAAGCTCTTGTATCGGAAGAGAAAAAGTGATATCGGTGCACACCTAATTATTAGAGTAAAAACACAGAAAGACAAGTATGGTCACAGAATATAAAAGTAAGTGAGGATGAAAAATAATAAAAAGAAACAGGAGACAGGAACCTAAATGAAAAAGGGATAAAAGAAGACCGATTATGTCAGACAGCACATGTGGTTTGACCCTGTGCTGACTTACACACATTCAGTCTCAATCTCACCCATTAGAATAAGCATTAAAAGAAACATTGTGGGTTATTTTTCTACTAATGGGCTGTTAACTGCATCTGAAAATCACTTTTGCGTATACATCAGTGTGTATAAATGAACAGAAAGCAGGATTACGGTAAACACACTAGTGAAGTTTTAAAAATTCAGCTTTCATGCTGTGCCAAAGGTATAACAGTAGAACTTAAACATCACGTTTTAGCATAATAGATTTTACAGATCAATTAAATATTTACTATAATATTAAAGTTTTTTAAATTATGAAAATCGGTGTTTAGACTCATTTCTCAGAACTCATTTCTGTCTGTGGATATCTTGTTTATGCTTCTTTGCACCACAATAAACCTAATTTTCCATTTTAAGTTCAAGTTTGCATCAGTCTTGTAAAGTTTGTAAAGAAACACTCAGTAGCTGTTCCTTAAATGCATCCATTGTTACTCAATCATCATTACCAATCATTCTAAAATGCAAATATGCAAATTATTAATCTGTGCCATTTTTGTGTCTTATATGCCTCGGATGGTCAGCGAATCAAACTGTCAGTCCAACAGTGAAAAACGTATCAAATACAGCAGACAGATAAGGTATTTTTAAATAAATGAAATATTTGTTTTTTGCCTTTAGCATCTAATAGAGTGTTTAGACCCGTAAAGGGTGATCAGACTTAATAACGTTTAAAGAAATCTGATTCAATTATTGTATTAGCAGCAATTACGAAAAACAAAAGACTTTCTGTTAGGGCTGCACAATGTTAAACAAAAATGTGATAGCATTCTAAATAATGCGATATTAGCATATTTCATGAAAAAGAAAGCATCGGCTGGCTATGAAAGCTTTGCGGCTTGTTGACGGTCTTGCATCAGAGCATGTGCACGGCATACTATTATGCACATGCACGCATATCCTAACTAACACCTATGTGCCAGATACTACACTGTGTGCACAATTATTAGACAAGTGATTATTTTGACCATATCATCATTTTATCCATAATTTCCAACTCCAAGCTGTATAAACTTGAATCCTTATTGGATTTAATGCATATCAGGTGATGTGTATTTGTGTAACGAGGGAGGGTGTGGCCTAAGGAGATCAACACCCTATATCAAGGTGTGCATAATTATTAGGCAGATTCTTCTCCTCAGGAAAAATGGGCCAAAAAAGAGATTTAACCGACTCTGAAGTCAAAAATTGGGATGCAGCACTCTTTAAAATGTGTAAGATTTTGGGGCGTCATCACAGAACCATCAAACATTTTGTTGCAAATAGTCAACAGGGTCGCAAGAAACTTGTCCAGAAGAAAAGACGCAAATTAACCGCCAAAGATTTGAGAAGAATCAAACATGATGCTACCAGGAACCCATTATCCTCCAGTGCTGCCATATTCCACAACTGCAACCTACCTGGAGTGGCAAGAAGTACGAGGTGTTCAGTTCTCAGAGACATGGCCAAGGTAAGAAAGGCTGAAACCCGACCACCTCTGAACAAGACACATAATTTGAAACGTCAAGAATGGGCCAAGAAATATCTGAAGACAGATTTTTCAAAGGTTTTGTGGACTGATGAGATGAGAGTGACTCTCGACGGACCAGATGGATAGGCCCGTGGTTGGATCACTAATGGACACAGAGCTCCACTTCGACTCAGACGGCAGCAAGGTGGAGGTGGGGTACTGGTATGGGCAGGTATTATTAAAGATGAGCTAGTTGGACCTTTTCGGGTTGAAAATGGACTCAAAATCAACTCTCAGACCTACTGCCAATTTTTAGAAGACACTTTCTTCAAGCAGTGGTACAGGAAAAAGTCTGCATCTTTCAAGAAGACTTTGATTTTTATGCAAGACAACGCTCCATCACATGCATCAAAGTACTCCACTGCATGGCTGGCCAGTAAAGGCCAACTAGAAACTAATGACATGACCCCCTTCTTCACCTGACTTAAACCCTATGGAGAACTTTTGGGCCCTTCTTAAGCAGGAAATTTACAGTGAAGGTAAACAGTACACCTCTCTGAACAGTGTCTGGGAGGCTGTGGTTGCGGCTGCACAAAAAGGTGATTCTGACCAGATCAAGAAACTGACTGACTCCGTGAATGGAAGGCTTGTGACTGTTATCGAAAAGAAGGGTGGCTATATTGGTCACTGAGTTGTTGTTTTTTTATTTCAGAAATGTTTATTTGTAAATTTTGAGTTTGTTTATTATTCTCACTTTAACAGGTGAAAATAAACAAGTGAGATGGAAAATCTTTGTTTTTCATTTAGTTGCATAATAACGGTGTACATATAGATATTCTCTTAAGAAAGCCAAAACTTCACTTTTACTACTTAAATGTTCAGGTTTGAGGGTTTGTTAACATTTTGGATTGACCAAGAGCACTGTAGTTGTACAATAACAAAAGTAATCCTCAAAAATACAACTTGCCTCATAATTGTGCGCACAGTGTATATTATGCACTTCAACCTAAAACTTTGACCATACATTACTTTTTAAGTATTAAAATAAATCACTTATTTATGGCAAATTTATTGCAAAAAATATGCACATTTGTGATATTTCGATTTCGTTTCGTTTTAATATATTGTGCAGCCCTACTTTCTGTGTTGGACACTAATGCACTGTAAAATTTAAAAGGTCCTTGAGGAACCATTTGAGGTTCTTCACCTGCCACTTCGCCGGAACTATCAGAAGGACCTTGAGGCACTTTTTGTTTTACAAAGAACGGTTCCCTAAGTTTTGCAGGAACTACCACGACTGCTAATGGTTCCACCAGTAACACTATTGTAAGAAGAAAAGTTTTGAGGCACTTACAATACATTTCAAGGTTCCTTGTATACCCACAAGATATTTGAAGCCCTTTTCGTTTTAAGAAAATCTTACCAATCTTACATTTAAACAGTCATAAACATGAACCAATTTTAAGATGAGATGGGATAATTTAATGGAAAAATAAACTGCCTGCTTTGCCAAATATTCCTCAATCCCCACACTTTTTGGATTCAAAGGGACTGACTTCATCTCAACTAGCCAAGACACACAATCTTTTATCTTTTACTTTTTTCAAGTCTTTTCAATTTGTATGTGTAAGGCTGTAAACAGCACAATATACTGCCAGAGACGTTTAATCTTATATTCATATGTACTGACAAACACACTAGAGTAAGCAGATGAACGGGTAAATATAAAATGCATTAACATAAATATACAGTACAGCAAGCTCTTCCCTGCTGTGTAGCCCGTGGCGACTCGTGGCTTCACACAGCTATACAGCAGAACAGCACAATGTTTACACGAATCGGCAACAGTCCGTCTCAGCTGTATATTTAGCCTGTGCTGGCATCTAACATCGAACACTGAAAAATGGTGTGAGGTCATCTTTAGCTAAAAGACAGCAGAGAAGCCAGTGAAATCCAGAATCTAAAAGATACATTTTGTAAGGATGTGACAAATCTCAGCAAACAAATATACAACAAATAATGTATATTAAAGTCATAATTTGCACTAGTAGTTGGACATTTATTTTCATCTATGATTGTAACTCACTACAGCTACCCCAAAAACTCATTAACATCAGTCGACTGAGCAACTTTACATGGGTGACAAACTTACATTAGCAACAACATGGCATAAAACACATACATTAACACCAGGGCATGTGAAGGTTTCGTCAGATGGCACGAAACTCTCTAAAGCCGCCCTTAGTCATGAGACCATAATTACTGCTGTATTCTGATACACATGAGAAAATCCAAAAATATCTCAATTTTAAGCCAATAATGATGTGTTTAGGCACATTCCCCAACAATTACTGAGCAACATGCTTAACCAACAAAAGCCCTTTGAAAGGGAACTTTTTTGTTCTTAGAAGTTGAATGAAAAAGCGAATAAAAAGCTGAAAAGACATAAACCTTAAGAGAACCATAACTCCAAACCAAGTCAGCGGTACGAATTATGGCAGAGAAACGTTGGCTGGAGTTTCTAAGCATCTGGATTGCATGTGTTAGATTAGTAGAGGAATAGACGAGGAATACAGAAACAGAGTTTGGAAAGTAGGCAAGATCTAGCTGTCAATCAAGATTCAATGTCACACAGGTCAATCTATCGGACAATCCACCAATCCTCTATATAGCAAAGCACGTCCTAAAGACCACAAGATCATTTAAATACACACCATATGTACAATAATTCACAAAACACCGCCTGCTAAACATACATGCATGAGAATAGATTCCTGACAAATCCCAAATTAAAACAGTATGATAAATACAATATTGTGTTTGGGAACATTCACAATGGCACAGTTGGGGAGAAACGATTTCACAATCCTGGTCTGTGCGCTCAATGTGCTATAAAACAATAACAAGAAATGGGGACGCACTTTCTATGGCGTTAGACTGTAATAACTTTCACCTGGTCAAATCTGGGGCATTTATGTAACATCTTTGCACGTAACCTAAGGGTTGTAACGGTAAGCGTGCCGTAACCAGACAGAAGCAGAACTGATACATCCAACATAAAATTGAACTTTCATTAATATTTATTTAATGATACAGTAAAACGACACCAGATTTGTTTGTATGACTTACTGGGTCGGAAAAACGTACAATAATAAAAAAATCAATATCCTTACCAGGAAGGGCTTGTGGTATAATAGTCAAGGAAGGCAATATTTTGTACTGCTACTTGGAGATCTTGAGGTTTGTGCTCACAACAACAGTACCAGGAAATATTTGCCCTTAGCTATATTACTCAGCTCTTTAAGCCACTTCTAAAGTTTCACATAACAATGAGAGGAATCCAAGCGCATTTGTCACATTGCATGAATGTGAAAATAAAAACAGTGCTCAACTCTTTTACCAAATTACTGCCATATTCACCTGCTAATGGTTTATACACGACATATGAATGTGCTACATTTACCAAACACTCATTTCATTAGGTTTGTCCGCTATTATCAGCATATTGACAGTTGAACAACCTGGACAATTGTTGGACCTGGACAAAAGTTTTTAGACAATCAAACAAATACTTGTTCATCACATGTTTTTCAAATTCAACAAAAGCAGCATTTTTTAGACACAGCCCTGACACAACACAGAGCAATGGATCAGTAAACCTCAATCATTGTTGGGATAAGAACAAAGCTTTAAAATCTCAGCACCGTTTGTACACTATGGTGACAGCAAGTACACAAAGCTAAGCCCTGCAGGGGATAACTAGTCCTAGAATAAACATCCACCTAGTTGAAAGTCTCTTGATACGCAGAAGCAGACAGATGCCACATACACAACCATGCAGGCAAGCAGCTCAGGAACATGGCGAAAATGCTTCACGTAAAAGACTTTAAGAACCTCAAACACAAGTTTCATCAAAACTTAAAAGTAGCTTTGTCATAATCCCTCTGATTCATCCACAGTGTCACTTAGTATAAAAAGCAGAATATAACAAAATTAAGACATATAGTTGAATTTAGTCGCCTAAGTGTTAAACCACACCTCATTTTTCACTGACTCATTTTGCACTTTCTACGCCTGTACACCACAAAACCAGGAGGAGAGCAAAGACTCGGGTGTTAGCGAGAGAACCTTCTTGGACCTGTATCTAAGTGATAAGATCCTCGGGGAACAAAAACGTCAAGCAATTAAAGGAGCACAAAACTCATACAGGAAAACAAAGCAGAGGGATTCATTATCAGGCATAGCTGTGCAAAAAGTAAAATAGGCTCAGACAGCAGCATTCACTGATCACTAACAAGCACGGTTTCCTTTTTAAATGCATCCCGGCAAGGAACTTTACCCTCAACGCTAAAAGTTAACTTACTGACTAATACAAAGGCCATTTTCTCAAGGGTTTCAATAGTTAAGTACTTCATAAATCACTTGTAAGGGATGGCAAAGGCCATGAATTCCTCAGTGTTCTTATCACAGTATAAATCAGCTCTTCCCTAAAAACACTTCAAAGCCCTTTCATTCCTTTTAGGTTTTGTCCTAACTCTTTGCATGAAATGCTCAAACAGCCACGACTATTCTATATACTCTGATATTTATTTTATTATTTAACCAAATGTAAGCGAAAAGTCCATTAGTTATGAAAAATGTCTCTACATTACAAAACAGAATTAATTTGCATTGCAAATGTAAAAGCAGAGCCCTCAGGGTAATCTCTGCTGAAAGTTAAGATACTAATAAATACTTCTTTGTTTCAGATTCAGAAAATTCACAGAATTAACTGGTTAAAGGTCAAAATCAAAGGTTAACTGTCCAATAGGTAAATCTCATTCTAAGTACTTAATGAAATCAAATGGGAAACTAAAATAACCAGCATTATTGGTGGGTTATTGATGTTTATCCTTTACTAAACTGCAGAACACGTTATTCTGCCTTTAAATGTGTGATGTGTTGCGCAACCCTGTGAAACCAAACAGACATGAACTGCCTGAAGCAAAAAGACTGTGCTGAGGACTAGTTGTGCTAAGGACTAGTACTGACTCAAGACACTTTACTAAACAACACCGGTTAATTGCTAAAGAAACACATTATACATCAAACCAAATACTGTTGTTCTGTCCAAAAATAATTACAGCATAAGGAAACTGAAATTGCAAATTAATGGATACGAAAAACTTTGTTTAAACATGCACAGATTACCAAGCTTTGCTTTTAATTTCACTTTCTGATGCCAGTGGCATTGGAAAACACAGCCAGATGTTTGGTTAAAACTTGAAATATTTCACTAAAGCCCTGTTGAGTCCAGAGATAAAAAGAGATCTATTTAAAAAATGGAAATATACATGCATGAAAGGTACATTATGAGCTTTTGAGAGGCAACATACTTTGTAGGATATCTGTGGATTAAAATACACAAACCAGAAGCAATAATACCCAACAAAGAGATGACTTTTTAAAGAACATAAAAGAGATATTTTCATGAGCTCATTTATGAGGAATATGGACTGTTATGGATGTGACCATTCTGAAAACAGCACTTTACCTGACTATAAAAATGTTTCCTTTAAAAACAAAAAATGCTTTTAAAACTTTGAGAGAGACCTTACATGGGCATTTAAACCACCAAATATTGACATCTGAACTATTAGTATGATGAAAAAACTTAATAAAAACTTGCTTTGCATGAAATTGCCCATATATATATATAAAGGCATAACTGCTGGTCTCGCGTTAAACAGTGGGTTTAACAACATATTACAGCTGCTGAGGTCGAATTTACTAATGCTGAAGGTGTTATTATAGCGCAAAAAAACATTTTTAAAAGCCCTTATAAACATAAGCTGTTGTTTTTATGCTGAACTTATAAGGAAATGATGCTGAGCCGCCCACCGTCACAGCGCCAGTGCCGTTAGCAACAGCAGGCTAACACAACTGGGGCTCCTCACACATACACACACACTCTCACTAATAAACACTGCAAAATAAAACCCAGCAGCTGAGAAAACCTCACGATACCAAACGTTACGACTTACCCGATTAAACTCGAACAGCTTGTTGGACTATTTAGTAAGGTTATTGCTATTTGTAAAGACTTCGTCGACTCGCTCCCCCTTCACGGTTGTCCTGTCGAAGTTGAAAGCGCCCAGCATGCGCAGGAAGTGATGCGCGCTCACGCTACCCTACTGTGGCAAACGGGTGAGCGCGCGCAACTAGGCAATTCTTCATGTTCTGTGAATTCGCGCGTCACACTTCTGCAAATAATAAATGCAGTTTATCTGTGAAGATTTTGTTCCCATGCAAGAATAAAGAACCCGTTCTGTCCACGTTTGATCCTTTTAAAATGAACGAAGTGTCAATACGATTAATAATTATTTTTTTCTGTACACCTTGTTGACCTTGGACTTTTGCCTTTGAATAATTTAATTCGTCCGTCACACCAAAAGATAACAAAAATCTTTTGATCACAGACTTTGTAACGTCATTAGAGCTCTACATCATTGTACTGTAAACAACAGTTCTTTCAGTAGTAATGATGTGTAAATAAAGTCCAGGCCAGTCCAGCTCTTACAAAACACCTTAAAACATACAAAAAAGTGCAGATAAGCACATAATCCAGCCTTGTCTATTTTGGCATGCAATAAAGCTCATTTGCAACTGATACACTTTACAAAAGGTTACAATAGTTGCACAATAGTGTCTATAAATTGACTTCAATGTCATTTACATACATTTTAAACCAATATTTTGGTTTAACACATAACACATATGTGGTTATGTGTTAAATATTTTGGTTTAACTCATAACACATAAGTAAAAGGTTTTTACACAGTAAAAGGTTTTTATTTACTAAATAAATAAATATACATATCAAAGTCAAAGTGGAGTTTATTTCAGCCATATACAAGTACATAGTGAAACGAAACAACGTTTCTCCAGGACCAAGGTGCTATAGTACAACACAAAACTAGAATGTACTGTATATACAAAATCCCTATATACATTTTAATATATACATCTCTATATATTATAAATGTAACATCATGTCCAACATGATATGTACTAATCATATAAAAATGAGTTCTAGTAAATGAAACTGCTCTAAGTACAAGCTCAAAAAGCATAGTTTGAGTTAGTGGCACAGGTGGGGTCATTCTTTAAATAATCATGTACATCTTTTCCCTGAAGACACCCAGGCTTGTTAAACCGGTTACATTAGACAACTTGAATATAATAGTCAATGGTGGGCTGCTTAATCAATCATTTATGGTGAGAAAGAAGATATGAACTGTGAATTTGTCCCTTGGGGACCAATAAAGTTTATCTAATCTTATAATTGGTGATAAAACATAGAAATAAAAACCTTGTACTCTACAATGTTACAGTTGTTTCCACATTGCATGACAACAAATTCATACTATATACGATCAAACTCCACCTTGTGGTGAAACGGAGTACCACAATTTGAGACTTTAAATCTTAAAGAGAGATGGATTGTTTACCGGAGAGGGTCATCACATCATAGACCACAACAGATGAACTCCACAGCAATATAGAAACTGAAGATCTGCATTCACACTAGTGTGGCTTTATCACTTTCATTTTAGAGTAAAGTTGCTCATTTATACCAAGGCCTTGTGATATTCCACAGTTGCAATACATTTTGTTAACACAGTAAAACCACACTTACCAACTATATAAGCCAAATATATCACTACAAACTACATTCTGAAGGTAAATCTAACATTTAATATTTATATAAGTTGCCATGTGTTTTTCATTTTGTAACCGTTTCATCAACCAGAAAATCTCAGAATAAATAGAAACTGTGTTATATTTATTATTACAAATTCTTGTCCTGACTATATTTAGGTTTCGGTATCAATAATGCTGTACATTAAATAAAAGCACGCAGCACAGGTTTGTTATCAAAAACGTCTTTATTTAGAGTAATTTTATGGAAAACATGTTAATGGTTGTCTTTGTGATGCTTTTTTCTTTAATAAACTGAATACATAAAATGCTCACCAAATGTGCATGTTGATGCATTCATACTTTATATATGTAAATAAATCCTGTGAATCCAAGTCCCAGTACAAGCAGTGTAAACCCTGAATGTATAAATCAAGGTTTAAACGTTACATCCTTAACATTACACTGTACGCACAAATAAACGCTTCAACAGGATAAGAACTAATGCTGATGATTATTCTACTTGTAGAACTCGTGTTCCTGCTCGTCCTTCTTGATAACTGTCTTGTAAGCCTTCTCAAAATCTTTAGCAAGCACAATATAACGGTTTTCACGCACAGCAAGCATTCCAGCCTGTACAGAAAAAAAATGAGGATTAAAACCCAACACATTCACTTGAGAAGATTTGAAGAACATAAGATCGATATGCATCACAGAGTAAAAATAAAAGACTTTTAACTTACCTCCTGGCAAATTGAGTTGATATCTGCACCAGAGATCTTGTCAGGCCTGGCAACATCTGCATTTTGGTTAAGAATAATTGTAAAGCATATCTGTGAGCTAAATAAATTAATTAATAAAGCATATTCTAAACATTTTTTATATTTTTTCTGTTAGCAGCACTGCAGCAAAACAGCAATTTAACTATAAGGCAAAGTGTATATGGTGTCAGGATACAGTCTTCCAGGTCAACTTCCTCTGACAGGTTCATCCTGCCAGTGATGGTAGAAAACACCAGACGCTTCTGTCGACGGTCAGGTAGCGGGAATTCAATCTTACGGTCCAGTCTACCAGGACGCAACAAGGCTGGGTCAAGAGTGTCAGCCCTGTTAGTGGCCATGATGACCTGTTATTGAAAGAGTAAAACAGAGGCCATCATCAGGATGAAGAGAGGAACACATAATGATAAAAATCAAGAATTATCAAAAGCCATTTTTCTAACCTTCACATTTACATTCTGGTCGAACCCGTCCATTTGATTGAGGAGCTCAAGCAGGATTCTCTGCACTTCTCTATCAGCTACAAAAGATGATAAAAAGCAATGAACGACATGATCTAAAATGAGCTAATCTGTGATATTAAATGACTGTCTCGATAATTCTGTCTAAATTCTGCTTGGATAAGACACGGCTTATTAATATATAATGGCATATTACATATTAATGTGCAAAATTGATACTAGGCACTAGGGGTGGGAATCTTTAGATACTACGCGATCCGATCCGATTCTGGGACTCACGATCCGATTCCAAAACGATTCTTCATATAATATGATAAATTTGCATTTTAAATAAATAAAGAGTTTTTATGCTTTAATCTCTTTGACAGTATTCCCATCTTGAAGTTTAATTTTATTGCTTTTATTTTAACAAAGTTATATTCAGGATGAACAAGTTCTGACATAGAATCGATTCTGAATCTTTGAGAATCGATTCAGAATCGTTAGAGAAAGAATCCCGATGCATCGATTTTTTTCTCCCACCCCTACTAGGCACACATGCTATAGTTAAGATTTATTTTAACTATAATTCTGTAATTAATAAATAATTAAACATTGGAACATATGCAATGCTTGTTTTTTTCCTGAAGAAAAAGCATAATCAAATTCAGGGAGAAATGGAAAGCCATACCTCCAGTCTGTGCATCAAAACGCTTAGTAGCAATTGCATCAATCTCATCAATGAAGATGATGGCTGGGGCATTCTCTTTGGCCAGTCGAAAGACATCTCGTACCATGCGTGGACCCTCCCCCAGATACTTCTGCACAAACTCCGAGCCCACTACACGGATAAAGGCAGCTGAAAAATACAAGTGACCAAACTATAAACATATGCGTGTATCGTTACCATTCAGAACCACATTATTTTCAAGGATGCTTAGGGAGAACACTAAAGTAAATTTGGACATTTAAGATGAGGCTACCTGTGGTGTGGTGAGCCACAGCTTTTGCCAACATAGTCTTTCCACAGCCAGGTGGTCCATACATAAGCACTCCTCTGGGTGGGTCAATACCAATCTGAGAATTAAACATAAGCAAGTGTAAACTATAAAACTGCTAGACAAACTGTAAGCCCACCTAGCCCTTGCATGCACACATGAATAAATTAATGTACTCGCATACCTGTTTATAGAGCTCAAAATGTGTCAGGGGAAGCTCAACAGCCTCTCTCACTTCCTGTTTCTGGATGTCCATTCCTCCGATTTCAGAGTATGTCACATCTGGCTTCTGATCTGAAGACACATTAAAGTGACAACAATAACATTAAGACTACAAGGTAGACTTGTTGCGATAGTCAGTGTTACTGGTGATACACTACGTTCACTCGCCTACCGATTACATTACCTGCACACCGCGGCACCGTTCCTCACCGTCGTTTTTAATTTTTGTAGTAATAGTCCAGTCTAAAATTATGCATCGGTACACGTCTGCTCGACATTGCATAAGAGGTAAGGTGCAATTGATTCTAAAGCATATCAGTAATAAGACCGTCCCTTACCTGATGTGAGCATCATGATGCTGCTGTCAGCCTCTGGAGGAAGGACATCCACCAGCGCATTGCTGTGCTTGTGAAGAGCAACAGATGCATTGGGCTTCAGCAGTTCTCGGTCGATTGTGCTCAGAATTCGTACATAGTAATTGGACCCTGTAGGAATGGAACAATTCATGTATGGCATTAGGTGGAAAATACAGTTACCAAGCTTTAAATAGACACTGATTTTGTGCATTTGCCAAATACTGCTAAAAAAATAAGTAAAGGTGATCTGCAGTATGCAGATGCAAGTGAGAGAGCTGCAGATATAGCATGAACTGAAGTTATTGGATATGGTATGAGCCATCACCATTGTGCCCTTGAGACAAATTAACCCCCCCATTACTCAAATGTGTCTTTTACCAATTTTATAACACAATTAAAAATGTTTGCACTTTGCACTGGTAATCTCAAACAACTCTTATGAGTGATAGTACTATAGAAGACTTTACCTGTGGTTGAGCCCACAATAGCAGTATTTTGATCAACTGCTTCCAGAAACTGCCCAATAACCAGAGGAATGCTCTGTATCCTTTTCACCTCCTCCTGAGCATGAAGAAATTCTTTCTTCAGGTTCTTCTGTTCATCTTTAATGTATTCCTCTTGCACTTCCAAAAATTCCAACTCCTGCTGTAACTTCTGCAGTGTGAACATCAGAACAAAATAAATCAGTTACATGTCAACAGCAGTTATAACTGGCAAACTGGATTAATGATTTGCAATATAACCTCAAACTGAGATTGTTATTGATTAGGCATATCTCTCTAATTTGTTCGCAAGTAAAAAAATTTCAGGACAAGTTCACTCACAGTACCTGGATGAGCCGGTGTTATTAGATATGTGCGTTTATTATCAGGGAATAACATACAGCGGAATTTCGAGACTGGCCAATCAGAATCAAGTATTACAAAGTGCCATATAATCAAAACATAAGACTTACACATAACACATAAAACAAACAAACAAACCTTATATCTGCTGTAAAGGTCCTCCAGATCTTCTGGTTCAGGAGCCAAGAAGGACAAGCCAGTTTGGGGTCTTGAATTCAACAGTGCTGGCACATCATCCTGTAGGAATATTACATATTATATACACAAAAATATAACTGTGGAATTCATGATCATATACAATCAAATCTTTAATGCAATAACATAAGACATTAACACTTAATAATTTTAGATAACCAACATTACATACCAACTAGAACTAACCAAATAGTTAATATAAATTCTGTGCATATAAATGTATATAGTTACAGACATCATGAGTTTTAGACATATACATTGTTACAGTAAAATTATATGAATAATTAATCTGACTGTTAGTGAGTTTTTCAAAACTGTTAACAAAACTACAAATTCACCTAATAAACAACCTCAGTTACACCGCTATGCTAACTTGCTAACCAATAGCCCACATCATGTTTACCCTATTCTTAAAGCGTAAACCTGTACAAACATTTTCAAGATTATCATATACATTATGAATATAGTCAAAATAAGACATCTCAACTTATAATATTTGCCTTCAGTTCTATTCTTTAATGAATGTGTCGTGAGCATACATGCTAACGTTAGCTGCTGTCAGAGAATGGCATGACTGAGCATTTGCAGCGGACTGAATGAATCGACTGGTCTTTACTGAGGATTAAACACCTAAAATCGCTTTACTGCCGTACATGCGTCTTCTGAATATAATACTATAATATATGTGAGATACGTAGGATTTAAACGTCACCATCTTCTTTATTAAACAATTAAACGCAAAACAACTCACCTGAGCCTTTTCTACTATCACTCCGCCGTCCTCCATGTTTGCTTTGTAGCGGCTGACGTCACGCTGCAGGCTATATATGAGTTGCCTCAGTAATCACCTGGTCCTAACGCCCGTCCCATTCTCATGGAGAGGCGGCTGTTTTTAGAATGTCACTAAAGTCAGTAAAAGTCACAGTCAACCAAATATAATTTGGAAAAGTAAAGAACACCTAGGCTATCGGTTACAAATGGCTGGTCAGAGCAATATTGTGTAATTTTGTGTCGTGCAGCTCACAAATGAAAGTGTGGCTCCGCCTATAGGTTTTAAAGCTATGTTACAGTCTGCAGATGACCATGTTTTTTTAAAGAACAAACTTTGGAATACACTTCTAAGGTTCGTATTATTCATTTTTGTGGCTCCAACACATCATATCGTTAATTAATAATTCAGAAATTTAATAAAAAATTAAAACCGCATATAGCCTACGCCTAGTCACAATGTTTGTGTGTGTGTGTGTGTTGCAAAATACCCAAGAAGCTTCATGATAAAATATAAATAGTGGGCTTCGGATTAAGCAATGTAGTATTAAAACATACTGTATATAAAAAAATAATCTGATATGTCCTCATTCTGATGTGTCTCCAAGGTCCTCCCAATTTTGGGACTAGGTTAATCTGTTCTAGAATAATCCGTTCTTTCTGGCACCATATAGGCCTACTCTGTTACTGATGAATATTTTAGATCACGTGCGCTTTACATCTAATGTTTCGTATCGAGCTACACTGCGATGCTTGCGCTAAATTACAGTATGAATGAACGTGAAGATATTTTAACACCCAGACGTCTTGCCGTCCACACACCAACCCATTACTGCAAGGCATCAGCCGTGTGTATGTCCATCCATCCCTGCCCCTCCCTCCCCCATCCTTGCCCCTCCCTCCTCCTCCTCCTCTTCGCATATCCCAAACACATCAGCATCCTTTTCCACAGACCATGAGACGTCACCAAAGAACGAGCAGAGATTGATCTTACCGTGAGATGCTCCGCTTCAAAACAATTATGTTGACCTACATCTGCATCTTAATTTGAGAGAAGATTATTTATGCGGCACCTGCGGTACAATATCGTGTTTTGGTTTATTTTTGTGTCCAACGATTAAAGCGCCGCGCGCGTGACTGACGGAGTGATTTTGAGGAAACGTAACGTAAATAAGCGACTGCGTGAAGAAAACATGCGGGAGATGAACGTTATTTTGACTAAATTCGTGTGCTAATCGGTAAACGGTAGGCTGTGATATATTCAGTTCGTTAAAAGATAAGCATTTATTATTGCTAACGGGGAAATAGGCAACGTTTACAAAAAGTGTCCCGTATTTTGTTGAAAAGTCTAGGGAATGTTGTTAAAATCGTATTTAATTTATTCATCTGCATTGTAGACGCATAAATGATGTACTGTTGATTATTATGGGCTGTTAGACATATGCCCTGTTTGACAGTTGGATATACAGTCGATTTGGCGAAATAACAGAATATGAGCAGATGGCATGAGGCATAACTGCATCCGGTCACAATATACTTGCACATATCAGCAATTTCATATGTATTTATTTGAATAAAAAAGACACAGACAATACATTTAACGCTGAGGTTTATTAGACAGATGTTAAAAATGTTTCACCTCATGCATACAAGTCTATAATTTCTAACCTTTTACTGATCCATGAGACATATATCCACACATTAACATTTCATAAGCAATAATTCACATAAGCAATAATTATTGAGTGTAGTAGTGAATGTCTGAATGTATATTTGCATGAAGCCAAAGACACATTATCATTAAAAAGATTCATGCTTCCATTTTCCATTCCAGACTCACTGTGGCACAGAGCTTGATTCACATAAATTATACTTTCTCAGGTTAAATGATCCAACTAATGTTTACCATAACTGTACAGTTCTCAAAATCCTTCGTTTAGGTCCTTAAGTCTTCCATTACCTCTCATTATAAATTAGACACTCAGAAGTCTTCCGCTGTTACAAACATTGTCGTTGAGTAAATATAGCACTGTATATTTTGGATTAGATATTGATCAGAATATTTTATGATTAAAAAGGTTTATTAATATTTAAAATCGAGCAGCTGACTATAACAAAAACGTTAAGAAAACGTTAGAAGAACATTAGAAGAACGTTAGAAGCACAATTACAGAGCGTGACTTCGTGAAGTAACTGAATACTGAAGGCTAGACTCATTTGACCGATCACATTGCACTAAAAGCGCGCCACATCTCTGATACTCCCTCACTGGACTTCATCGCTTTTCATCACAACACTCAACTCCCGTCAGACTGAAGGTAAAGGAGAAACCATCTCCAGGATCAAGCAACAACCGGCCCACCACAATCTTTCAGCCTGCATCTAGCCTGAACAACATTGTCAATTCATACATCTAGAGGACGTATTTCCTTCCCAGAGCTCTTGCTCTTCCATTAGCAGTGTGAGACTGTGTTTTGTGTGTATGTGTGTGTGTTAAGAGGAGACACGGCTATCATCAGAAGATGTTGTGCATGCTGAAGATGTCTGCGCTGCGGCTCCTGTGGGTCCCCGTGCTGCTGTGTTTAACACATGGTAAGTGTCTTAAGCTAGTGAAGTATGTAACATTGCAAGCCCTATGATCTTTATATGTGTCTGTCCATGTCAGTCATGCAATTATAAGGTTAAAGGTCACTTTGTAAGAGATAAGACTAATGTCCTCCTGTTAAGATGTCTGCGGATGTCATGGCATTGAACAGACAGACAGACAAATAGATTGCAATTATTGATCAAATGTCTGTGAAAAACAAAAATTAAATTGATCTAAAATGACAATAATGCACTTTATTGTGAGTTTTATGGATCAGTTCAGGGTGATTCACCTGTTCAATGTTGTTTTTTGTTGTTTTGGTGTCAGGTCACTGTGGGTTTGTGTTTGTGGGTATCAGGATTTCACAGCAACTCGGATTGCTCAGTAAAACCTGTGTGAAGATGGTACAAAGCTGGGTGTGGTCCAGCTTTTGCCCAAACTGTTACTTCTGTCACAAGCTGTTATTATCTTTTAGTAGGTTGTGAATGCTTTGTTTTGTGGCGGCTGTTCAATATATGGCCTGCGATGCTGGTGCATAACCTGAATATCCTTCACGTATGACAGTATAAGGAGGACAGTGATGGATGGAAATCTCACCCAAGGGAACAGGTGTTGTCACTTATGCCTCAGTGAGAAATGTCCCAGTTTACACAGCGGGGACTTGTATGTTCCCTCATGTCGCACATCATGATCCGTAAGGAGGATTTGTCTATTTCCTGTACTATTGATGGGTTAAATACATCAGTTATCAGATGGAAGTGTTACTGTATTTCCTCGAAGCTTTCTTATCTCTTTTGCCAGTTCTCATTCAGTTTGTATCATAGATACCATCTGAAGTATATGGTAAAATGTGATGCTGTGCAGTTCGAACCATGTAATTGGATTAGGATTATAACTCACCAAATATATTACATAAAATATGTGCTTTGCTTGTGTAATTAAGTGTAATATTAGTTAATGCATTAGTTACCTTGAACTGAGCAATATCAGCACTTACTAATCTATAGCTCATGTTAATTAAAAGTTTTTAATGTTAACTAATGTTTACTAATGTTTGAAAATGAAAAAATAGGTTTAGATGAACAAATAAAACATTTTTATAACCTACACATCTCAGTATGTTGTTCTGATAATAATGCATCTACCTGTTAAATAAATGTCAATTTTATCTTTTTAAATACACAGTTTTAATAGCATTTTATTGCATAGTACTTAATTTGTTTATTAATTTACTTATGAAGCATTTGGTGCGTCAGGTTGAAGTTAAAATAGAAAACGATACAGGATTGATACAGAGACAGAACTGTACTGGTATGACAAAGTTAAGGTAAATCTTAAGGGTCTGAAACGGTTTTATTCAGTCAAATGAAATGGAGAAGTGAGCTTGGACAGATGGACAGAAAGATGATTCATGTTTGATAATAAAGTGAGAGGAATGGAGTCTCCTGAGATCTCTTGGTGTTGTCTTGTATCACAGCATCTCAAAATGCTGGAAAATTACAGAATCTGATTGAATAAAATTACAAAAATGTCACACGTCTGATTGAACAAAACAGCACTTACATTATTAAGGCTGGGTTAAGTGCAGTTTTTTTCAAAGTTGCATCTGTCTCACAAAGATGTTGACTTCACTATCTTGAATTATGTATAATGCACTGTATAACACTATTATTATTGACGGAAATTATAATAGCTTACATTATTCAGCGTTGCAGCATCTGCTTTTTTCACATTGCTGTTGTTGTCAATGCATGTGTTAGTGGATGCTGGTGATTATCTGGCAACAATCGCGCAGTGCTTCTGAAGGAAAAGTGGAGTTAAGCGGTGGGAGGTGTATGTAGCTAAGAAACATTTGCAGAAAATAGTTCATACTGAAATACACACGTTCATTATAGTCTTATGATATGACGTTCACACACTAAAGTTGAATAGCACTGCTATTGATTAAATGTTGCTGTATATATAACCTCAACTTTACAGATAAAATGTTCATTTTGCAATTATCACTGAGTTGCATTAACATGCAGAAAGGCCGTCAGTACAGTAAAGGCAACGGGAAGCAGTTTAACAGAGGTTGACAACAGAGGCTTAGATACAGGCAAACCAATAGGGAGAAAGGCCTTTTTGCATTCCGAGCAGATTTTCGGCACAGTCACGCTCCCTATGACAGCAGTGACGCAAGTATCAAATCTGCAGGTCTGGCGCTGTGAAAACTGTCACACACGTGTGCACAAAAAGGTGCGTCTGAGCGTGTGCGTGTCAGAAAGAGCATCAGAGGGGTGGGGGAGGAACGAGAGACTGTGATGCTAAACCTGCCAAGGGCAGACAAGGACGTATGAAGAACAGTCTCACGCTGCTGATAAAATATTTAAAGCTCACGGCTATTTAATTGACGAGTAAATGAAATTACAAGCAGGAAAGAGAAATTAGAGCGTAGCCCACCCTCCTCCATAGCGCACATGCTCAAGAATAGATCGTGAGAAACCCGTTCTTGAGCTATAAATGACTTAAATGACATAAATAATATTCTTGATATTCGCCTGGGGTATTTGCACTCGATCTGTGAAGTCACCAACAATTTCTTTCATTGTGAATTAATTTTAGAGATGAAATTATGCAGTGGGGTAGATGAAAACATCTCAGTTCAACAGGACGATTGTTAAACCAGAATGCAGGCTGAACCATCGGCAATATACATAATGTAGAAAAGAGCTTTTGTTTCTATGGAAAGTCTCTACCGTGAGCTCTTTGTTTGTCGCAGTGATTTCCCTGGAGGTCAGAGTGTACAGTATATCTCACCGCTATACATAATCCTCAAACGCCTGCCAAATATCAGGGCATCTTTTTCTCTCTTCTTAGCTCACATTCATTAGTTTAAAAACGTACACTTTTTAAATAAACTGCTGAAAAAGCCGCTAATGTAGCTTTTTAATGCAATAGTTCTTAATTCAATCTGTGGATTAAATGTCTATTGTGCAGTCTGATCTGGAGCACATTGCATAATGTAATATCTGTAAAAGGGGGTTATGTAATGACTGTGGTGCTTTACTGACATTAACAGAAGTTTAAAAGGGAGGTTTTGACAGGTCTGAGGTCAGCGCTTCTTACTACAGGATGCTTTAAAGTATATGCTGACGATATTCATTTCGTCCTGTCTGTTGTTATAAGAAAATGGCACACAGAAGTAAATTTCTCTATTGATGGCCTTTAAAAGTAGCTGTTAATGTGGTGAAATAAATATATAAGTTTTTTGTCAGAATGCTGTACAGTGCAAAATTGACAAGGTGACTGATGTAGTTAAGTTTTCCAAAAGGTGTAGATGTTTTCTGGTAGGTTGGACAATAGATTTGCTTGTCTTAAGGGTAATTTGCTACCATTCATTAAAAAAAATGGTTCTTGTAATGTTCTTTAATTGTTCTGTCACCGTTCCTCAGGAGGAACACCTAGGTTATTTCCAACTTTCATTATTCGAATTCTATTCTAATCATTACATTAATAAATTAATAAAAAAATGTTAATGTCAATGATATTAAAAAAATAATATATATAATAAACAATGTAAAAACATAAAGTTTAAGTTATCAGATCAAAGTTATTTTTAGAACCATATTTTTTGAAGAAACCTTTTGTGCTAAAATGGTTCTTTATAGCACTTTATAACTTTTTATAGCTCTTTTAAGGCAATATTATTCTTTATAGATCCCTAAAAAAGAAACATATTTTATGTTCCTCCCCGCAGTTTTTTCTTGAAAGGAAAAAGTTGTCGGATTTCTGTGATAACAATTGTCTCTCCTCCCCATCTATCCTTTTTTCCCTCTCTGCAGCCAATCAGAAGCCAGTAAATAAGTACTGTGTGTATGATATTCAGTGATGTTGTAATTGTAAAATGTATTACTCACTTTTTCTCTTTCATTTCTCCCATCTCCTTCCTTTTCCCTTTTCTCCTTCCTTTTTCCCAAACTTCCCAAAATCATGTTGTAAATGTTTTTCTGAATGGTACGGTACAGAGATGCCCAAAACATTTTTCTAAGAATTTCTAGCATTCCATTATAAATAATGTAATCGTGTAGCTGCCATTAATGAACAAGGCAATCTGTGCTCAGTTATTGATGTGTGTGCAATGTCTCCTGTCCTTCATCTCATTGCACATATATAAACACTTACGATGCAGATGTCTCTGTGGAAACAGCAAGGTGAAGTTTAGCAGAATAAAGATTGGAATATCAGGTGTGTGATTTTCTGCTATGGTTTATGACTTTCTGACATATATAGAGACCCGCATCTATATATGGATGTAGATTAAAAGTCTTGAATTGCAAGAGGGTCACCGCTCACCGCTAACAATTTATTTCCTCTCAAAGCTCTCTGTGTGGAGACCAAAAGACCAAAGCAGATGTTTTTTAAATACATTGTTTATTTGGACTATTACAATCCATACGTTTTCATGAGCGGAAATAAAATTTGCAAGAAACCGCTCTGCCTTGAACTAAAAAAAATCCAGCATGCAAAATTTGAAACAATGGATACGCACGCAAAATAAAGTCAAATAAAAATGCTTTCATTTTTTTAGTTAGTTATAGACATGTTAATGCCTGTCAGTTCAAACAGCAAAAAATAATGGGCATCAATAACCTTACAAAGCATCGATGAAGATAAGAAGCAGATGTGTGTTTCTGTTGCTGAGTTTTCTTCATCTTTTAGCAGCTTGGCTTTGTCATGGGGCGTGTGTGGAGGTGGATTCAGACACTGAAGCAGTGTTGGGTAAAGGCTTGAAACTCGGCTGCATCTCTTGCAAAATGAGAGGGGAGGTACCAGCCTCTGCCACCGTGGACTGGTGGTTCATGGCCAAAGGCGAGAGTGAATTCACACACGTGAGTATCAGATATGTTAAGATCAGACATTAAAAGCTTTATATGGTCTAGAAGGACAGAAATTGAATTATTGATACTTAAATAATGGTCTTTTAAAGTCATCTGATTCCCGGCTCAGGTCTTCATGCAAGGCCAAGATCATGCATGTTTCATGACTGCCGATATTTCCAGCAGCATGCAGCACTCTTAAGCAAACACAGAGATAATGGATATCAGCGGCCATTTTACGCTGGGAATGTTGACGCTTAGGATCTCTGCCATTAGAACAGCTACTAATGTCCTATTGCAAATCTGCAGTGCAACAAAAACTATTGTTATCTCTCCCCATTGACTGTTATGCTGTAATTATAATTGTGGTAAAGGCAGTTTAGCGTGCCATGTTGCCACAATTACATTTATTATTCTAGTAAAATGAGAGAGAATGATGAATTTAATAGAATAATGTTACATTTTAAGACATGATCCTAAATATTTAATGAACATGTAATTAAAAATGCAAAGCTAGTTTATTCTGTAGTGTCCTTTAGTGTGACCGGATGTTTTACAGTATGTTTTACTTGTAGTTTCTTCTTCCTGTAGTATAGTAATGAAAAGTTTTTTTATTAAAATTATATAATTGAAAGAAGTACAACAAATCCTTCTTAACCCTGATGTATATTTATACTACTATTTAACAGAATAATATATATTAATAATATTTTTTATATATGAAAATTAAACTTAAACTGTATTTGTTAACATTAGTACTTATAGTTAACATAAACTACACTGTAACAATAAACAATACTTCTGCATCATTTATTAATGTTAGTTCATTTAGTTAACTAAATACATTTCAGCATTTGTTAATTCATTTTTAAAACCAAAAGTGGTATCTGTTAACACTAGTTAATGTAACATTGGCATTAACTAACATTAACAAAGATTTATGATAAATGCTGAAAAACTATATTGTTCACTGTTACTTCATGTAAGCAAATACATTTTTTAATGTTAACAGATACAATCTTATTGTAAAGTGTTACCATAAAACTTGGGTGGGGTTACATTTTTTTCATTTCTTCTTGAATTTGACCAAGTGCCTTTTGTGCATAATTTCCAAATATTGACCATGTCCTCCATATTGGTAATTTTTTATAGTGGTCTCACAAGCTCATTAAAGCTCTTTTTCTTACTATTAGATCTACAGTTATGCAGATATAAAGGGCTATATAATGGATGACCGTTTTGTCGACCGTCTGGACTGGAATGGCAGTAAAAAGACTGTGGACGTGCAGGACGGCTCAATCTTCATCCTCAATGTCACCTACAATGATACCGGCACGTATCGATGCTACTTCGACAGAACTCTCGTCTTTCCCTATTATGAATACCGCACCAACGCCACAAAGTTTATCACCCTCAACGTAGTGGGCAAAGGTACGTTATTTTAAAAAAGGCATTGCACAACAATGTGTAAAGTGCATGAGAGAAATGATGTTACAAATAACTAAATAAAACAAACATCTGTTTATAATTTATAATGCAGAGATAAAGGAAGGATGCTGATATCATGGCAGATACAAAATCTTGTGTCATTCATTCATTTAAAAATGTGTTTTTGGATGTGAAAAGCAAGGACACAGCTATTGGCCCTGAAAGCAAACAGTGTTGCCATAGCAGCAGCATCCGGCTTTCATCACAGTGCATGTCCTTGACTCACATACATTGACTTGTCTGTCAGCAGGGATAGTAAAGAGTTTAATTTTCTTTTTAATAATCATGTTTTTATTAAACCTACAGTTGTTTACAGCAATTTATATTATTTATTTTTAGACATAAGAATATTATATTTTCCTCCAATACTTTAACCTCCTAGTGCTCCTAGTGTATGGAAGACATTCTTAACATTTTTATGGCTTACTTACTTGTTACATGAGCTCTCAGCCAATGATGAAATGGAACTACCCAAGTACCGCCTTCCTCATTTCCATGTTGCATACAGAAATATAAAAATTATACAGAAATAAATAAATATAAAAAAATGTGGAAATAAATATTGAGAAAAGAAATATAAAAAAATAAATGAATATGTAAGTAAATAAATAAATAAAATAGTAAATAAAGTAAATAAATAAAAACAGTGTCAAATATAAAAAAGAGTCTTTATATATAAAAAAAGTGTTTATATATAAAAAAGAGTCAAATATACAGTTAAAATAAACACAGAAAATAATTGTAAAGATTTAATATAAAAATTTTAAAAAAATATTTTGCATTTTGAATGTAAATATATTTGAATTTGTTTAATCAATTGTTTTATTCCTCTATTTATTTTCTATTATTACATTTATTTATTTATTTTTATTTATTTAAAAATATTGTTTATGTCTTTAAATTAACTATTGTTATACTACAGATAACTATAGTTATACTATAATTTAAAGGATGTACAAAACACATTTGCTTTTGAGTTCCCTGGGAAAAAGTTTTCAGGGACAAGATAGAGAGTAAATGACGATAGAATCAATAATCCCCCTAGAGCAAATGGTCTACAGAAAGTGTTTGCAGTAATTTCTGCTCACAATATTACAGCACAGAAGAAGGACACATCTGCTGAGATTGTGCCTTTGTTGCAATATATCACATCGCATGCGGTCAGCGGGCGATAACTAAATCAGACAGATCATGGTCAGGGTCACATCAGCAGTGATGTCACTGCTTATCATTCTGAGAGCCACACTTCATCTGTATTACATAACTCAAACCTTTAATGTTCTTTAATCGCACATCCAATTGTGAAATAACCTTTAAAGAAAATAAGTTCTTGAATTCTCCTGCTCTTACCCTAGCTACTCGAGGTACGGCGTCCATACTATCTGAGGTTATGATGTATGTCTCCATCATTGGACTGCAGTTATGGCTGGTGGTGGAGATGGTGTACTGTTATAAGAAGATAGCTGCAGCGGGAGAAGAGGCGCTGAGAGAGAGCGAGTGAGTGCTTCGTTGTTTGCAATATTAAACCACAGGATCATATCCGTTCATATCTGTACACAACTACACTGTTAAAGCTGAGAATAGACCTTTACCCCCTCTACTTAATTTCTTTTTAACTGTGTAGTTTTTGCTATTTTTCTTCCTTCAGAATTGTATTTCACGACAGGTCGTCTCTTTATACTGCTCTGTTTTCTGAACTTCCTTGATATTTTCCTCTTCACACATCCGTCTTCTGTCATTTCTGCCTTTCTTCTCCTCATTCTCTCAGGGCTGAATATTTAGCTATAACCTCAGAGAGCAAAGATAATTGTGCAGGTGTAGCAGTAGCAGAATAACACAGGTGGGTTTGTTATTTCCAAGAAAGAAAATGTACAAAAGTCATATCATGCTCACAGTTTAAGCTGTTATTCGTTTCATTTCAGGGACAAAAAAACTCTCAAGCCTAAAGCTTGAAGCTCCGCCCACCATGACATCACCAACTGCCTCCTCACACCCTCACTGACGCTATGGGGAAAAACGCAGGGCCGTTGTTTAGACGCATCAGGGACACACATCACATGGATATGGAAGTCCTGTGTTATAAAAAAAGTTGTGGAGTTGTGACTTTTTTTGAGGTTAATGAGTGAATGATTCATCATTTAAGTGGTTAAAGTTGATCATGAACAGGTAACACTGAACAATGACTTGTACATACAATACGTGAGATATGTGAGAACTTAGCTTTACATATGATAAAAATGATCAAATTCATTGGTGTATCTACTGAGGAGGACAAACAAATCTATTATTCACAAGTATATATACTAAACCAGGAGAAATAGAAATAGTTTATATCTATATTTAAAATAAAGCGCTAAAGTAAGTAAATCATATGACCTAACAGAAGTATATTGGTTAAGAAATAAGAATGATTTACAGACCAGCACATGTGTAACAGCTGGAAAATTAATGCTAACCAACCAATTAGAGCTTCCTTTTTTACTCTTTCTTACACACACACACACACACAACCATGAGTAATCTATCCAAAACATTGTCACTTATGCACACTAAATAGTTCACTAAAAAGACAACAGACAAATTTATCCGCAAAATGACCCGGAATAACATTTATATTTCACTTGCATACTAAACAAGACAAAACAGAAGAACAAACAGTTACGTACTGTACCAAACAGCAAGAATTATAAAGATTAAAGCCGTGTTAGCAGATTTCATTCATGTAGCCTATATAGGGAGCTCCGTCCCTCTATCTGTGCACAACTCACATTCTCAGTGTCATTCTTTAAACGTGTGAAGAAAATGAATGCCACATTTATGTTTTAACTGTTAGTGAAAAGTGCAGTAAACAAGCTAAACAGCTAATGGTTCACAATGGTATTTGTAAATAGATACCATTAGAATTAGGATCTACTGAGACCAGTATGACGAACATTGTTAATAATATGTCGGTATTGACGTGTGCTTCAAGAATTCATAATGTTGACCGAACCAGTTCAGTTGTCTGTACTGAGAAACTAATTAAGGGCTGTATGAAATTATTTTGCAAAGTTCAGATTGTCCAACATGTGGTTACAAAAGAAAAATGAATGAGATGGAAAAGTAGGAATGGGTTGCATTAATTCACAAGTGCAGTAAAAACCTTCCAGTTTTTCCTTCCCCTCTTAGTAGCCAATATCTGGTAGTGACTACAGAGGGCAGCACAACACTGCCAAAGTCTCACTGCCTTTATGCACGAACCATACATTCTTGAGACTTCCCAGATGTAGTTTTCTTACTTTTATATCCATCATCCAGTGCTTGTTACATTGGTCGATTTCTACTGCATGACTTTAAATACACTTTTATTGTGATCGTTACTGACTGAGCAACAGTTCATTAACAAGACAACTGCTTTTAGTGTGTCGATAACTTTTAGATGGTGTTTTACTAACACATGGCTGTCACAGAAAATCACTGTATGATGATGTCTGCAGCTCTGTGATGTGCTGTACAGTATATGCACACATGGCCTCAACAGTTCAAGAATGCATTTCAATGTTCTTGCATATGCTTGCCAAATTATGGAAAAGATGGTATCAAATAAAATACATTATGAAAACGGATGTGTGGCATTTAATAATGTATTACTAAATTATTAACACTTATAATGTATTAAACAATTAGTTGCAGTGCTTGGTTAATCGTTTTGTTTTAATTTTTCATAAATATAAACGTTTCACTCGATTCTGTGTATCACTGCGCGTAAACATATAACATGGTCACTCAGGGACTATTTTTTCCAGTGGAAGGAAAACTTTTAGTGATTTTACCTCATGAAAGTTGCATTAGGCTTTAACATCATTTGTATGGCGCCACACTAATAAAATGAAATCTGTTGCGTTCAGTAATACACTATACAACAATATTACCATTTTTTGTTTTATTATACATCTTTGACTGTCATCTTTACAATCACGTCTATAAATCCCACGTTCATTCTCTCCTCCCTGACCTGAATAAATAGCACACGCAGGGGCTTTGCACAGCAGCACCCCAAACAGACGTCACTCTCATCACACACCCACCGGAGGGAGACGTGCGAGACAACAAATAAAGACAAAAAACTCAAATGTGCGGACGGGACAGCAGTAACAGACTGTCCGAAACAAACTAAATCAACCCAAAGCCTCCAGGTGAACCTCACAAAGCTGTCAGTCATATTTCACCCTAACATTTAAAATGAGAATAAATATTTAGCAAAACGAGATTAGGGTTTTTTGTATTGTGACATTTTCAAGACAATTAAGCACCAACTATTTTAAAATATTTTTCAAAGTATGTATATATTAAATAAATTACAAAACATTTATACAAAATTGTATATACTAGTTGTAATTTCTAATATTAATTAAAAAACATTCATTATGTCTAGTCTGGATAACTTACTGTATTACAATATCATCAGAGAGAATAAGTATTAACACAGCTGGTACGGTAATGAAAAATGATGCCACAAAAATACCATCAACAATGGAAAGTAGTTCTCAAAAATAAAAATGGCTTATTTTTCTTTTGATATTAAGGTGATATATGATCTGAACATGTTCTTTGCAAGATTCGCTCGTCTACAGTGTTGAGCTGTATGTACATCACAATACTGCCTGCAGATCTGCTCTAGTTTCTTCTGGCCTTGAGTTTTAGTTGGTCCTAAATGTCCTGAAGTCCTAGAATCTGTGTGTACTTTTAGCTAGTCGAGCTTACAGTAACGCTGAACACTTCAAGTGTGATTAAAGTAAAACTTAATAAGTTTCCCGACACCATAATTAGGTGAAACAGCTCTGCAAAAAACATAAATACACATGGATTTAAATCTAAAATGACAAAAAACTTTTTTTAAAATGAAAAAGGAACAATGGTTAAACTGGCGTGTAAAAACAATCATCTCTGTAACAGCTTTCCGTTTCTTATTTTCATACATTAACTTCTAATTGTCATTACAATTTTCTCCACGTGATTATTGCTAAAATCGGAATTCATATTTTTACCCCCCAGTTGTCCCGTTTGTACATTGGTCCGTGTTCAGATACAACACGAGCAGAAACACACAATGAGTCTGTAATTCAAGTCTGTTAAATAAATACTGTAATGGTCAGACACACTTCTTGCTTCGTATCGGACAAGTTGAAGTAACAGCTCTGAATCAACACAAATAATAAATCTGAACAGTTATTGAATAGAAAGCAGTGTCTCTTCCACGAAATGAAAACAAGTTTCCTCTAAAACAATGTCAAGAGATTGATGTGGTTCATCTTAAACCACCTTTTCTCTTTTTTGAAATGAGGTTTCTCAGACACACAGTTTGGACCAAAGCGGCTCATGATGCAGCACAGCTGAAAGTCAGACGTTCTCCATATGTGGATTATGGTTGATCCCATACGTTGTGTTATTGCTTCAGACCAGCAGCGTTCATGGTATTGACAAAAGGGTGTTTGCTGAACAGCGAGTAGAAAGGCCAGAACAGATGAGTCGCCCTGAACCTTAACATCACTGACACTGAAGAAGTTGAGCGAGAAGAAACCACCATCTCCCTTCAATGATTTCTCCCATCTTGGACGGCAACGTCACAGGTGTGTCTGTAAACGGAGGCCGGGCGGTGTGTGAGGATCTCTTCACTGATCCGTCAGCGTGTCTGGTGCAGAATCAGACTCCTGCTGTACCTCTGGAGTGATCATTCCTCTGTGGAGCTTCTCCAAAGACTGTTTCATCTACATGAAAGGAGGACAAACATCAAATTTATACTTTCATTAAGAATGTTACTGGTTTAGCCGATAGTGAGTAATGTACAATATACATTTCAAAAGAGGTTTGTTTTTATCATCATCATCTACCAAAATATGGTAAACAGATGTAATGAAGACTTCATGGGTCTGGAAAAACAATATCAATGTTCAAAATCCCTACTGCCCTTCATTATGTCCTATTACATAGTTTTATTTAGACATGTGTGAAAACATTTTATTAGCTGCACACTGCGATACTGTTTAAAGGGATAGTTCACCAAAAAGTAATGTCATAATTTTTAAACCCTTATGTCATTCAAACCTTGTATATGATTCTTTCTTTTGTGGAACACAAAAGAAGATATTTTGCAAAACGCTGGTTACCGGCACCCATTGACTTCCACTGTACATAGTATGTGTCCATACTATGAAAGTGAATGGGTGCCGGTAACCAGCGTTTTGCAAAATATCTTCTCGTGTGTTCTGCTGAGACAAAAAAGTCATACAGATTTGACAATGACATGAGGGTGAGTAAATAATAAAATAGTTTTATTTTTACTATCCCTTTCGTGTTGTTTTTATTTTAATTTATGTAAGGAACAGATACTGAAAAACATTATAAAAATTCAGCAATTGGTAAATGCAAACTTTTATAACTTTTATTAAATTTACTGTGATTTAATGAAATTCACAGATCGGGTAATTGTCAACTTTGTCTCTAGATGTTTATGTTTTTTTTTCTCATTTTAAAACAGACATAGATGAGAAAAATTATCAACATTATTAACAAAAACATAAACCCATAAATAAATATGTACAGCATAGATCAGATAATTGCACAACCTGATAACAAGTTTTAATATCTTTTCTTAACAAAAACTACAAAAAAACAAATGAGAATTTTGTTTGAGCTGGGAAGGATTTATCTTTTTCATACCTGATCCAGAAGTGTGACAGACGACTGTAAGATCTGCTGCCATTTGTTCATCTGAGACTGATGAAACTGCCTTTGGAGCTGCAGGACCTGAGCCCACTCTCCTGCCGACTGGGGCAAAGGACTGGAGAGAGAAAACAATCACAGATGTAATCACAGATGTGTCCGCCCGACCCGTTCGGTTATTAATATGACAACAGGAGTTTAAATGTACCTGTCAGTTAAAGAGTATGAGTGCCAGGTCTCCAGTGTGTGTGCGGCCCGCTCGAGTGCCCAGAGTTTGTAAAACAGCATCATATTCAATGCCACCAGAACCACCAGACTAAAGATGTAACAGGGAAGAGATATAAATACAGCTGTCTGTGCTAGATGGTGTAATAGGGATGGTGTTCATTAAATCAGGTGTGTTTTTTTTTTCTTTTATCACAAAGACAAAGCCTCTACCTGACACAAATCCTATATGCAGGAGGAAGCAAGAAAAACAAGACAGGAGAGAAGAGAGCAGGAAGAAATTATAGTCAGCAAGAGACAGTAGGAACAAAAGAAAGAGAGGAACAAAAGACAGAAAGGAAGACACTCCTTAGACAACTGCAGAGTTATGGGCGTTGCATTTTCAGTCAAAACATGAAATGCTCAAAGAATGTATATTTTACTAATATATCATACAAATATAAATGCACAAACCAGAAGCAATAATAGCCAACAAATGGAGAGGAGATGACTCTTTAAAGAACATAAAATAGTTATTTTATTTTCATGTGCTCATTTATGAGGAATATGGACTGTTATGGATGTGACAATTCTGAAAACAGCACTTTACCTGACTATGAAAAATCACACTAAACATAAAAAATGCTTTAAAAACTTTAAGCGAGACATCACATTGCTATTTAAACCACCAAAAATTGACATCTGAGCTATCAGTATGATGAAAACTATTTTTATGGTAAGGTTGACATTTGTATGGAATTGTCACTTTGTGAGGCTTGTGTAATATTATGTAGAATAATGATATTTAGTAAGTGTTTAAGAGCTAGTTCATCTAAAACTTCATCAAATACAATTTACCTTCATGTCATTCAAAATCTATAGAGATTTCTTCAAAATTTGCACACCACACTTCATACAATAGAAGTGGATAGGGACTGGGGCTATCAAGCCCTCCAAAAAGTTAGACAGCCCCAGTCCCTATCCACATTCATTACATGGAAAAAATTGGCTTAGTAATTGTCATAGAGGTTTAGTAAATAAAAAAAATATTTTGGAGCAAGAATATGATTAATAGCCTTCATGGGGACATTAAAACAACATCTTAACATGTTCTTCAACAAGCTTTCCAAAGCAGTATGTCCTGAACCAGTGGTCTCAACAGTGTCCAGCCGAGTTTAGCTCCAACCAGCTTTAACACACCTGCTCTGCAAGCTTCTAGTAATCCTAAAGATATTGATTAGCTGGATCAGATGCGTTTAATTAGGGTTGGATCTAAACTGTGCAGGGTTTGAGACCTCTGTACAAATACACCGCCACACAAATGAAAACAGACTCACATGAAGCTGACGATGAGCAGTATGGTGGAGATGCTGTTGTTGTTGACGCTGGCTCCACGCCACCTCTCTCCCAGCTTGGCATACTGACCACCTGGAGAACGAGAAAATAACTTACTGGCCCTTTAACTGTTATTTCACCACTAGATGTCAGAGTGCCTCATGTTGACGCCCAATTGTACAAAACAGCCTAGTCTTTTATTTCCTGTGTCAACTGACTTACTCGCTTCTCTCCTTTCTCGCTCATCTCCGATTCCTCTATCGCCCCGTTCCCTGCCGCCCGCTCCCGTTCCCTCCCTCTCTCTCTCTCCTGCTCGTCGAGGGCAGTTGCGTTTGCGTCTGCGCAGGCCTGGGGGCGTCTTCGCGGACTCTGCGGAAGCCACTTCCCCCACAGTAACATCCGTCTGCAACAGCGTCTCCAACTTACACACCTCCATCTCTGTTAAGGATACAGGAATTTTTTTAAGCGTTGGTTTAACAATAAACGAATGAAGCTGGAAACATGATGGCTTCTTACCCATGTGTCTGTAATACTCTTCTATGCCGCTCCAAGTGTTCTTCTCAATCAGAGCTTTCACGAGACTCCACGGCTGCTTCCTGTAGCAGATATCGGACGAGACCCTGCAGACGCACAAACAATGGGTTTCTCAGCGATGTTTGCGTTTGAAGCATAACAATGCGAGCATAACAATGGTCAGGAAGTTTTACCTGAGCCGGCTCTTGTGCTTGTTTACGGAGGTGAGGCAGTATCTGTGTACAGTGTAGAAATAATCCTGGTAGGGGATGCCTGAGGTTATGACCTCTGAGTCCACCACGTAACACTCCCCTCGCGTGCTGTTCTTGTGGAGAGTCTGCACAATATGATACAATACAAGTGAAGTTACTGGGGTCTGATTGAACCTATTGTTCATCATTTATTCACTCTCATGTCATTTCAAATGGGCATATGACTCTTTCTTCTTTAAAACAAAACAGAAGATATTTTGAGATGTTTTTTGTGTCGATACAATGGAAGTCAATGGGGGTCAATGTTGTTTGGTTACCAACATTCTTCAAAATATCTTCTTTTGTTTTGTAATTTTGGTGAACTATCCCTTCAATTCTTTCATTCAAAATAATGTGCTGCATGTAAAAACTCCTTTGATTGGGAAATTTTGTCTATTTCTGACAGAGCTGTAATGTGAAGGTGAAGAACAACAGAGAAAGAAAAAGAGAGACAGAAATTATTTGGACCCACCTGCGTTTCCACCGCAGGAGCAGTTTTAGGGCCCAGTGGGTTGTTGATGGCGATGGTGTAACTCAAAACTCTGCTGTTACTCCCAGTGCTGTTATCTTGCTGCCACTCGTGCACAGATAGATCTGAGAGAGAGAGAGAGAGAGAGAGAGAGAGAGAGAGAGAAAGATAGAGAGAGAGAGAGAGAGTGATGGAAAGATAGAGAGAGAGTGAGTGAGTGAGAGAGAGAGAGAGAGAGAGAGAGAGAGACAGATAGACAGATAGATAGATAGATAGATAGATAGATAGATAGATAGATAGATAGATAGATAGATAGATAGATAGATAGATAGATAGATAGATAGATAGATAGATAAAAAAGGACAGAGGATTTTGAGAGGCCACGTACTTTGTAGGATTTCTGTGTATTAAAATGCACAAACCAAAAGCAATAATACCCAACATGTGCCCATTTATGAGGAATATGGACTGTTGAGAATGTGACAAAAAAGTGCAAAAACAGCACTTTACCTGTCTATGAAAAATGCTTCAAAAACTTTAAGAGAGACCTCAACATGGGTAATTAAACCACCAAATATTGACATCTGAACTATCAGTATGATGCTATTTTTTAATCGTTGGTTGGGAATTGTTGGTCTAGACTACAGAACACAATGAAATCAAATAATTGAGAGCTCATTAGCGTCACAAAGAACCACAAAAAGAGGAAGGTAGGCTAAAAGAGTCCATGTGGGACCCTGCAGAAAAAGCCAATAACACCACAGCAAAAAGCATCCATGCACGACAGAGTCAGCAATACAATCAGAGATCACACTCAATACAGCACGTTCACCGCTCCACCAGGGTCAGCACTGAACATTTTCTTTTAATCTGGACAGAAACTAACAAAGCGGAAACTCTTCGCTTACCGGTGAAGTGGCGCTGGGAAAAGAGATGCTGTATGAAGTGAGTGTCTGAGAAGAGGAGGTCGTGGAGCTTGTCCACGTTCATGTGAACAACTGTGTTGATATGCAATCGACCGCTGAGGTCTGGGCATATGGGCTCCACCTCACCTACTGAGAATTACAACAAATGTTACTGAATGAAAAGGAGAAAAGGAATGTAGAGATTTTACAGTGTGCAGAAACAAACCAACAAAATGTCCTGTTACTCAATAACACTTTCTAAGAAACTACGGTCACATCTGAGAAACAGCTGGTTGGTTGGGACATGGTGTAATACATTGAGACATTAGAGTCATGGTTCATTCTGAGAAACGGCAAACAGACAGACACTTACTCTCTTCCTGACTGTCAGAGGAATCGCTGAGGTCGGTGGGGAGGTCCTCATCGTTCGTCATATCCAATGAGGAGAGGTTTCCCAGGGTGTGTGGAATGACAGGAAGGGACTGAAGCGATTGATTGGCTGATTCTGACAGGCTATCCCCGCCTTCTGCAAAGATCTATAAAAGCCAGAGAGACGAATAAACACTCATTTGCACGCGATGAATTGCATATTGCATAGCGATATGCGATGCAATACAACCGTTACATGTTTAAATCTTTCTGAATGTAAAATTCGTCGCAATTCTATAATAAATATAAAACTTTCTACATAAAAGTTTCATCATACAACTTACGTAAAATCATTCATCATAATGTAAAATACATTCTGTGTTAAAATATTGTTCTTAGTCTTTTCAACACTTACGGTTGAGGGTGGTGAAGTTCCAGTGGGTGAGCATTGTGTGACAGGAGGCAGTAAGCTCTGACAGCTGGGCGGACTGGGCTCGGGTTCAGCGCTGACCTGAGCAGACGGCACCTCCACGGGCTGGCAGGATGAGGACGAGGAGGATGGTGGTGAAGATCCTGAAGCGCAGGGAGGAATGGTGACAGACGATGGAGGAGAGGAGCCTGCGGGAACCCCCGGCACTGAACCCAGATCCAGCAGGTCAGTGACGGAGACCGACTCCTCACTAGAGATGAGAGACGGTCGGATTTAGCAGTGTTGCCAAATAGTGCTGTAAGGTAAATTTAATAAGCATATTTCCTAAACGGATTCTTCTCAGAGGGAACTCACAGCAGGCCGTTCATATGTTCAGCAGTAGGGGACACGTAGTCGTCATCTTCACTGGTAAGGCCCAGTTCAGTGCCGTAACACTGGTGAACGATGTGCCACAGCTCTTTGGGAGACAAAGTCTGTGGAAGAACAACAATAATCGTTGATGATGCAGCTTTAAAGACTTTTAATGACATAATTTAGCACATGTACTCTGAGCTGATAGTGATATGTAGACAATGACCGTAGAAACAAATTTATAATATTTATAATTCACATGACATGAAAAATATTTAGTTTCATTTCAATAATTAAAAAAATTGTTTTAATTGTTTTAAGCAACGTGGACTATGTCACAGATAAATTAATCCCACAATGCATTGCAACAAGTCAACTGTAACGTTATTCTTATACATGTCTGAATAATGGCAGATGAAAGAAAGTACTTGAACCTGTTTGGAAACCATCATTAATTTAACATTTTTATAATTCTGTTTCTGTTCTGCTTGTGGTTCAGAAATGACACACTTCCCTTTAAATGTTAATTCCAAAAGCTATCTAATTCATTTAATCTCCGCAGTAGTATCTTGATTTCAGGATGTTTATATTTGTAACCGTCTTCAGATCTAACAAAAAAGCTTTGGTGAAAGAAGCTGTAGCCATGCATTGCAATGCATCTGTAGTCGCCATCTGCGTAGCTTGCCAAAAGCTAATTATTATGGCGCGTCTCCAAAGCAATGTTGGTCAGCTGCCATAGAAAAGTGTCTACACGTCACAAATACACACAACAGGAAACTTGAGATGCTGAGATATTTTACAGATAGCGTTCTGCCAGTATAACCCAGATACTGAATAAAAACGGATTCTCACCTTGTCCATCAAAGCATTCTGCCACAATCTGAAGATCATCATGTAGCTGCGATCCCTGGCCCCAAATGATGTGAAAAAGTGCTGAAAACACAAAATCAGATTCATTTTAATTCAACCATTCTTGGTTGTTTTAGAATAGATGGCAAAATGTGCTGGTACCTTCTCATGTTCAGTGCTAATCTGGATGGCGTTTGGGATGAGCTTGGCCGTCTTCTCTTTGGTAAGACTGGTCACATCTTTCAGGAGTATGGTTATCTGGTTATGAACAGACAGAGAGATAATGTTTTTTATTTATATTCCAAATCTCACACTGTTCATACGAGTCAGTGTGTGTAATTAATCATGCAGACAGGTTCTGAGATTTCACACCGTACATTTGTAAAGCGCTAACCATTCTATCTGCGTATCTGTGAGATTAAAAACATTTATTTGACAGGCACAGTAAGTGACAACCACAACAGCTTGTCCATCTGTGGAAATGTTGCAACATAAATCCTTCTGGTTTATTTTAAATCTTCCCACACAAACATGTACAGTACCAGTCAAAGGTTTAGACACAACTGACCAAAATGTTTCTTATGATCTTCAAAATCTAAAGGTGTATACTTCAATGTTTAAAATGACTTTTGTAGACAAAATATAATTGTGCCAACATATTAATTTATTTAATTAAAAACTACAATTTACTTTTTTTTTGTGAAATGATTACTTGAAGCAAATAATACAAAACAGTCAATTAGAGTCCAGCATAGATAGAAATTCCTTCAGTTCTGTTTAAAAAGCTTCCCAGGTTGAGACCTCAAGAAGCTGAATGATAAAAATGTCAAAAGTATGATTTTACAAATTCTAGACAAAATGTGACTACTTTTGAAGATGATAAAAACACAGTATTCATTTACTTTGGACACTTTTAGTCACAACATAATTCCCACAGTTAGAATTGTGTTATTTCATGGTTTTTGTGAGTTTACTACTATTCTAAAATGTGGAAAAAACTCACAACAGTGAGTAAATGTTTCCAAACTTTTGACAGGTACTGTACTTCCTCCTTCGTTTCTCTGTAGATGTTTGTTTTTGGGGGTTTTTCATTTCAGTAATTGTTCAAAACCATCAGCGCTGCAATTTAGGCCTCTTATCAATATTACAAATGAAACATTGCTTTACAGAGAATTAAGAGTGTCTTTAACCTAGGGTTTAAAAAGTTATCCCAAAACTTAAAACCCAGTGTGCAAAGACTCAACGGCTGTTAATGACAAAGCAAAACTCATGCAAATCTTTAAATTGCAATATGTGAGTTACCGTAGTCTCCCAGCGGAAGATATTACTGTAGAAGCAGAGCCAGTTCTCAGACAGGTACAGACGGCCCTGCAGCAATATATCCTTCTGCAGTGCACACGAGTAATCTAGATAAAAACAACAGAGGTCATGTGATTGTGAAGTCTAACCACTGCTCCTTTAAAAAATTTTTACTCATTTAATTCCATTCACTATACTCATGATGTAGTGACACCAACCCACTATGAGACGCTCTGTATCGGGCAGCTTTTTAAAGAGTTTGCGGAAGTCTTCGTTCCTCTGCTTGTACGTGGGACTGAGTACCTGCGAATCAGAGAAAAGCAGCATCATCAGTAAATGAACAAAACCCAGAGATGTGTTTCTCTAAAGACCCTAACGATACTTACGTTATACCAGCTCTGCATTTTCTGCAAAAGAGAGGAAAAGAACAATTTCAATCTACATTCATTAGTATAAACACACACAATTAGGACATGAGGATGAGTAAATGATGACACAAGTTCACTGCCATTGGATGAACTGTTCCGTTTAATCAATTTCTTTGAAAAACACTCTTTCATCTTTTCAGAATGATATCAGAGGAAATGGATGTAACACTTTTAGAAGTCTTTCTTCCTTAAGCGGATTTCTTCCAAAAGAGGATCTGAAAAGTCAATCAGGACTCAGTATGTGGCTGGTAGAAGCGCTCATCACATCACAGATCTTACAATGGTAAGTAAGTAACGACATTAGAAGATGGATAATAATCACATCAGGCCGTGATGTGATCGCAGTACCTTGGCATTGCGTGTGAAGTGGCGTGCTGCGAGTGGGTAGGAGGAGGTGGACGAGGAAGGGGTGGGGAGCAGGGGGCTTTCCGAACTCCCGGCGACTCTGTCCCCGCCCGCATCGCCTTCACTGGCTTTGCCTCCCAGCATGCGCCGGCGCAGAGAGGGTGAGCTGCCAGGAGTGCTGCGTGGAGAGTTACTGGCTGTACTGCAGGAGCAGAAAAGCCAAGTCAGAAAGGAGATACAGACGGTTTAACCGCGCCTCTTATATCATTTCTAATGTATGACTTTCTTTCTTCTGCAGAAGACAAAAGAAGATATTCTGAAGAATGTTGGTAAACAAGCAACACTGACCATTATTGACTTCCACAGTATGAGCACAAAGCCAATGAGACATTTCTCAAATATCTTCTTTTGTGTTCCACAGAAGAAAGAGTCATATACAGGTTTTGAATGACATACGGGTGAATAAATGATGACAGAATTATTATTTTTGGATTAAATATCCCTTAAAAAATACAATGTCAGCTGTTTTAGCCAACACACAAAGAATAAACCAACAGGACTTCAGTCAAAGCCCAGGGATAAATACCATATTTATATTAAAAACAATAGTTTCCATAGTAGCTTTCCAATCCTGTTCCAGTAAAATAAAGGTAGCAACACAGACAGGAGCTTCTGTACACAAACACAAAGCCTTATCTGTCACCAAACATTTGATCGGTATGATGAGACGTTTGAGAACTGTTCTGTCAAAGAGTGATGATATAGGGTTAAATGCATGTGAAATTAATTCACAATATATTTAAAATATTTTAGGTCTGTGCACACTGACTGCTCAGCACAAGACGCTTTAAGCTATGAAACCATCTTGAACATCTGACAAACCCACAGCAGCAGTCAGTAACACAATCATGACATCAATCAAAACAGGCCTGCTGGAAGATGAGAAGATAAAAGACAAAAAGACAATGACAAAGGATCCTTATTAAAAAGTGCTGTGCTCCTATAATGAGACATTAAACATGGTATTTAACCACATTTTCTGCCAAAATACAATAACAGTTATTGTTGCTAAGGTGTAAATTTGTGGTTACTATTGGCTTAAAATAAAAACATGGTTTCTACTATAGTAAATCTATGGTTGATTTTAATCAAGAAAAATCAGTAAAGAGGTATTGAGCACTTAAAAATGAAACAAATGATAGTAGTAATCATCTTTAAGCTCTTATTGCTTAACTCCCAGTCTCGCGTTGTCTTGGTAACAGAAGAGGGCGGGGCAAATATCAAAGTCTCCAAGGTAACTTGTCTGGTTACCTCTCAATGGACTTTACTGCTCGAGTCGGAATGTGAAATGCGAGTCAATAACAAGCAACTTTTTAACAATAATGATGTTCTCAGGGATTTTGCAAGTATTAAAACCAAATAAACAAGAGCACGTCGTTGCCTTCAATCGGCCGCAAGAGTCTTACAACTTCATCTCGCTGATTCTCGCGAGATACATGCAGCGCATCGGAACAGCACGCTATGTCAATAACATCCCAAACACTTCCAAAATAACAGCAAAATGCAAACATTTTACGGCATGCTGGATGTTGAATAAGTCTTTACTTTAAAGTGCCTGTTTCCAGTAAGAGCTGGACTCGCTTTCAGAAAATGTCAGCAGAATGAATGGGCGGTGTGTTACTGAAGCTAAAAATACGAATACGGTACAGCGAGCTTCAGTTTCCGACATCGATCCCTCGCGTGAGAAGATGCAAATGTGCAAAATGTTTTTGAATGATGTGCACGTGAGACAGGATTTGCAGGTGCAGCTGAATGAGTAAACTACAGCACACGTACATCTAATCCTGTACGTGCATTTGAGCACAGCGGGTCTTATTAAAGAGATGTCAATGTCATAAGTAACAACATAGATAGTGCACTAGATGCAAGAGTAACTGATGAAAATGAATCGCCAGGCAACAAAATACAGTTAAACTACGTGCTACTTACTCAAACATGACATTGGGTGTTTTCAGTATTCAATGCGTTATATATCCACGTTTACTTTACGGTAGACGCTCAATATGGCACTGCGCCGACACAGCAGACTGCACGTTCAGATTAACCAGCCCGAACGCGTTGGAGACGCATCGTCTTCGGTTCATCAACAGTCAATTCTGTTCCGACGCGACGCGACAGTTTAACATCCCCATCCCAAAGCAGGTGCCAGACCTCGGCTGTTCCCCCTTTGAAATGCACCACGGCGGTCTCCACCATAAGCTCTCCGGCTATCCTACAGCAACCCACACACGGGCTGAGAGGGGGGAGGAGAAAAGAGGATGCGCTGTTTGGAGGAGGGATTCACATAAATGACACAGTGCCTCTCTTTTTACAACACCAGGGCCAATCCATAAGGGATTATCTTTAGACTTTATGTGGAAGTGCTGGAGTCAAATAAGATGATTGTGATGAAATATTACTTGTGATGAAAAGTTTACGAGTGATTATTCAAAAACTACCAGCTCACAGCTGCGGCCCATTCTCCTGTCTGGGTTGCTCTGGTCATTGTTATCTTCTCAAACTCTGTGATATAGACACTATAGAGTGAATAATCCATCCTCTTTTCTGTCCTGGCTGCCTTCGTAATCTGTTTTTCTGGGAGAGGTCTAATCTCTTCTACAGTATGTAGAGGGATGGGAGAGACGAGACAAAACTTCAAACCATGACTCTAAACATATCTAACCATTAGTACACTATAATAACATTACTTAAAAATAAACTAAAAATTTGGTACTGATTTGGTAACTAATATTTTTTCTTGGAATAATTATTTCTGACTGAATTATTCACATTTAGCATCTGCTAAATAAATGAATAAAACATAACACTTTTTTGTTTTTGTATGTGCACCAGACAATGTAAACCATACCTTTGATTAGCAAAAACGAAAAAAATATATAGTATCAGACCCAAAATTTAACAAATCACTAAGCTGTTTCCTGTCTGTGCATAAGGGACCACAAGTAGTCGAAACGGCCAAAGCGTCACAAATTTGCTTAGACAAATGTAATCTTTAAAAGATTTAGAAGCAATCCTTGTCAACAGAAAAAAACTGCAGGCAGGGAAAAATGATATCTTTGCAGAGGAGTTATTAAAAGTTTTGTTTATCTGATGTTGTGCAAACTGACATGTCACATTGATTTTGGACAGATAAACAACCTACTGACATTCTTAAACAAAACAACGCTGACAGTCAGCAAAACGAATCTGCATGCCAATGAGCAATAAAACCAGTGTTTCTATAAACCAACGTCTGTTTAAATGTTAATAACTATGCCAACAAAAAGGCTTTGCAATTGTTTGCTTCTACAACAAAAAGAACTGTCGTCAAAGTCACTGGCTAATAGTAAGGTTTAAACTTGTAGTAAGCTAATAAATAAATAAACACTAGCTGAACAAAATCCAGAACCTAGTAAAATAGATCACATGGCTCTAATTCAGGGCAAGTTTCCGTAATATAGTGCAGGCAGAGCGGCCAAACAAAAAGATCTAGGTCAGTGAAACCAGTTGGTAAATGAGAAGGACAAGGGTACAGCTGTTCGTGTGGTGTGTATAAAACACCTTTTGCTCTGTGAGCCAGTCTTTTCACTGGCTGACAGGCCTCTCACTGCTGCATCAAAACAAAGGCTTCTGATTGGCCAGCAGTGACATCACCAGGAAAAGCAGACACTCCCACTGGGTAATTGTGATGTCATGTGTGCACAAGACAGGCGGCCCAGATACGGCCCCACCTCTCCATCTCTCCACTGCAAAGATCACTTGTCCTCTGTGGTCTTTTTATCTGTCATTCAATCCTCTTAATGAAACAGATGATACTGCTTTGGGGCTTATAATGTATACTTTGGTTAAATTAAACCTTGTGGCCAATGTTTTGAACAAAATCTTTGAACAAAAGACTTTGTAATGCAGAATACATTACGTTGGTTTGTTAAGTACCAGATCCTCACATTTTATAAAAATAATTAAAAGATTCAGTTCATTGAGAGCATTTGTGCCATAATGTTAATTACCATCACAGAAAATAATTGTGTCCATCAATATCTTAAAGCAAAGAAAAACAGGCTGCAAAATGTACATATGCAAATAGTAAGATCAAATCATCCTTAAGTGCACAGGACTGAAAACCAATATCACCACATGCCCCTTCCTGTCCTCCCATTTTCAGATATTTCTATCTGCAGCAGCTGGGATAAACATCTATAAAAGAAGTTTTTTTAAGAAATACTGTGTGATTAGCTGCTCAATCTGAGTGAAGGGAGGAAGAGACACAGACTGACCTGGTGCCGTCACAATCTGAGTCCTTGTTGAGAAGACTACGTAAAGACCAGCGTGAGCGCCTGCTTAATGAGGAGCTGCGGGAGCGAGACGGAGGTGGAAGAAGCACAGAGGGGCTTCCCTGCTCTTCCTCTTCTATGTTGGACACCATTAGAGACAATGGAGATGATCGTGATGGGCTTTGACTCCTCTCGCTTTCTCCTTTTTCTGTTTCCCAGTGGTTCTCAGGTACCTGCTCTTGCTTCACCTTGCGCTTCCTTCTCTCCCGGTTGCGCGAGCGGTGCCTTTGTGGCCGCGGGCTTGGGGAGCAGGACCATGACTCCGTATCGGAAGATGGAGGGAGAATGTTTAGGGTTGGAATGGGAATGGGTTCGGCCACAGTGATCTCAGGAGGTGGCGTCACAGCCATCGTCAGCACACTTTTTGTTAAAACTTTTTTCCTTTTAGTTTCTGTATCAGGATGGTCCGTGACTGACGGGTTCTTTGAGGTTCACGCTTCATCGTGCACAATTATCCGGTGGGAAAAGGCAAATATTTCATTAAAATGTTCTAGATCTGGTCTGGAAATTAAACTACGCCCCAGCAAAAATTCCACTATTGATGGAAAGCTTTGTAGCTCTTATAATCTGCTCTCATGAAGAAAAATCTGCATTTACATACATGGACATACAGTTACGAAGTGTATGTACAGTGTAAATCTCCAGTAAAAACTATGGTTTACAAAATGTTTTTGTGGAAAAATAGCATTTGAAAAATCTAGTATGCTTACATCCAAGATTGCTTGATGCCAAATCCATCTTCTTTCCAATACTCTGTATATGTTAAATAATTCCTTCAGAAGTGTCTCTGTTTCACTGCCACATGTACAGCTTACAAAAATTGCAGCTTTGGAATCTGCCTTGTCGTTGCGATTTGCACATCACTTATGATAAGGTCATATTGCTAAAGAGAGGAGAAACTGTATTTGTTTAACCTTTTCAAGCCATTGACTAAAGATTTTTAGATTTCAGTGCTACATTATCATCCTTTTTACATAATATATCAGGGATACACATACTACTGTTAAATATAATAGTACAATATAAATGTCAACATTATTGTGTGCTAAAACATGACCAAATGATCACTTTTGAGCAACACTAAACAATTTGACTGTATGTGAAAAAAGGTTTCTTTATTCTGATATTTTAGTATGAAGTATAAACATAACAGACATATACAGTACTGTATATGAAAAAATGTAAATGATATATTGTTTATGTATAACGTTACAAACAAATAGTCATTGTTAAACATCCCTGACATATTTTATATATAAAAACATAAATGAAATGTAAATTTATGTTTAGGGAGTTTGCTAGTAAGTTGGTCTTGTTGGACAATGTTCTCCCATATGGTATAACTTCTTTATTAGAGAAAAGGATCGACAGATCATGGCAAATCTTTCAACTACAAGTCTTTGTGTAGTTTGCTTCTGTAAACTACTGCTTTGAATTTACTTTACTAAACCTGTTCCCTCCTCCGCTGTCACTTTCAATATAATTTACAATATAATTAAAGCGAGCTGGACATATATTTTTTGGACTTTGTACTTAATTTTTCATTTTACATAATACATTTCTTAAAAGAATACAATCTTTTTCTTTAACAGGTTCAAGCAATGGAAACCCACATGTAAATAAGAAACCTTTAGAAACACTTAAAATAAGCCCATCTTGCCTGACTATCAGCTTTTTGCCAGTAACGTTTATGCATATATCAATTTTATGGGTTATAATGGGTAAAGAATAAGAGATACAACTGAGCTTCCATTTAAAGCAACGGCTGAGGTATTTTTCATCGCAATGGTGAGCAATGCTGAGACAATCAACCACAAGCACACACCTCTCTTTAATATGACCTCTTTATTGTTTACATTCTTTCCGAATACAGATGTCTTGCTGAGCCTAACCTAAATTAAACCACAAAATTGATCAAGTCATGAAAGCAATAAGCATGTTTAACTTCATCTGATGTTACTCGAAGTAGTAAATGACTTGTTGCATATATTCTATTATGCCAAAAAAGCTAATTGGCAGCTAAAAATCAGACTCAATTTTAGCAGACTGATACTCATTTTCTATACCATCACTGGATTTCATGTCACTGAGTCATGTCACGTTTCATCACTAAAGCTTCAGAACAGGACTGACGGCCGTTTATCAATGAAAGGAGCAAGATCTGCCACTTTATTTACTTACATGTTTGAACAAGCTCAATCATGTCTAGGTTTTGTTTGCACAAATCAATCTCAAGCTTTTAAAACACTGGCCTCTTATCCTTCGCTGAACTATAAAACACGCCACAGTGAAATATAAACAATGATTTTACTAACCCCAGTCATAAGGCTCAGGCAGCCCGAGATAAATGATAAACTTTCTCACGTCTACGATTATCACGATTACGATAATAAACCTCAGTATCATTGATAAGAACATACTGTTCCAAATTCACCAAAACAACGTTCCTGAGACAAATCAACTTACGTCTCGTACCAATACATTGAATATTTATTGACAAGATTAATTTAGAGCCAAAGATTTTTAATGTAACAAAAATTATAACTCTTACCTCCCATTGGACGAATTGCCCCCATTATTTTTCTCCTGTTCGGCCTCATACACCAGCCGGGAGACGGTGCGTGGAGTGATGTTAAAATCCACTTTCTCACAGGAACACATCTGCACCCCTAATTAGCCGGCAAGCTAACAATAAAGTGCCTTTCGACGCCAGTTTTCAAATGTGTCCGATATTTTGGATTGGATATTTCTTTTTAATGACGTCTGGCCGTTAGTTAAATTAACATACGCGGAAATCAAGCTCCTGTAAACAGATCATCACAGGGCTGTGTTGATTAACAGCGCTAACGACCCGGTCAGTTGAATTCAGGCAGTCGAGTGAATACTGAAACTAGTTGGCTAGCATGCTAATGATACCGGTGGAAAAACGGTCCTCTGTTTACTTCTATTCTTAATTCCGATTGTCCGACACTTAAAATCCCAATGACTGGACAATTCGAGCTCATAGTTCGGTCTTTGAAAAAACTGCCTCTTTAAATAATGTAGTAGTTACATTGTAAGTTCACTAACTTTTCCTAAGTTTAAATGCTGCGAAGAGATAGTAAGATCGCATCACACCACTGTTTCCAATGAGACGGGTAGAAGGTTTAAAGGGGTGCATACAGACAACAACATTAGTATAGAAACACCTACTGACTTTAGTGAATAAACGCTTTAATTTTCTAAGATTTAGTATATCAAGTACGCCATTAATGTTCATTTTAAAAGACTGAAATCGAATAAAAAAGATATTGTGTTATCATTCTCAGTTACGGACACCCCTTCCCCGTATACGTTATGGTACAGTCGAGAGACTCCATCCAAGGCTGCTTACTCTTCATCGTCCGCAGCCACAAATAACGGGTCTTATCGACATAATAACAAGCTTGTACAAAACACTTTTTATTTTTACATATGTATATATTTTTCTAAAAATGATCATTGTGATCTCGTGTCTTTATGATTGCAGTAAAAGTAACAGACGATCAAAAGCGTAATTAAACAAAATCGAAATACTTCAAGCATTTATTAGTACTGAATATCAATATAGACTGTTGTATATTTAATCCCTAACGAATAATAAAAATTATATAATGTCATTTTTCCGTATATTAGGAGATAACTAAACTAATCGTGGAATGTTTTTGCCTATTGCGCCCCCTGGAGGACATTGATTGTGGACTCTAAACTCTAATAAAGCAGAAATACCTTCATCATATGGGAGACCAACAATGACCTTTTGAACATTTAGTTAAATCGATCGAGATAATAATCCTTAAAGTGTAAAGTGCGATTTTATATCATGCTGCTTACCTGAAATGGTTGAATCAACCATTTTAATAATCATTCTGTAAATAATTGAGATTCATTCGTTGGTGCTGATATGTGTTATCTCAATGCTCCTTCAGACCGTTTTCTGCCATAAACAGGGTCACCTTGCTTTTCTAGGGTGAAAGGAAAACAGACATCAGGACGGAAATTTATTATGGCTATTGTTAGAGCAATAATGTCTGATGTACCTTGTCATCCCACTTCAATAACTAGTTACATAGTTACTGTAAACACAGCCAACAGGGCAGAACTTTGGCTAACGTTTTCTAAACGTTCTCTCAAAGTTAACGAAACGTTCTTACAGTGGCTGTAAAAGAGCATTTTCTAAACATGAAATATTATTGACCAACGTTCTAAAAACGTTATTAAAACACTGGTACACTGTATAAAAACGTTGCTCCCACATTAGTAGAACGTTTAAAACATTTAGAAATAACGTTTTCATTACTTGGGAATGTTATAAAAACGTTCTTACAACATATTTTGATAGCAGCATGGGAGGAAAACGAGTGATCTCCTAAACTTTGTTCTTAAACTTTTCAACAACAACAAAAAAACACTAAGTCAAAACCACCAAGTGATCTAAACTTCTTAAACGTTCCTGCCGAAAGTGAAGATTACCGACCGTTATATTTACTTGACTTTACAGTAACATGTCATCATAAATACATAAACCATTATAAACTGTGCACAGTTATATTTAAGTTAAGTAGGTGTTTTGTCTGTTAATGAGAAAGATTAATTTAAAGAAATAAGAAAATAACCTTGACTCACCCCTTAATTCGACGCTAACAGGATTCCAACTCTCTCTCTCTCTTCTCTCTCTCTCTCTCTCTCTCTCTCTCTCTCTCTCTCGTGTCAGTGAGTCGCATGAAAGTTTATGAGTTGTGTTGCATTAGTGGACGCCTGCCCCGCTGCCATTGACTGGTCATCTGGAAACTTAATCGGTGCTAAATATAAAAGTTACCAGCGTGTGGGAGTCGGCAAGAAATCTGAGTGGGACGCCTTACGGACCCACGCCGACCCTAGTCGTGTTGGGGCGGGTGGTCTGACGTTCAGGACAGGGAAACAAAACAACCTGCACTGACAGTTTATCAGTCACTCAGTAAACCTTTGACGCAATCTGGCGTGACACGAATGTAAATACATTTAACTAAACGATGCACGTACACAGTTTCACAAAACGTGATCATTTTGTTGGAAGGTAAACGTGTTATAGGTAAATTTTGTGTTATAGAGTAAAAGGTTAAAGAGAATTTCTCATAAATATCTAGATGAGATCTGTGTTGTTGTTGTTTTTTTCAGGGAATATTTTGTTGACCTTGCTCTCCATTCATTGAAAAGGCCTTGTGTTCAAGATTGAGTAAACTGACACTGAGCCTCAGAGCCTTGAAAAGAAAATAAGAGAGTTTGTGTGTTATGCAATAGCAAAAAGCGGTTTTACAAAGCCAAATCCACCACTACATGTTACTGAATTTATGCAAAATAATAACATGCACACTTTATATATTTAGATTGCACCCACCACTACTTTATGTTAGGCCTACTGAACTTTCATATAACAAAGTAGCCACACTTCATATATTTAGATTGCTCTCTCTATCAATGATGTACACATTCATACTGGTAATCATTATGAGAAATACTGTACAAAATATATGCTTTGTTAAAAAAATCAGTGCCAGCATTCCACGGGAAAGCAGCCAGCATGACAAAGGCCAGTTTCGTAGTTTGAGATCTTTAGGTCAGCCTTTTGCATTTATGATGTGAACTCCATTGTTATTTACCCTGGACTAATTTACCAGTAAAATGAGATTCAAGCAAAACACTTTGCATGTTGAATCTCGTGCTCACATTGAATGACATGGGATATTGCATAAGGCTACAAATATATATATTAAATACTTATACATACACTTGATGAAAACGAACAAAGCAGATTTCCTTTTTATGATATTAAAGGGATGTTGTTATATTAAACAAGTATGAATGTTTAGAATAATTGTGATGGCAGTGTCACACACCTGCAGCTGCCTAAGGTGGAGTAGACTATGCAAAATATTTTTCAAGCACAATCCCTAAATAGATCATGTATCAAACAATAGCTAAATTAGGGAAGTATGTCAGTCGCAAAATATTATATGGGCTATTTATTTTTAAATAAATGCTTTCTACTGTACAATATTTAATTTATATGATTAAGTACCTTTTTCTTTGTCTGCTCGTACATAGCTGCTAAACGTGATGAAGAATTCAACCCAGTTCGATTCGTTTGTTGTATGCTCATTGTTTACCTAAAGAAATATAATTTCTGAGGATTTTGTCATCATTTATAATCAGGTTTATTAAGCGATTGGAGCAATAGGACGCTGCTCGTCTAATCTCACTTCTCACATTCCGTCTTGAATTACAAGCACAAGGATTCACACGGTCTATACTTAGCTCTCCTAAACGCCAAAGTCTATGCTGAAAGACACAATCTAAAGTTAGAGAGACGTTATAATATTTTAAACTTTCTTTAAAATCATTTGAAAAGAATTGGGAGAAGAATTTTGATTAAATGTAATGATTAATTGAAAAGAGCGCATCTGTTTCGGACTCGCAACAAGAAGAAATGAAAAGTTATGGACGCTGTGGACCAGTAATGGTTAAACATTTGTGATTTAACAAAGGAAAAAACTGGACACGCCATTTTAACGATCGCAATTTGATTGAATTGATAAAATGTCACTGCGATTAATTTCATTTTTTGTTTTCTGCGTCTTTTTTACCAAAGGTAAGTTGATGAACATGCAACCTAATTATTATTAGCACACACGGATGCTATTAAAATTCTTATTAATATGATCAGAATTACTGTTTTATTAAAATGACAATACTTAATGCTAAAATTGTTGGTTTATGACAAATGTTATAACAGATCGTGGCTTATGGTTTATGAATAACATCCTTTGTTAACTCAATTCTGCTGCCACTATAATGTATGTGTAGGAAATGATTATGATCTCTCTGTGCTGTTAGGGCTTTTACTTTGTTTACTTCGTTGTTGATTTCTGCCACATGAGGTCATCTTTGTTTACATCACCTCTATTTTACTGTTTCATCTTAGCTAAACCTTATTCTTCCGCTTATTATAAATTATTTTAGCTTAACCTGATTTTGATAAGTAAAAGATGTTCTTGGGCAACATTTCTGTAGAAAACCCCTGTTCATACTCCATTAACCCTATCCATACCCAAACTATAACTTGTAACCCTAAATTTACACACAGTTATTTTAAATGCATCCATCAAGTCTGACATTTATGCATTTGGCAAATGCTTTTATCCAAAGTGACTTACAGTGCATTATACTTTTTTGAGTATGTGCAATCCCTAAAATAAAACCCATGACATTGTTAACACCATGCTCTTAACTGAGCTAAAGGAAAGCCTGTTATTGGTTGATTGGAATGTTGTCACAACAATGATGTTAATCAAAGAACATCTCTCACTTGGCAAACTCAAGAAAGCTGTCATGCTTGTCTCATTGTTCAGTACCGCAGGGCCAAACTGGATGTGCTGAAGTGGACTCCATGACAGAGGCCGTGGCTGGAGAGAGTTTCATGTTGGGCTGCATTTCTTGCAAAAAGAGAGAAGAGGTGCCTGGTTCTGCTATTGTGAACTGGCACTACAAACCATCTGAAACTGAGGACTTTATCCATGTTAGTACTGTAATTGTAGGATCGGCAGACCTGTTGTGTCAAAAGCTTCAGTTCATATGTAAATACTTTATAACAAATATTTATTATATAGTGGAAGCTCAGTTTCATTCTCTGCCCCTTTCAGATTTTTCAGTATGAATATCCTAATCCCAGAATTCTTCATGAAAAGTTCGAGGGAAGACTACAGTGGCATGGGACGATGGGAACAGTGGATGTGCAAATCGGCGCAGTCTTATTTCACAACATCACATATAACGACACTGGGACCTACCGCTGTACTTTCCACCGCACATTGTTTCTTTCTCTAGGTGAACAACATGTGACAATAATCAAATATGTGGAACTCGCTGTTGTGCAAGAGGGTAAGACCGTGTCAGATACCATCAATCTTTTAATTTCGCCAATCACAAACACTCCAGTTGCTTTTGGATATAACGTATCAGTCAAATGCAGAAAAATGTAAAAATTATGCTTCTGTTTGTTGGTCCCCAGCCAACCGTGAGCTGACAGCTGTAATATCTGAGATAATGATGTATGTGCTGATCGTAGTCCTGCAGTTATGGATGATTGGAGTGCTGATTTACTGCTATAAGAAGATCTATGCTGAGAATGAAGCTCGAGAGGCCAGAAAAGCTGCACAGGCTCAGAACAAGTGAGGGTCTCTTTGATTGTACATTATTTCATGCTTGTCTTTTGCTAAATGCTGTCTAAATATCAGCTACATTTAATTTTATAACATTTTGTTTTTTCAGACTTATTGACACAAAAGACCCTTGTGATGGAGTGCATCTGGAATGACTGAAATATTGGTTAGTACAGTTTATATCAGTTAGTGTCCTATATGTGTGAGTTACAGTAGTATTACTGATGATGAAGACGAGAATGATGGACTGCAGATATATACATACTATTTTGAGTGACTTACAACAAATACAGTATAAGGCTTTAATTGTAAATTTTGAAGAAAAGAACAAACTAAAATTGTTAGTGGCAGAAAAATTCATAAACACCTTTCTTGATTGTTTTGCTTGTTTATTAACAAAAAAGTAAAAACATTAGTACATTTATACGGTAGACTGACTTATGTTTAAACAGCTTTTGTTTATCATTGCTATTTTAAGTTCAAAATTACTTGTTTGCATTATGTATCCAATATAATACCATGAATAAAAACCAAACAATTACAAACCCTCAGGCTGACAGTTTATTTATGTACATTTGTATATGTACTAAATTTCACTGACCTTCAAGTTCTCTTACTAAGTAAACTTGTAACCTTTTGAGAACCTTATATAAATGATCTTTCCCAGCTGTTCCAGCTGATTTTATTGGGCCTGAAAGTAAATCTCTCATCTTTTGTGCCGAGGTGGTTTTAGAGCGGATTTCTTCATAATCCTGATGACCGATGATCTCATCCTGAAGAAGTTCATCTAGGATGGCATCTACGTTATTAACTCGATCTATTAAAGCTGCACGATGCTTATCAATGAAGTGTTTACCTGTCAGGAGATAGAAATACGCATTTGGTCAGATTATGGCGATTAGTTACAGTTACAGTTCTTTTTTAATCAAAACTTTATTTTGTCAGACAAAACTATGTCATGTATTGAAATGTTTTTATTAGTCATTTAAGTGTTGTATATGTGTCGTCAGAAAGAGAAGACTTCTTCTTATTTTAAGTCACCATTTTTACCACTAGATGGAGCACGTGGGCTTGCTTGAGAAACTTGCCTGCCGCTGCCATGAGCACCTGCTGAAAATCACAGAAATCGCGAGTATATTTTTTGTATTTATACTCGTAAATGTATTTTTTTTTGGTGTATGTTTTTTTATTCTGTTTATAGCGAATATACATATTTGAAGCTCTGGAATATTTATTGGGTAGAATTTTGTAAATAACATACAAGAACAGGGAAATTTATATTCTGGATTTGCGTACATCAAATTATGGTATTATCCATGTCAGGAATGTAGTAGTGCAACATTACTTACAATATTTTGACGTCACAAATTCGATTACATTAACTGAATTCATGAATTAAATCGTAATCACGTGATGCTCTTTAAAACTGTGGACCAGAAGAAATTACACCCAATAACGACTTATTTGCACTAATAAGACTTTTTTCTTGAATTGTCTTTACGGCCAGTCTCTTTTATTGAAAGGAAACAGAACTTCCGTCTTCTTGGACTTTGTGCACTTTCTCATTGTGAACTTCAACTTCCTTTCGAATTTTTAGCGTTTAGCGTTTGCTATTGAATAGCCATTACTTACATTGTTCTGTAGCCTTCTTCAGGTTCACTGCTTGTTCAAAACACCGAATAGCTTCTAAAACCTCGATTGTGACAGCAGGGGCGTATCTGGATGTGAACGTGTCCACTAGTAGATCTGCCAGATCCCATGTGTCTGTGAGCCTCTCGATCTGAGCTCTGCGAACACGCGGCTCTTTCTCTCGATCGCATAATCTTTCTTTAAATTTTTTTAGGTTAACCTCCCCCAGATCATCAAAAGTGTCGATCAGGTGATCCTTAAGAGTCTTCATGTTTGCTCAGACTTCATCTACCTCTGCCCGTGGCACGAGAATGAACCAGCTTTAAGTTGAAGTTATGAAATATGAGATGGGAGGCGGAGACCTAAACCTTTTCCATAAACGCGTAATACAAGAAGATACACGTCTGTGTTGCTTCTTTTAAAGCATTAAATGGGGATATTCTATGTTTATGAGAACCAGTAGATTTTAAAATGATTATACACTAAAACATGTTAGTTATTCATTATCTTTGTAATGCAATGCATAATGTATTTTGTATGCAATTTCATAATGCACCATTTCATAAAAGAAACTTTTTGGTTGAATGTTCCGTAAAGAACCTTTTTTATTGACAAAATGTTCTTTGTAGTGGAAAAAGGTTCTTTAGACTTTAAAAAAGTAAAAAAGAAGTGTTCTTTAAAGAACCATTAATTGAATGGATTGTTGGGGAACCAGAACTGCGGTTTAACTGTTAAAACAACTAAACAACTTGTAAATGCCTGCAGGCAAAATAAAAGCTGTAAGTTCAAAGATCTCACAGATAGCTTCAACAGCAAAAAAAGACAAACAAAAAGACAATTGTTTGTTCAGAAATGATTTGTTAGCAACAACATGGTAAGATTGATATTTTTTTAGGAGCCATTATTAAACAAAACCATTACTGTTTATTTTGTTTAGACTGTTTTATGTATTTGTTCTATGTTTGTTTCCAGTTTTATTTGCAAACACGTCTGTGTGCATACTGTTCTAAATGACAAAGTTTAAAATGTAATGGGGATGGTGTGAGGAATGACCAGACCAGGAGTAAGGTGGTGAGAAAAGACATTTTAGTTAGGTAAACACACTCTTTCAAATAGAAAAAACAGTAGCAATTTAATAGAAATGAATGAAATATATGATCAATAAGACAGGTACTGTATGTTGGATAAAAACAAATAGTAGTAAGTACAAAACTTTTCCTTCACAATAATCTGGAAAGACTAAATTCGTTTTCTATTTTCATCTGTTGGTTAAAGAACCGGTTTTTCCAGCCATATAAGAAATGCATTTCAAGCCTGTTCAGGCCTGGATGTAAAAACACATGCAAAGGCATTTACAGTATGTAAGGTATAATTCACAGAAGACTGAAGCGCGTATAAGCCTTTAGAGTCCAGGGAAGAGGTAGAAGAACTTGGTCAGTGTTGCTCTATCTTTACACACCATTTGTTTGTAGCTCCCTATCATACGTTTATCACTCTCAAAGCATCTCATAACCTGCAAACAGAGCATAGATTGTCACTTAACTGTGACAAGAAACCAGCTGTTACATAAAGCTAATACTGAAACAGTGTTTGATTACCTTCCTAAACAATTCCTCAATGTGATCCTCATGTGCACATTTGCCAAACACATCCACTAGACACCGGACATAAAACGTTCCAAACTCAACATGCCGGTAAGATTTGGTGTCTGAGAAGAAAATTCAGAAGTGGATTATGTAATTTTGAACTTTAATAATGAAAACCCTGTCGGATATTACTAATTCATCAACATCTCTTAGAAAAACAAAACGTTTTGTTTTCCACATGCAAAATATATACTTTATGGTTTACTGTAAGAGTACTGTAACGGTGATTACAGTAGTTAGTTTAAACGTATTTCAGAAAATATACTGTAGTTTAGCATACAACATACAAACCGTAATTAGTTTTATTGTACAGAAATTTTGCAGTATTTTAAATGTGGCAAAAAACAAGTACTGTAATTATTTTTACGACATAAATATATTAGTTATTTTACAGGATTGGATTAGTTGGTCAGGTTTCTTTTAGGTTATGTCAGTTGGCTCACAATTTTTTTATTTTGATGGTCTTTTTTACACATTACTTACTATAAGTAACTTTGCAACTACGTGTTAACGAACTCTTATTAGAGTACTAGTAGACTGTTAGGTGAAGGGTAGGGTTGGTATAGGGTTAGGAGATTAAGTTGGCATGTAATTGCTTAAAATCAGTAGAAAGTCTTTTGGTGGGCCATCAGTATATAAGGTCTTGATATCGTTCGAAATTATCAGTGTTTCTCTGAGCACTCACCAGGTGTGCAGGACATCAGAGAGGTAAAATCTTTTTCTTTGTGTACAAAGTCATCTCCCTCTATTTCCATTGGTTCTTCCGGTTCTGTATCACTGACCCAAATGCGTCCATGTTCACCTGGACAGAGATTTAAGAAAGAATGTATAAGGCTTTTCAATCGCATCGTTGTAAAATAACAGCATATGTGAGATATTAGTTAATATACAGTGATGTTCTGACAATAACAATGTCTGTTGTTGCTGACAAATGTACAGTATTTTAAAATCATTTTATTACCTCCCCTGCAGGCTTGGATGAGAATAACCTTTGGTTTATTAAGCAGAGCTGGACAGTTCTTTGAGTTTAGATGGGTGTAGATATTATCAACAGGGAAGACGTCATTGTTCGTTGCATCATAATGGACGCCTAATATCGCTCCCCGTTTTCCATGGGACATTATAACCACGAAGGTGCTGTCTGAATTTGCATGTTCTTGACGTTTAGCAAAGTCCCTGATGGCCTTATCTATTTCCTGACAAATCAAATGCACTTTGTTAAATAAAGGACGACAACACTAACAATAAAGGGACAGGTGCAAGAACACGACACACATATATTAGAAAAATATGCAACAATGTTCTCTATAATTACAGTACACAAGCTCTATATAATAGTTTCACGAGGCTGGTGTTTTTCTTACGCACCATTCCAGCGAGATTTCTGTGTTTCACAACTTTATAATCCAGCTTTTCCAACAGCCATTCCATGTTCTCTTCATCTTTCTCCGCCCCTCTCCTATTCATAGACGTCTTGTCAAATTCTATGTTGGTAATAAGCAGGGCCAGGCGCTTTCTTACAAACTTATCTAGTGGTTTGTAAACCTAAGAACAAAAATTGTGTATTATTAACAAAAAACTGATTGTTTTTCCCTAGAGCATTTGTTGCAATAATACTTACCTCCTCACCATTTTCTTTAAGTATTTTGTCTTTAATCGCTTGGTTGCATGGAATAAGTTCCAATGGTGTCTGGAAATCATCTGACAGATCAGTCTTCAGCCAACTTTGTGAGGGTTTTGAGTCGACCTCCTCAGATTGAGCCTCTGGGGTACTTGGAGATGTTACATCATGTGTACCTGTTGTACCTGCTGTACATCATTCAACACAGTCATAAATACACAACATATACTCAACAAAAATAATATAAATACATATGCATAAAGGAGAGAATTATTCATTTTTCATATCACCATATCAATAAATACTACACTAGGTTAACAATTAACAAGTAACATCATACACACCCTACTGTTGGTTAATTATTGATTGTTTTCGAAAAACGTTAAAATATTTTTCATTCACTGCGTTTTTATTAATAGCTTTATTCCAAGCATGCTGGTTTGCACTTACGTTGTCCTGTAGCTTTTCTAAGGTTCACTGCTTGTTCATTACACCCAATAGCTTTTAAAAGCTCGATAGTTACAGCAGCAGCGTTTGTGGATGTGAATGTGTTCACCATCAGAGTTGCCAGATCCAATGAGTCTATTTTCTCGATCTGAGCTCTGCGGACGCGCGGCTCTTCCTTTCGATCGCATAACTTGCTTTTAAATCTTCGTTGTTTGTCCTCTCCCAGATCATCAAAAGTGTCGATCAGGTGATCCTTAAGAGTTTTCGCCATGTTTCTTTAGAGTTGTCTTTTCTTCACAAGTGGCTGTTGCTTACCGACATGTAGCTACACAAAGAGAAAGTAAAACGACCCTTGCGAGCGCATTGCGATCTGGTTCCTGTTCCTGTACGTCAATGTGTGTTTGTTAGTTTTTATGGGAAGTCTGTGATTTGTCCAGGTCAATACTGTTCAAAACTGTCGTTAAGTTTACTTGTTGTGGACTTAAGGTGCAAGGTTATTTTAAATAACAATTTATTACCTTTTTATAGTCTGTATGATACGACGGAGGATTAGTGCCACGTAAAAAAAAATCTAAGATTACGAGATTAAAGTCGTAATATTTTGAGAATAAAGTCGTAGCTTTAGGAGACATGTATATGAGACCATGCAGCCCAAAATGAACGATGGTTTTATTATATATTTATAATATATATGTATAATATATATGTATAATATATATCTATTATATTATGTTTTGGGGCAGATTGAATACCACAAGTAATCACTAAATATCATGGAGTTAAAATATGATTATTGTAGCGAGACCAAGGGATTTGGCTATATGGCTCGTTCCCTTCATAGTGCACGCTTGAAGCACGACTCTTCTCATTCAGAATGGGATCACTGCCTGCCTGTACATTGTATATTTTTAACACAGTGTGTAGTGAATTGTATAGTCTTTTAATATCACAGTCTTAATGTATTAAATCTCACTGGGTGTTCTTTATAATGGTTTACTTTGGGAAAACGTAAAACCTGCTCATTATTTCTCATCAGCTTGCATGTAGATCGTTGATTCATTGATAAAGTGTGTAGGCACTGAATGTGGTAAATGCTTCACAGATCTGATTGTTTACTATACATAACTCCAAACACGTTTACAAATTACGAATTTATTCTCGTAATATTTCGACTTTAATCTCGTAATCTTAGATTTTTTTTTTTTTTACGTGGCACTAATCCTCCGTCGTAGTATGATATATTTCAACAACAAAGAAACTTTTGCGTAATAAAAAGGTTCTGTTGTTGTTAAATGTTCTTTATGGAACCACACAGCTAACCTTGATTTAAAAAAAAACTTATGCTGGGCTCCTATTGGTTACTTTTTCATTGTTATTATTCATTATACCTCATGCACATTAAAACTTAATTTCAAATAAAAGTTTGCTTTTGTAATGAGAAACATTAATATTTTGGCACATTTATATTATTGTCCACAAAATCATTTTCAACATTTAAGCAGATCAGAAGAGTGGGATCATTTTAGTGACTCTTTTAAACAGTACTGAACATAAAACGATAAATCTAATGACTGATCAGCAACATTTTGTAAAGAAACATTGATACTGACAAACATTCAATTTATTTACAAGAATTCACAATCAGCTTACAAAATACAAAAAACACATTTACAAAATGAGTGTTCCAACATCAAAAGAGGTAGCTAATAATGTTTTCTTAAGGCATCAAACTGTATTGGATGTTTGAGGACATCCTGAGCATGCATGAATATCTGATCTGAGATCTGTTATGGCAGCTGAAACTGAAGTCCCAAAGTGTTTCTCGCTCCGGCAAAAATCCAAATCGGTTGAATCTTAGTCTGCTACAGTCAATCAATTCTTTCCCATCATTAAACCCTCGACATGACTTCTGATGTTTGGCAGTTCTGATGTACAGGTCTTCTCTTTTAATGCCCCCAGGACTCTGTGGTTTCCTCTGATCTGGTCGTGCTTACTACAGACTGTGGAGATCCTGCATTTGGCGGAGAGATGTTTAGACTGGCGAAGACCTCGTGTGCTGTTTTCCCCAGCATGCCCTGAACGTCGCAGACGAAGCGGTAGACGTAACGTTTGCCTGCTGTTTTGTGAATGATGTTTTTGTGGTAGTAATAACGCAGACCACGGCTCAGCTTCTCATAGTTCATTTTGGGCTTGTTCTTACACTGGCCCCACCTCTTCGCCACCTGGAGGATATAAGGAACATGAGTGTCTTAAAACAGCTGTCTTTAAAACATCTTTAAAACTGATTAAAAGATAATCCTAAAATGTATCCAAAAATGCTTTTATGTTTGTTTAAAAAATAAATCTCACCTCTGCAGGGTCTGACATTTTGAATTCCCAGCCATCCCCAGTCCAACTGATGAAGGTGTGACAAGCAGAGTCCAGCAGAAGTTCCAGTAGAAATTGCCAAAGCTGAATAGGTCCAGATCCTGATGAAAAATAAACAGCATTGAGCTATAGAGACATTTAATCTCACTCTCTATTTAGAAATAAATAGAGGTTTGTCCCACAAATCCTTCTGTAACAGAATCTCTCACCTGGATAAGCAGACATTGGTGTCAGGTCACCCTCCCTGTCTGATCTTTGAGACGGTCCATTACGCCTTTTGGCCACACGGGGACAGAATGTCTCTGCAGGTTGAGAGACTGGAGGAGAGGAAGATGACGGAGGCTGTCCGATCATGGAAGTGCAGTAACCTGGTGAGGGGTAGTCTGACCAATATGGAGATCTGCTTTGTTGGTCTGCCTCATATAATGCATATGTCCTATCAGTATCACCTACACAAGAAAAACAAGGATTAGCTACGATCAAAAATGTACAGATTTGAAGTATGATTTTGGCTTAAAAAATACATATTATGAATTTTTGGGTGAAGAAATTTTACACAGTATTAGTTAACAAAAACTTTTTTGTGATCCTAAATCATTAGTAAGACCTACCCAGATGGTCCAGACTGTTGGATGACCTTGGACCTTTCCCAGTTTGGTAATGGCTGCTAGTGTCCAGTCCTGGGCTGAATGAACTGCTTTGGGCTGGAGGACACAGAGGGACGAGGTTTTGGTAGGTTTGAGCAGTTTCCTGAAAGCCCACCTGTTGTCGATCTGCTATCATTCCCTCAGGAACTTTAGAAAAAATGATGACAGGTTACTTAAAATGTTTTTTTAAAAATGTGAAAAAAATACAAAAAGACACTGAAATGTTTTGCATTGGTATTATTTAATACTTACTATTAGTGTAAGACGCCCAGCAATTAAACTCAGGAAAGGAGTCGAGATTAAACAGTCCAGAGTCACTGGAAGTGACTGTTTGACTGTGACCTAGTAAATCAAGTAAATGCAAAAGTACATTTTTAATAATTGAAATGTTGTGTTATCAAAGTCTTATAAAGCAAACATTTAAAAGTGATCTATATAATGTTTCAATTTCTTACCTTTGGAAACATGCAAATGCTCCTTCTGGGGCTCTGAGTATGTTTCTGAATACTGCTGCTGGGCAGGTCCTTTGCTGTCTAATAAAAAGGACAGGTCTTCACCACTGTAGTCTGGAGGTACATTATCAAAGATATGAAATGAATGAGAGCCAGAGAGAAATATGATGTATAGAATTAACAACGGACCGGGTCAGATTACAGATCTTATATCTGTGCAACTCAACACCATAAAGTTTTCTTCACCAGTTTTCCCTAGTGTGCCGGGATAAAGGAAACACTATAAAGTGCCTCTGACAGGGTGATGAAGAAGTGTATAGGAGACAGGGTGCTAAATCTGTTTGAGGAGGAAGTCTGGAGGAAAGGATTAGGAAGAGAGGGAGGGAACAGAAAAGCGGGTGTATCTTTAACCTGACCACCCCATTTTTTCTACATCCCTGGCTTGGGCATTCCTAAATCTCAGTGCATGACACCCCCTTTTCCTGATGAGCTTTGAATTAGTGCACACAAACAAGATGTCAAGGTCTAATTTTTAGGGGTTTGACAGGGGTGTTGCAAATCTGCCTTTACAGCTGAAGGACAAAGGAAATGTTTTGCACAGAGATTCAGGAAACAAGGCTGGAGAAACGCTACGGCCCACAAAATGTGCTGAAGTTTTCCCTTGAGGGCTACGTGAACATGATAATTACAAATATGGACATGAATGTTATCAGTTCTACCGAGAATAGGATATTTTGATAGCTTTTTCATATTTAAATACTGAATGATCAATGAGATGAGATGAGGAAAAGAAGTCAAAGTAAGATTTTACCATATGAACTGAAGTCAAAGCCTCCAGGCACCTCTTGAGTTCTGAAGTCTTCTGTGTAAAATCCGGCTTGATACATTTCCATCTGAAGAAAAAACATTGTGGTTTTGTTATGTGAAATGAATGAATAAATCACAGCAAATACTATAAAATGATTTTAAAGATCAAAACAATAAAATAAATACTAATAAATGTATCTTTTACATTATGTTAGTTATATTTATGCTACTAATTATTCTAGTAAAATTTGGCCTATTGTCATTTATTAAATAGACAATATAAGTGTTTTGCACAAATGTTCAACACTTCAGCATCTTCAGTATCAGCTAGTGAATCAGCACTGATTCATCAGATTAAAAATCTCAGAGTTAATTCGTTTTTAATAGAAAGCTGACCTTACCTTAAGTCTTTCTCAGAGTCTTTATTCCAGATAGTAAGGATTTGTTACACCCTCCAGCGCTGTCTTACAACTCTCTTCACTGTTACTGCTTCACTCGGGCCCGTTATAAAGAGGCGGCGCGCGGCGGGGCGTGTCCACGCGCCTGTAAAGGAATGCGTCGTGACTGCGTTTCCCCCCCGTGACGTCAGACGGGAGTCACGACCACAGATTTGTTACCCTTTCATTCATAGAAAAGGTGTCTATGGGGAGTAGAAATTAAGATAACTAGACGTTTACAATAAATAAACAAAGTTTGGAGCGCATAGGCCTATGACGTCTTAAACATGTTTATGTAAACAACAGGGGGACGCAAAATACAGTGATTGTATATAGCTTACTATTGCTAATCCGAATAATAATGTAAATAAATCTGATAGGCCATATTTTGATAAATTGAAACGAGAGACTATAGTTTCTGTCGTGCACGAATGGTGTCAAGTAAAGTAAACACTTTAAGAAATGAAAGATTTTCTTTTATAAAATTAGTTACAAAATTCCCATGCAGTCAATAAAAAAAAAACAAGGACACATTCATTATTTGTTACGGCCATTTGCAGTTGAAAGTTTTTTGTTATGGCCTACTATCGCCAGCCCTTCTGAATAAATATCTCCGAGGGCGAAATATTTTCAAAACGTCAGAAATAAGATCAATCAGATCCAACAACTTTGACTTTAATGAGGCATTCGTATCTTTGAAAGCCATTCATGAGAACAATAGACTGTAAAGTTCCGAGTCGAGCAGGCCTGAAATCACGGCGTGAGTGCTTTGGACAGATAAGACCAGCCCAAGGGTCTTGTATAAACAAACACCTCAGGCCATTTTCCTCCGGCGCGCAGAAAAAATACATCTGGAAAAGTAAGTTGCCAAATCGTGCAAGGCTTGAGTCGTGATTGAAGCGACCCGCACACCTAAGAGGATACAATCAGTGTCAAATTCCCATGACACCTCCACATGCACACACCCCTGCTATGCGCCTAATTCAACATCTGTGCCTGAACCACGGTTTTATAACACTTTTTACATGAGCATTCATCTAAATAATTAAGTGGATATGGATATGATATATATTTTCACATTCATGATTTTACAGAACTTTAGATACAAAAATTAAGGTGCTTCAGAAGGTTCTTCACAGCAATGCCACAGAAGAACCATTTTAGTCATTTCTGTCAAAGGTTATTTTTCTTTTTACTATTTTTTACTAAAGCATCTTTGAATGTTGATGGTTCTTTATGGAACCATTCAGGCTAAAATGGCTCTTTTTATGGCGTCATGAAGCCTATTTTTAAGAGTGTACCCATATTTTATTGTAAACGCGTATGCAGTCTGTGTGTACAAAACGCAGCAGATACGTTTGCAACAGTGGATTAATAATAATGCTGATATGACGCTTCATATCATCCGTTTGCTGTTTTAGAAATAGAATTTAAGGTGCGATTTCCTGTGCAGAGATATGTTTACAAAATAAATACAGCATATTCAAATAAATCTATTAAAAACACCTCTCCACCTGTATCTTACTAATAATTAGAATTAACTTAGTATTGCCAGTATAGCTTTTCATGAAAGTCACAAATATTCGTTTACTATTTTTCAAATCTCAAAGGAATATGCAGGTGTCATTCTTTTGAGTCGTTAGGAGAAACGACAGATTATTAAAAATGATCAATAGGCTGCATAACTTTTATCAGTATTTATTCTCCGCATCTGTCTGTATATTGTAATCTTTGAATTTTATTCCGGGATTTTGGTTTTACACATGTTCTGAGAAGTTAGCGCAATGAGATTTCACCAATAAGGAACAGCGCTTGATGCTTCTGTGTGACTTCACTTCCCAATTTTAGAAAGGAGAGCTCAAAATGAAAAAAACCGTTGCCATCCGGTTATGGTCTAAGCGAAAATAGTTGCAGCAATGGTTTGCGCCGATGACTAAATGCGCCTGTGCACACAAGCCGATGCGTTTCAGCTGGGTTATCAAAGTTCCTGGGTTTATATAGTTTGAGTTTACCATATTATTTCTTCATGAACTCCACAGAAAACTGCAATGGACTGTACTATTAAGGTAGGCGTTTGATCTGGTTTATTGTCTGTTCTGAAAATGAGTAGAGAGTGCGCAACCACCCACACGGCTATAGTGCGACTACTGGTGAGAGAGGCAAGGCGGTGATGCAGGTCCCCACTCTTTCCTTCTCGTACAAAATTTCCTCTTCCTTCCCGTTCGTGGTTGAATGTCGGCTCTTTAATAACACAAGAAACCGCTACAACTTTTAGAGTCAGATAAAAAACGAAATGGTGTCCAGAGCGCGCGAGAGAGGGTATGCACAAATTTGCGATTGCATTTGCTTTTATTTTTTAACATTTACGATTTGGTGTGCACGCTGGTGTGTTTCATGTCCTTTTCGAGGCACATAAACCTCACTTCTTTTACAATTACGATCGAAAGAACGAGGAAAAACGAAGCAAAAGCAAACTGGACCGAACAATATACGAATATCAAATATGGCACATTTATGGCGGGCCGCTCTCGAGGCAGGTGGCTTGATGGCGCCAACAACATGGAATACAACGGAGACTTTAAAAATCACGGATCGAATTGCGTCTGGTATTTTCTCTTTGCATATTTTCGTTAAAGTTGTCAGGGGACTTTGCAAAACCAACTAATTTTGTTTAAAGCCAAGTGTGGTAAACTGCAGAGGACGAATTTCTCAATATATCATTTGGCTGTTAACATGGCATTGTGTCAAACGACTGCTTCAAATTGTGTATATGTTAAAAGTGTGTTATTCGTGTATTAAAACTTACGTTGTAAAGATTAAAACACTGTTAGTAAAGTCTAGCCATTAGATCTCATCGATGAATTAAGTAAACATTTAGGCTATATCTGGGAAGTAGGGTTGAACTAGCTAATTGTACATTCGTAAACATTGAATAAAGAGGCGCTGCATGGGGCTAATAATGAAATTAATATTCTCAAGTATTATCCGTTATTGAAATTTCAGTAATGTCATCAAAATTCGAAATACTTTATTACTATTATAATTATTAATCAGTATTATTTGCTAGTTGTTTTTGATTTCATATAATCATCATCGTCAACATCATTATCATATAATTACGAGCATCGTCTGAACTATAATAGTGACTGCATTTTGTTTAAATGCTTTTTAACAACGGCGCAAATAAATCCACGGGCCAATGTGAATTTATTTTAAATGAATATATGTTATAGTATTTTTAAAATGTCAACAAATATTTTTGTTATTATTTCATCTAACAAATAAAGTAAATATTATTATTAAAATATATGATTTTTTATTTGTTTTTTGCAACGTTTGCGCAATGATCTCTAGTCCATATTTTCCCCCTTGCAACCGAATGCAAATAGTTTACAAATTAATTACAAAGTATGCTGTTGTTTTAATCATTATGTAAGTTTTTATCCCATGCCCGATTTAGTTCTTTAAGAAATAATTTATAGCTAAGTGCTGGGCGCTTGTCAGGTGTCGTTATCTGAACTCAGCAGGCTTCCGGTCTCAAACCTCAGACTTTCCGCACACACTTCCGCACCCTCCATTCGAAAAAGGCAACAAAGACTGACAAAACAAAATTGATTCGATAGATGTGCGATGCCAATGCATTGTTCAACGTTTCAATTAAATTAGCTGGACAATAAAGCAAAGCAAACTCGAACGTGCAGCAGGTCCACGCATTTAGTTCTGCTGCTATAATACAAAGTCTCTCTCTCTCTCTCTCTCTCCTCAGAAAGTTCACTTCTACAGCGATGTTGCTGATTAAAAAAACTTGTGAAAACCACAAAGTGTTTTGCAGCAAAACGCGCAGCTGCGTGTGTCTTTGCAAAATCAGCTCAACGTCAACTTCTGCTTTCTTTCACTCTCGCAAACTCAACATGACTAACATAACAACTGTGAAAGTTTGCGCTCCACTGACACTACTTTAGATTTACATAATATTGCATAAAAATATAGCTTAATTTAACATTATTACTGCATTTAAGAAAAATCATATTATTCATACATTTTGACAAATCGGACACGAGCAGTAAAGAATGATCAGTAAAAAAACAAAACGAACGAAATCCAAACGAAAAAGAATTTATTTCCTCAGTTCTGACCGTTCCTAATGGGATTAGTAGTGTTTGAGTTTCTGGTGCACTGACTGTAAACTATCAGCCAATGGAATACGGTGTGTTTATTTAAGACAAACAAAATGTAAACATTACTTTATAAGTTAATTTTAAATTATGCATCATAAAGTTATTTAACGAGTCTGCACGTCAAATGAATTAAACCTAGGCTACATTTTTTACTAAATTGGACAATTTTATTTATACAAAAAAATAAGAGAGAGAGAGACAGCAATGATGAACAAAAATAATAGTTACAGTATAGTTTTGAGGTATTAAAACGCCAGTCGACAGAGTACAGAGACAGCTTTTCCTGCGTTCCAAACACCTCGGATTTAGGATATTTCCACCTCAACCCGGAAAGAATATCTGAAATACGCTCTTTTAATGTCAGTTAGTACTTGAAATCTCTTAGTGTTGCCAAGTCATTATTATCATTATTGTTTTAATGTTACTGAATACTATATTGCTACCAAATCAAGTTTGAGGTGGGAAACATCCTATATCCGAGTTGTCTGGAACGCAACATTATGCATTAGTACATTTCACTGCTATTTGTAAGAGCGCATAGTGGGAATTGTAATAATCTGGGACATAAATTTCACTATCAACTTTACAAAAAACAGCTACAGTATGGTCATGGCTCATTTTTACATAGATGTCATTGTGATGAAGCTTTTGTGTTTCATAACCTGCCTGCATTTTAAAGATTGACCACCACAATGTTCTAAGGTGCTTCCTGCATCTGTACAGAAATGAAAAGAAAAACGGTACAATCAGAAAACGGCTGTGTATTACACACACACTTTAACAGTAAAACTCACAGATTATCACAGCACACTTGAGCTCCACCCTTTGAAGTTGATTTATGTCATTAGTTTCTCTACAAAACAAAACGAGAAACGATGTAAAGAGACTGTAAGACAAAACAATCTCCCCACAAGCATGTACCACAAGTTCTCTTGTGACAAAATAATGATAACGTCTGTTGCAACTGGCCTGAAACACCTCACGCATTTGTCACATGTAGAAGTGGCTCAAAGGAAACACAAGAGTGGCACGACTTTTGGCGTTCATTTATGTGATTATGTGTTCTTTGGTGAGACCTGTGCATTAATCTCACTACCCTTGACATTTTGCACAGTTTGTATTTTCTAAAATATTGTGCTTGGTTTCTCAGCAACAGAGACTGATATGAAACGCATTGAACAGGAAGTCAGTTGTGGCATTGGTGGCCACGGTAGAGTATGTTTATGTTCATCATGTTCATCAAGGAGACAGCAATGATGTGTGTGTGTGCTTGTGGTTTAAAAGGTGCAATAGGTGCAAAATAATTTTAACTGCAGAATACTCGCTGTTCCTCCAGCTCAGGTACCTGCTGTCAGGTGTATATATATATATATATATATATATATATATATCATAGTCACTATGTTTAAGTCTTTAGAGGTCAAATTAAAGGTTTTTTTTTAATTATGTAAACGTGTTTTAGCGCATCTAGTTTCAGAAGGGCTTCACATCTTCTTCTGAACTACAATCTTAGTCACCTTTGCTCCGGTTGAAATTCATGTGTGCTCTTAACTGATGATGTTGATTGCAGTTTGCAAATTCATAAGACTGAAAAAAGTGAAAAAAGACCAAGCGACAATTTTGCACAAGCCGTTGTAGTTCTGAGCTTGGTCATGTTTTGAGTTTGCTTTCACTTCTCTACTAGGGTGGGATTATTTTATGCCTTTTGTTAGTCATTGGGTTCACAGAACATGCCTAATGAGAAACGGGTAATGTCATTCACAGTTAGTTTAGTAAGGGTGTTGGAAAAAGATCAATGTTAGTCTCATTTTAGGTGCAGATGGAAAAATGTAATGGTGGAAAAAACAAAAATACAGAGAAAATTGGATTCTTTAAGTAAATTATGCCAGTAAAAAGTCATTTATAAAATCATTGACACACAGTCTCATAGCATACAACCTTAAAAATAAGGTGTTGTGCCGCAGAAGAACCATTTTTGGCTCCCCAAAGAACCTTTCAGTCAATCTTACCTTAGTAAGAAGTCTAAATAACCTTTTTCTAATACAAAGAACACTTTATGGAACCATTCAAACAAAAATGGCTCTTCTATGGCATTGTGAAGCACATTTATTTTTAAGAGCGTATCAGGTGAATGGAGCCCACAATGAAAGTCAACCTCCACCCTGTTTGTTGACCCTCAACCTCATTGCATTCAGAACAAATTTGTTTTTCAGCTTCGAATGACCCACATTTCTACCACTCCTCTGTTTCCTATCTCATGCCCCATGCCAAAAGGTTTCACTGCACATGGGGGCCAGATTTCCTGTAAGCCACCGAAAAAGCTCAGCACTGACGTATTTCAGCTCTAAAGACAATACTGAAGCCGTTTAAACAAGCTCACTGAATTCATCTTTAACACAAACATTTATTCACACATAAACACTTACATACATTTGAATGTTTAAAACTCTCTTTTGAAGTTTTAACCCGACTCACATACTCTCTCTCTCTCAAACACCAGAGTACATCTGAAAGCAAAACAACCAGACTCCAGATTTTTAGACTTTAGCCTGGTTTTCACAGACAGGGTCACAATTAGACTCTTGTGCCAAGTCATAAATACCCAGACCTTAAAAAGACACCCAAACAGTTTCAATAAACGTTTAATAGATAAATAATGTTTCAGTTTTAAGATTCATGTGCTCTATAGCTAAAAGTTAAAAGAGTAGTGTTAGTCTTTGTCGTAAATGATTCACCATTCATTCACGCTATTAGGGTTTAGTCTTTTACATGGTCTGATTTTCATTTACAAAACAAGCATGTGTTGATATTTTCCCCCAGGAAGCACTATCGGTGGTGAGTGAAGAGCAGTCCATATTTGAATCACCCTTCAGTGGTCCTCAGGCCATGCACATGAAGGGAGAGATGGGCTCGCCGGCTGTGTTTAGACAGGGTTCTGAAGAAAGCTCAGAACCTACTGAGCCAGATTGGACCGGATCAGCCACACAGAACCCTGCGAAAAGAGCAGAACATATCAACGGAACCAGGTGAGAACCCACACTGACAAATGGCAACATTTTTTGCTTCTGCTGTGTCACGATTTAAAGGAGAAAAGTGACAATTCTGTTAGGATGTGTAAAAAGTTTTCACACAATGATAGTGGACAGTGACTACGGCTGTCAAGATCCTAAAAGTACACATACAGCATCATTATATTTCTCCATACAAAATATGGCATACTGAATATATGAGAACTAGTCTGTGAAACAAGTCTAAAAATCTCATTCTGAAATAACGAGCATCAAATTTTTATTTCACCTATGATTATTTCAACTATGATTTAAATCTTTGACATAATCTTACTTGGTCAATAGATATCAAGGTTATATTTTCATATAATATTCTTAACATTATTTAGGATGATTTTATGTAGAAAACAGTAAATGACTGTAAAAACCCATACATTTTTTTGTGATTTACTGTTTTCTACATAAAGTCATCCTACATAATGTAAAGAACATTATTTGAAAATATAACCTTGATATTTTTTATGTTGACTGAGTAAGGCCATGTCAATGATAGAAATCAATGTTTAGAAAGCCAACTTTTGGTATTTTTTGCGCAAAATAATAAAACGTAGTGTTAATAAAATTACTCATTTCAGAATAAAAAAAAATTAGAGTGACGCACAATATAAAACCTACGATATAATCTACCATTTGCATCAATAAACACATTTTATTTTTGTTATGGCTATGAGTACTATGAGGACTGCAAGAGATGCATTTTCACGCAAACTGTTCCACTCTAAAAAATGCTGGGTTATTTTCAACCCAGCATTGGGTCAAAAAGGTCAAACCCAACCGTTGGGTTAAATCAATCCCTCAAAAAAACATACCTGTATTTGGCCCAACCATGGGTTAAAACAAACCAGCATTTTGGGTTAAAACGACCCAGCATGGGTTAATTTCAACCCAGCTGTTGGGTTTGTCTGATATTGTACTGATATTTTTTAATCACGTTATAGTCGTGAGTCCCCTGTGGACTGCAGTGTGACGAGAAGGACCCGACACATGAGCAACAGTGACGGGGGACAGTTGGCCTATCAGGTCTCGTACCCTGAGGCACGGAGCAGCCCTCAGACCACCACCCCACCCAGCAGCACCACAGAGGAAAAGAGGGTCATTGTACCGGCTGGTAAGATTTATTTATTGTCTAAAACGTTTATCAAAAGTGTTAGAAAGGGCGTGTGAGAAACTGGTAACTAAGTGTGAAGTGAACTATGAGCAACAGTGCTGGAGAAGAAGAGTAGTGAGCCATAAAGAAAAACTGTTTTAGAGAACTGTTTTTTAGTTAAAGATTGCACACTTGCGTTCTTTTTCTTGATATTCTATAATATTATAAATCTGTTAGAGTAAGATCAATTATTTGCATTAGGAAAGTAAAACGGGCTAAAATTTGTTTTCAGGTTAATGTTTTGTTAAAAAGGGAAGCATTTGACCACTGATAAGAAGACTAGTTTTAGAAGTTGGTCAACTTCAAGCATAGAGTGTACAGAAACCATGTACACACAAAGATGTGGTAATTATGCATTAACCGCAGGGTGTTGCGTCACTCAGGAAATGCATGTACTTTGTGGGAAAAAGACCGCTTGGTAAGATGGACATTGTAAAAGCGAGAAATAAACAGTGGTATGCCAACGTACTTCCTTCTTCCTGCTCTTCTAAGATCCCACTAGTCAAAGCCAAATCAGCAGACTAAACTCCAGATGACTGCTCAGATTCCACAAGAGATGATCACTTTTTACTCACACACCTATTAGGATGTTTGGTGATCTTCTGGGAGGCTTTTTGAAGGTCGTCGTGACATCACTAAAATGGGCGGAACAGGTGGAGTAGGTCTAGCCGACATTGAGTGCAGGAATACTTTCTTATGAGTCACACAGCCTGAACAATTACAGCGCTCATAATACTCGGATATGACATCAGAGATGCTGTAAATAAGACACATGAAGTTTAAGAGGTTTGAGAATACTTATAATAGTACAGAACAGCATTAGGGAGTGATTAGGCTACCTCTGGTTTGAACTCCGAAGCACTTGTTCCTCATTTGATCTTCCTTCCATTTGACTTTCAGACCCAGAGGTGTGGACACAAGACCACGTACGGCAATGGGTGGACTGGGCTATAAAGGAATACAGCCTATCGGACGTGGACGTGTCCCTCTTTCAGACACTGGATGGAAAATCGCTCTGCAAAATGACCAAAGAGGACATGATGCGTCTCACTTCCGCATATAACACGGACATCCTGCTCTCCCACCTAAACTACCTCCGGGAGAGTAAGGGACTTTGCCCGTAATTCCACATGAATAATCCATTACTAATTGCTCGTTTTATTAAGAAAACAGCAGGAAAACTCATAAAGCAATTTCAGTCATTTCGATTTCTTAATGTTGGTTACTGTAAATACAGTTTGGGAATGTTTGGTGCCTATTTTTGTATACAGTAGATAAACGGGGACTGTTCTGTTCTATGTTTTACTCAGGTAGCCCCACCTTTTCCTACCCCACAACCCCGACCAATACACAACCACAGCCAAGACTACAAGTGAAAGCCGGTAAGTCGAACTCGAGTCGTATAAGAAATGACTATTATAAGTTTACCAATAAATACACTCAAATTCTCAAACCCATGATAAAAAGTATTGTACAACAATGTTGTCTTGACAGGCCTAAACAGGATACAGTTTAATTCAGACATCAAAGACAGATAATTCTAAACTATTTCTTGTCAAACAAATACAACAACAAAACACCGCCGTTGCCTGAGATATGGTGCATTTAAGGGCTGCGGTGTTTCCCCCATGCATAGTGCTCAAGCTGGGCTGCAAGGTTTTTGAATTGTTGCACTTTCAGACAGGAAACAGCTGCATCAGGACAGGAAGTGAGGGGTGTAGACCTCAGGTTAGGACACAATCGACTATTCCGTGGCAAACAGAATCGGTTAAAACAAAAGGACATTTACCCTAAGGAATTGTGTGCCATCTTCAGGCCTTCTTACGCTTTGGCCTTTGGCTTTGTTCTGCCCTGTGTTTTTCCTCTGGGGATCTTTAATGCAAGGCTTCCTTCCTTCTTCGACGGCCTTCTCTCTACTCTTTAAAGCATCCTTTCCTGTAAAATCTCCCTTTGTTAACCATTCTTATCTGACTCTGCCTTGGTACAGAAAACAGCTTTGAGGAGATCAGCAGAAGGAACAGTTGGTCCTCAAGTGCTTTACCAGCTGTTCCAAAAGGTACGAAACAAAATATCACAATTATATTGCATATATGTGACCCAGTCTGTGAAAACCTAAAGTCATTTTTTGGTGATTTACTACATATTTTCTACATAAAATCATCCTACATATAGTAAAGAAAATATAACCTTTATATCTTTAATATTTACTGAGTAAGGCCATGTCAAAGATTAAAATCATAGTGAAATTAATAGGTGAAATCAAATTTTGATGCTCGTGATCTCAAAATGTGATTTTTAGACTTTAGCCTGGCTTTTACAGACAGGGTCACACATTTGGACACGGCTATATATGGATTATTTGGATACAAAAGTGACGTCATACATATGGATTATTTAATGGTACAAAATGGTATACAAAAGATGATGTCTAGCGGGGAATATGTTGTAAATTATTTTAATTATTTCAAACAAAAATGGTACAAAATGGACAGAAAATCTAAATAATTCTATTAACTATTATTAAATTTTGAAATTTGAATTATGCGTTGTGTGTAACATTTGGCAAATTTCCTCAAATTTGAGGATCTGAGTTTCTCCGTAGTTTGACATCACTTTTGACTAGAATCCTATATTCAACAAGTATATTTATTTTATTTCAATTACAGGTTCTCCGATTGAACATCAGCACAATACCAGAATTACAGAGCCTCCACCGAGACCTCAGCAAGGTTCATACAAACATCCTTTAATGATTAATTTAAACCCAATTATAAAACATCTAAATGTTTTTTTACATTATTTGTTTTTCCAGACCCCTACCAAGCATTAGGTCCCATCAGCAGCCGCCTTGCAAATCCAGGTAAAAACTTTTATAAAGCTGTATTTATCTGACAATCAACAAATGTGGCCTTTTTACACAGTTTGAGCACGTTGCACATAACTAAACTACAGTTCAAAAGTAGGATGCATGTTTCAGTTCAGACATAGTGAAAATAAAAATGTCCAAGAGATCATAGCCATAATTAGCATGACTGTTTGCCCGCCCTTCTTCACACAGAAACGAAACCATTCCACACCAAGAAACGATCGTCCAAATCAAATTCTAACAACCTGCCCATCAGCAGCACTGACAGGACTGTGGGTAGGTGTCTGCCGACCCACATTCTGTTTCTGTAAACACAGTAAAAAGGTCACATTTGGAGTTCAAACTTCATCACAGTATCCGTTTCTTCTGCTAATGTTTTTTTCTTTGAACACAGGTTCCGGTCAAATCCAGCTGTGGCAGTTCTTGCTTGAGCTTCTGTCTGACAGCAACAACGCTGCCATCATCACCTGGGAGGGAACCAATGGGGAATTCAAGATGACCGACCCTGATGAGGTGGCCAAGCGCTGGGGGGAGAGGAAAAGCAAACCTAACATGAACTACGACAAGCTCAGTCGTGCCCTTCGCTACTACTACGACAAGAACATCATGACCAAGGTGCACGGCAAACGCTACGCTTACAAATTCGATTTCCAAGGCATTTCCCAAGCTCACCAAAACCACCCCGCAGACGGCGGCGTGCTAAAATACCCAGCCGAAGTTCCCTACATGCAGGGCTACCACAGTCACCAGCCAAAAATGAACTTCATAGGCACCCATTCATCCCCTATGCCCGTTTCTCCTGGGAATTTTTTCGGGGCTCCAGCCACCTACTGGAACTCCACGACAGGGGTGGTGTATCCCAGCCCGCCCATGCCAAGACATCCCAGCACGCATGCTCATTTGAACACGTATTACTGACCAACAGAAGCCTGACCAATCGCCTTATATGAAAGCTTGGCATTTATCCTGATGTCTTTGGGTCTTTATAAGGTTGTTGAAGAGAATCGTGGCTAAAACTGTGTTTGGTGAATTTGGTAAAATGGCAACTTTCAGGGGATTTATATCCAAGATCTAGTCAGTTTAAAATTTCTCGTAGCATTCACCAGTATCAAGTTCTCCATCTGGTCGCATTTTGTACAGTATATATGCACACCAAATGGCTGTATTTCAGCCCTAAATTGTAAATATGTCTTACATGTTTCATACAGGGCTTTAGAAAAATCCCCAAAAACCATGTGTATTCATTTCTAACGTTTTACATGTAATATGACTTTTGTATGCAAGTTATTTTGTACATACCTTTAACCAAATAACATCACTCCTCAAGTGTAACATTATATATTTCGAACCAATAAAAAACATGTAGCTCATTTTTGGATCTTGTTTGAATTTTGTCATCTTATAAAAAATTATCAATAACTCAAAAACAGTTTTTCCACCTAGCACTTTTTACAATACATTATGCTCCAGAGCAACTTGGAGTAAAGTTTGTTATTGACTAAAATTGTTAGGTAGTATGAGGAATAGAAAATCCAGTCTCTTCTGGAGGCTGAACATCCACTACACACAATTAGAAATAAACTTTCTACAACCCACTGTTAAACATACATCAGGAATACCACAGACGAAAAAGTTCTGGCTTCAAATTGTATTTTAAGTACTAAAAGAGACAAAAGAAATGCAACAAAATTATAAATATTAACATTGTTTTCATACTCACATACTTGAGGTTCCATTATTAACTTGAGTCTAAGAAAAATAATGACTTTACCAACAAAATAAAACAATATTTAAATAATTTCAACACATTCTGATCATGTAATACCATACAGGGTTACAGTCCTATTATGTAAAAAAAAAGAAGGAAGTAATGGAAGTAAATTTTTGTTAGATTTTTTGATGCAAGAAAGGATAATGGGGTCACATGATTATTCTTGGTCCATTTAGCCTTGCATCCATATTACAGGTATAGACTTCTTGCATTTATAATTAATGTCATTGGTGGACATTTATAAATGATGTTATTAGTCTATAGCAAAGTTAAGTTAAACGTTGTTGAATGCAACAACCTGAAAACCTTGTGTATAATAGACAAGTTGTTGCATTTAGAGTTTTTGGGTTTGTGGATTAACATTTAATCAAATAACTAAACCAAATTATTAGACTGGTTCCTCTTTGTTCAGTCCAATCCAAATACGTCCTCAAATACTCTGTGTGGCTTTACGAATTCATCTTCTTTCTCCACCACAGCCAGTCCTGGCACATAATGATGTGAGTCAATTTCAGGTCCCAATGTAGCGATTATTTGGACCACGTCTGTATCCACCTCTCTTGGAATGGTTGAAGTTATTGTCTGTTCTTCCTCAAGAAGAACATTTAAATCAGATTCCATGGTCCAGACATCACTGGTGATAACCTGGCTGGTCACTGTACACAGATTAGTAGCAAAGAGCTAAAAATCGAACACGTACATGTATTTGCAATGCAAGATTTGTATACCAACAATAATGCACTTTATCAAAACCAACTTAAAATCATAATTTGTGGACTTCCTACCAGGCAGGTCAAAGGTCAGACACTGAGAGTTGCAGCATGAGCACACACCATTTACACCGTATAACTCCTCCCATCTAAAGAAAAAGATCTGTTTATATAGCACGGTCCAAATTTAATTAATGTCTCAAAAACAATACAATCAAAGCTTAAAATACCGCTTTGTTGCTTGGTTGTAGGTGCACAACTTTGAACTTTGTGTTGGATTTATACTTCCGACAGATATTTCACAATGCATGTGTAGTTGCTGAGAAAAAACAAACAGGAAACTGAAAATAAACAACCCGGATAAATGGCTAAAATCAATTTCTGCTGATTTTTTTTGATAATTTAAACTTTATATATAACATGGTAATTTCTATTTATAAAAAATATATATATACATATTTTTTGAAACTGTAAAATATCGGCATGTCCAGTAAGTAGGGATGCCCTGATTTATCATCCACAGATCAGTATTGGCTGACGATCACATTCGATGATAAATTTGACCACCAAATGATTGCAATTTGATAATGTAAAACATACATGATGATCAAGTTTTAGCATCACAGTCATGTCAGTGCAAGTGTTTTTACCTTTCCCAACATCCCATGGAACTGAAAAGCATCCAAAGAAAACTGCACAACATTTCTTTCCTCACTCGGTATAAATCTGGACCATCTACTGCTCTTGCTATCAGTCATGCAGCTGAAATGACAGAGAACGTACCCATGACGTTCTGACCATAATGGAGAAGTTTTAACCTGAAATTAACACAAACATTACCCATGGTTTTCAATGACTGTGAAGCGTGGTGTGGACAAAGGAGAACTGTTAACAGTAACATAGCAGGAATCCACAAACAGTCTCTCGTCCTCAGCAAGAGGTGGTCCGTCTGCCTGAAAGTACATGGGGTGACCAATGGTATAAGCTTCAGTGGGGGACAACCTTCTCCAAAGAGCTGAAACACAGAAGAAAAAAGTGTCACAGAGTGAAACGGAAAGCGTTTGTTGCAATAGTCAAACGTTATTTACCATCACGGGGAGTGAGTACAACACTGTCCACTGTTTTCAGAGGCCTGAAGTAGTTCTGAAAGTTGACTTGTGGTGTGAAACCGGTTTTGTATGAGTAATGATACCTGTAAATAAATCACGAAATATAAATTCTCGCAGAACGTATCCAATATATTTACCCATCTCAGGAATATGGACTGTTATGGATGTGACAATTCTGAAAACAGCATATTACCCGACTACGAAAAAATCATGCTTTAAACATAAAAGCTGCTTTAAAAGAGCCATAGGTACATAAATAGGTACTCATTTGGGTATGTAAACCACTAAATATTGACATCTGAGCTATCAGTATGATGAAAACCTTTAATAAAACCTTTTTCACGGTAAGGTGACATCTGTATAAAATGCCCCATTGTGACTTTCCAAAATGGCTCAAGGTCACATATTTTACCTGTTAAAGTGACACTCGACTTTGATTGAGAAAGGCATGGCACGGCGGATCGGCCCCGGGGTCATCACTGGAGAGTAATGCAGCACATTGGAATAAGTAACTCTGTTATTTATGAACTGCATTGGAAAAGGAAAAGATTACAACATTATTTTAAGATTATAAAGCCAAAAATAAATAAGTTAATAATAATAAATCTTGTGATTTTCTGTAAAGGAAAGCAGAAACACACCTTTCTCTTACTGCCACACTGATCCATGTCGTAAATAAATAAATGATATTTTTTCGTAGTCTTGCTGACGTCACACGTTCCGAGTTTCAATCGGCCCCACAATCCTTCGGGGCCTAAAATCTGTTTGTTAACCTTCACAATCATTTTCTTCAAGTAGCAAGCGACGTTTATTCCGTGCGTTCGAGCGTTTCCGTTGCGGCGTGACGTTTCGTGTAGCGCGACGCGAGGGATGAGAACTTTTCGCGTGTCCTCCGGTAGCTGCTCGCGACCCGATCCACGCGCGGGAGAAAACTGCTCTTTATCCAGCAGAGGAACTCGTGAGTGCTGGAATATAGGAAGCTGTAAATAAGGTGAATCGCGGCGCTTGAGAACAGCCTCGTGAAAATGATCTCCAAAACTCCTGTTCAGTGTTGAGATTGAAGCGGTGGAGGGATTTGACGCATAAAGCACGCGCGAGTGTGTACAAATGAGCGAGAAAATACATAATGCTGGTAAACAATGCTTCATGTCTCTAAACAGCATCGAAAATAATTGTAGGCGATATATAACCAATTATATCTGCTTCTAGTGGTCACACACACCCATGAGATGGTTAATAAATGCACCTGTCTTCTGCTTTAAACGTTTAACACCAGATACAAACATGACTGACGTCAATCTCTGATCTGATGAGCGCCGCACATGGTGTAGCCTTCGTTATGCGCATGCTCAAATGAACGTCTGACGTTTAGCTCCTCCCCAAAATAAACAAACTGGAAATGATAATTGCATACGGGAAATTGCATGCAAATATTAACCTTAACAAAACAAAATAAAGTTTTTACCAAAGGTTTTCATCATACTTACAGCTCAGATATATTTGGTGGTTTTTAAAGCATTTTTTATGTTTAACGGATGATTTTTTTATAGTCAGGTAAAGTGTTGTTTTCAATATTGTCACATCCATAACAGTCCATATTCCTCATAAATAAACACATAAAAATGCAAATAAAATAACTATTTTGTTTTTGATTAATCCATTTGTTGAATATTATTGCTTCTGGTTTGTGCCTCTCAAAAACGTGTTTTTTTTGTCACATCTATAACGCAGGTATATTTTTAAAAAATAGATAACTCGTGCATATACTGATATTTTTCTGATGTCTGGACTCTATTAACACAGGTTTAGTAAAATATAATCAGAAACGCATAATAAATAATAATAAATACAATCTGTGAGAATTTAAAGTTTTGACTGAAAACATCATTGATTTTTTTCTTGCTATTCTTATTGTGACCACCAAAGGATTAAGCATGCATTAACTGCAATGCACATAAAGATTGATTTATTTATTCTCTATAGACCATCCATATGAAAATGCAGAAACATCATCACAAACGAAATCATAAAACTGATTTTATTTCAAGAATGTCATTATGCATAAGTTTGTTTATTAGGTTTAATCCATAAACATAATGCCAACTTTCAGAAAGAATGCTGAGATTTTTTGCTTAAAGACCCAATTGAAAAGAAAGGTCCATCAAGGGTCCTAAAACAGAAATAAAAAAAAGAAAATAACAATGATTAAAACAATTAGTCTGAATAAATAAAGGTTGCAGGAAGATGATAATAATACCTTGGAGAGATTTCGAAAAGCATTACAATGACCCTCAGGCTTTTCTCCCACTGGCTTCAGTTAATGTGCATCTTGACTCCACTCCGTTGGTTCTTTGGCATTTAAAAACACATCTTCATGAATTACCAAATGTGACTGTATTGTACTTTGAACATGCATGCTCTTCTCTAAATCATCAGGCTGCATTAACTCCCTGGAAATCTTTTCTTCTTTTGGCACACTTACATTGGACTTTTTGTCATCATTAGCATCTTCCAATGGTTGATCTGAGAACTGAGCACTATCTTCTTGCACCATATCAGTTATAATTGTGCTCTGGATACTCTCTGCATCTGTATCAACACTCTTTTCCGTTTGTTTACCTAAAAAGATCACTTTTCCAGACCGAACAGCAGCTTCCTCCTGAACCTCAGTGACGGCTGCCTCTGTACCAGTAATTACTTCGATCTCTTCATCTACATCCTTCATTAGTCCCTCTCTGTTTTTCTTTTTTGGTTCCATTTGTTCTTCAGTATCAGTCACAATCTCCTCTGTGTAATCCTCTACTTCCTCTTCATTGATGACTTGTGCGCTCTTCACTTCCTTTGTGTCGCTCTGAGTACTGACCCATCCTTCTTTATGCTGAGTAAATGATTCTTCAGTCTTGTTCAATATCCAGGATTTGCTTGTTATCAGAGATTGTTTCACATGGGGAAAAGAGGCTGTTAAATAAGCAAAAATATAACACTGAAAAAACTAAGACATGCAAAATAACGACAGCTACCGAAATCAATCTTATGTCATTTAAAATCTAATTGTAATAAGCATAGTATGAGTCTTTCATGATCTAAAGCAAATAAACAAATCAGCCACAAAATCAATTGGCCACGAGTCAAAACATACAGCTCTGGAAATAATTTAAAAATTGTATACGTTTTTCTGAATTGACTGTATTACCTATACAGTTGTCTCCTACTATTGTAAGTTTGTCTCCTACTATTGTAAGTCGCTTTGGATAAAAGCGTCAGCTAAATGCCTAAATGTAAATGTCTATACAGTATTACCTGTGGCAAGGTAAACAGATCCTTTTAGTTTTGTTCTGTAAACTAACATTTCTCCCAAATATTGTTTTTATTTGCATTTACTGTACAAAATAGCAAAAAAAATGCTTTCAGACCATGAATATTGCAAAGGAAGAAGATTATAATTATTTTTAAATAGCACAAAGCTCATGTTTTCACTAATGTAATTAAAACCAGTTATGTAAAATTAAAAAAGCCTGATTTTTAATCATTGTTTCCATGTGTCTTGTCACGCTCTCAGTCATGCTTTCAATGGAATTTAACACACACTGAAATAAAATGATCACAATACATGTAAAAATACTGACTAAAGGCAATTTTGGAGTGGTCTCTTGATGTTTTTTAGAGTTAACTTTGACACGGTTTATTTTTGTACTCACAAGTAACTTCACATGTGGCTTCACAACAAGCACAAACAGATGCATCAGCGTAGAGTTCCTCCCACCTGATGGCAAAAAAACTGAATCAAACTCAGCAGCAGTCTGACAGATGTGGTATAACTGTGTGAAATGCAGTTACTCACCTTTTCTCAATACTGGTATAGGTACAAGACTTTGCTGAGGCACTTGTATTGGTATTGTGAGCCGACACTATGCAATGCAGGTAAAAATGCTGTGAAAAAAAGAGGAAAATTCAACACATATACAGCATGTATGTACATTCAGAGATCAATAGGGAGACAGACAAACACATATATTAGATTTAGTAAAGTGGGGAAGTTGTCACATGGGGCTTCTGTCATCAATCTTGCTCAATGCAGTGTGACAACATGCCCCACTATGTTAAATTCCCTTTTATACTGGGCAACAATGGAAATGTTTAATAATCAAAATTTACAGTCAAGCTGACTGTTGGGGCTCAATCTGGAATTATTGATTGATTGTATATAACTATAGTGTTATATATATGTAAATGTGTATATGTAAAAATCTCTTTATATATATAACATGTTTAAGAATGAAAACAATACCTTTCCAGTAACTTGAGGGAGTAAGAAGGCATCAACTGAAAACCTTATAAAGTTTGACTGTCTTTCATGGAAGCGGGACAGACTTCCATGCCTTCTGCTGTCCTCCATGCATCTGAAATTGTTTGGTATTCACTAGTTTTGATTTGGTTATTTTTTAACATAGAAAATCAGAATCCAACTTACCCAAAATTGTCAATAATGGTGTGTTTTGGAGTAGAGTTTGGGTCTATGGACGATGTAGCATAACAGGAGTCGACAAAAATCCTTTCGTTCTTAGTATGAGAAGCAGAGACTTCAAAATACATGGGCTCCCCAAGCATAAAACTCTCATTTTCCCTGAGTATTTCCCAGCGTTCTAGAGTTCACACAAATTTCATAAACTAACAGTCACCAACAGCTTTGAAAGCGCATGAAAGATCAAACAAAGCAAGAGGAAAACTCACCATTACACACAGATACTGTAAACTTGGCCTTGCTTTGAAAAGTCTTGTGAAACATGCGTTCCCTTATCACAGGCAGAAAACCCATTTTGTAGGAATAATGAAATCTATCATTTAAAAAAGATTATTAAAATGGGTATAAAGAGTATTACAATGCATTGTATATTTAAAAGTCAAGGACCATCTTTGTGTTTACCTGTTGTATAAGCACTGGATGTTTAATGTAAGGGGCACAGCTCTGATTACTTGATCTTGAGGCTCTGGCATATATTGTAAGGTGTTGGAATACATGATTTGGCCATTTATCATCTGAAGAAGCACAAACAATGTTATTTGTTGTCAAAATAGAGAACTTAAAAAAGAGAAAACAAAAGTGCACTAGGTATATTTTGTTGACATGTTAGTGGCCAATATGACAGTTGTCTTATTGAAGTAAGTGATGTTATTGAAATGAATTGAGCATCATTTACATGTATATTTATATGAACATTATTTTCTGAAAATGGCTTAAATCTCTTTTACTACTATTTACAATAGTAATATTCCTACAGTTAGTGTTGATAGTGTTTCGAATCTGTAATAAATATTAACATATACAAGATTTATTGTACTTTCTAATTTACTGTAGTTAAAGGGATAGTTCACCCAAAAATAAAAATTATGTCAGACTTTTTTGACCCTTGTATATGATTCTTTCTTCACAAAAGAAGATATTTTGCAAAACGCTGGTTATCGGCACCCACTGATTTCCACTGTACCTTGTGTCCATAATCTGAAAGTGAATGGGTGCCGGTAACCAGCATTTTGCAAAATATCTTCTGTTCTGCTGAGACAAGAAAGTCATACAGGTTTGACATGACATGAGGGTGAGTAAATAATTAAATAATTTAACAATCCCTTTAATGCTACAGAATAGTATACATTAACAACGTTACTAATTACAGTCATATTAATATACTAGTGTGTACTATATTGAAATACTCCAGTATAGAATAATATACTAGTGTGTACATTTAAATAATCAAGTATACTACATTATTTTTATGTGGTTATTCATAATCCAATCATGTTAGATGAAAAACATTTGTCAAAAGCACAAATAACTTCTAGTTGATAAATAATTTCTAATATTAATAATAATCTTAATTATTATTATTTAGTAGAAGTAATAATTAGATAATGATTTATAGGACTTATATAATACATAATTTTAAGGGAAATGGTAGTTTTTTTTCGTAACTGCTTACCGTTAAAGAGCTATCGCACTCATTCAGGTCATAATGGAAGTAGATGAAGTTTTGGTCGGAGCGTGAGGCGCAACATGTTCCCAGGAAAAAAGATTCAGGTGAACTTCTGAAGCCCTGCAGTCTCACATTCACACGCACTGATATCTTATTGTACCCACACCAGACCTCCACACCATGAGAATTGTGCACTGAAGACACCTGCATGCGCTGAGGACTCACTTGAGGAATAAGAAGACTACTCAAAACATTTGGCAGGTGTCTTCTTCCGGACACCGGTCTGAACATCTCCTTATCCACCAGAGGAACCGGGACGTGTTCAAACATCGGGAAGACGTGATAAGGACCCATAATCGGAGGGGTTTGGATAAATCCACTGTCTCCTGTCCACGGCCTGACCGCCCCTGACATGGGAAGGACTTTCTGCTCCGTGGATAAGAGGTTGCTGTGTTTTGGGTGACCTTCGAAAATCTCAGCCGTGTGGCTTTTGGTGATAAGTAAGACAAGAAAGTACAAAAGACAACAAAGATTAGTGCGCCCCATTATAACGCTTGAAGGTGGCGTAGAGAAAAAAACAGTCGCTGTAAAACGACGCAAGGCGCGCACGAGTCACCTGTTGATTGATGACGTAAAGTCCAATTACGCATCAGTCGAGTACGCGCCTTACCCAGAACGCGCACTTGCTACTGGGTCTAATTTTGCTCGAATTTAGCACATTTCGCTTTTAAATGTTACCAGATACTTTTAATGTTACTTAATCATTAGTATTATTAATACTTTAATGTTTCTAAATACTTTTAATTTGTGGAAGATATCTAAATCCGAGTTTTTTCCGTAGAATTTGTCGTCTTTTTACTTAATCCTTTCGGTATTTGTAGCAATTAAATTTTTTTGGGCTGTATTATTTACCTTCCACTTGTAGACACTCCCAAAACTGTTTTCATCTTAATCTTTTTATGAGAAATAGGTTTGCAATAAACAGTGTGTGAAAGTATTGCATCGAGATTCACATTTTAGCTATAGATACATTAACTGACAGAATTTATGATGGTTTTTTTCATATTTTATAATTTCAGAATGATTTTCATAATAAAGTTTAGTTAACTTTACAGGATCACTCGTGACATGCAAAAATGTCATTGAAATACCACTCAATAATATAATAAAATACACAAATTTTGTATACCTGCTTTCTAATTCTCTTCCAGCAATATCTACATTTAGCAAGACAGCAAATTCTGTTTTGTAGAATAGACATTAAAATTAGCATCAGATGCCAGCTATGAACTGTTATATCTAATTATATGTCATATATTTTGTATGTATATATAAACAACAGGCAGGCAACATCTGAACATCATCTGAAATTGCTCCTCCACTTAAACAGAGGTATTTTGTGCGAGTTTTTTTTTTTTTTCAAAATTTATTGAGAGGTGACAGAGCAACAAGTTGTTCTGAATATCGTCCTCCAAGACCCCTCCAGTATCATATATATATATATATATATATTTCCCTAAATTCTTAAATAACGACTGAACAGACACACAAAGCTCTGTTTGTGTTACAAGCAGCTCGGAAACATCTGCATTTATCAGTGCTCAGACACGTTTCTGACAGTGCATGGTGAGTGCGACAAACCGATACGGTGACCGGCGTCTTCTAAACATAACAAGATTAGAGGACCTACAGAGGCAACTCTCCCTTTAATAGAGAAACCAAAACTGATGATATCATAATACTTCAGACATTATGTTCTCATGAAAGATGATGTGGAAAAAAATGACAAAGTAAAGCAGCCAGTGCGGCCAGTTACAAGTTTTAACCGGTTCTCAAGAACATAAAGGACAGCAGTCATCATCACTGATCTGAGCAGAGTAAGGTAGTTTGCAGGTCCTGTCGCCTTAAAGGTCGCAGGTCGGATTCCCAGTCGTCAGAACGAACCTTGAAAATGACATTTCACCCTAACATTGCTTTAACGTTAACTGGATGATGCATGGATGCTATGTACACAGATTACAATGGATGAAGATGAAGTCATCATCAGGTGAATTGAATATATGGTATTGGTCAGTCACACCGAAGCTTACTTCCAATATGAAGGTTTCACATGATTCTGAATTGTCGTGGATTTCTACACAGTTGCATGAGGCTTGAATTTTAGCTATACATATAATAAACCATGATCAAACTCCTATAGTCATCATCTGTTCAGTTCTGTCCAGTGGCTGACCAATAAATCGAGGCACTTGTTTAATACCATGTTTCCGTTACATAATATAAATATGTCAAGCTTTAACCTGTACCAAGAAAGAAAGCAAACAAAAAAAACAGCAGAAAACAGATTCTTTTTTTCTCTTTTTCCTTGTTAAATAGTAATAAATACATGAGATGCAGTGGTTTATTTTTCATTTTTCTGAAGCAGGAGGGTTAAAAAGTTTTCATTTTTATTTATTTATTTATTTATTCATTTATTTATTTATCTGTCTGTTTTCTTTAGCAGCAATCCGAACATGGTTGAGAGTGGAGATAGCAGCCGAGAGAGTAGTTCACTTTTTTGACTCGATGGCAAACAGCACTCACAGAGTGTTGTGTGAAGGAGGAAGGTGGGGTGGGGTCGGGTGGGGTGGGGATAAAGACAGGAGTGAAAAGTAAATGAGAGGCAGGACGTGAAGTCAGAGTGGGAGGGGCCGCAGTCAGGAGGGCACGAAAATGTCCCTTCGTAGCGAAGCATCGCACCCTCCTGCTAAATGTCGCCGCCCCGGACTCTTCCTTCCAACTGAAATATGGGCTAAGAAAGAAAACAAAGAGAGAGAGAGAGAGAGAGAGAGAGAGAGAGAGAGAGAGAGAGCGAGAGAGCTACAGCAAGATTTGGCTTAGCATATCCAGAGTTAATACAAACGCTTTCATAGTTTTCTGTCCAAAACAAAGGGAGTTAGAAAAGCAAGAGAAAGAGACGAAACTAAAAGAGCGAGAGGTGAGAGTCTAGTGAGATGGCGAGTAGAAGAAGGCAGACTAGTTTTCGAAACGAACAACAGGGAAGCATTTTGGTTTTCCTTCTGGCAAAATGTTTGATGTTTTTCAAGACTTTCCTGTATCATTTCCTCCTTTACGTCAAGTGGAGTTACGTTTCCCCTCTCCTCGTGAAAGCGGCTCACGGTTCAGCCTCCTCCTCTAGTTGTTAGTTGGTGTTTCTCACTGTGTGGTGACTAAAAAGAGTTTCTGTCATTTGCTTTATTTAATTCGTAAGATTTCTTTCATAGTTTGAGATATATAAGCCAGTGTGTCAAGCGAGATAGAGATTGGAAACATTAAAAAAGTAACAAAAAAGGTGTGTGTCTGTGTGTGTACGTTTGTTGTGTGTGTGTGTGTGTGGATGAGATACCCACACTTGAGAAGCAAACAAAAACAAAATGAAGCAAAAAACACAAAAAAAGGAAAAACTCAAACCCAGTTTTGTTTGCTTGTTGTTGTCTATGCATAAATGTCATCCGTCCCTCAAACGTTAAAATGAAATAAAAAACAACTGTATAAATAAAACATTGAATAAATAAACCCAACTCTCAATTTAAACCGCTTTCTAGCCCTCTCCCATTTCTCTCCTGCGTGTAGTGATTCTTAATAAATTAAAAATGTACAATTGCTGCGGCAAGACTTGAGGAAAACAAAATTAAGGGAACTCTCTCTTGCTGCCGTCGTCTTGACAAACACATTCAATCACTTCGATCTGAAGCTCTCCCCTCACAAAACGAAAACCCCCAAAATCTCTCGCTGCAAACCTGTCATCAAATCACATAAAATCAAATAACGACATAACAATGGTAAAAACCAACTTTCTGAAACCGACTTGCGCTCCGACTACTTCGATCTCCTTCAACTAAAGAAAAACAAATGAACAGAATAAAAACAAATTTTAAAATCATCCCATTCGCACCCTCCCCATGCAAAACCAAAACGAAAGAAAAAAAACAAAAGCAACCGTTTTGATATTTCACAAGTTTTTTTTCTCTGCGGTTCTGTCGCGCGCGCATGTGTGTGTTTTACGTCGTACTACGTGTGTCGTTTTTGTCACTGTTACGTTGTTTCGTTAAAATTTTCGTATGGCTTTTGGAATTTGTTCAAGATTTATCAAGAGTTGGCCGCACTCTGACCGCTCCCACTCCCACTACCGCACACTGCCATCATGGTGGATTCCTCGGAATCCGGCCGCCCCCCAGCTCCCCCGACTCCTCTGGGCGGAGGCCCCCCGGTGAGCATGCCCCCTACTCCCACGCTTCCCTGCGCCGGGTTGTTATTGTTGTTGCTGCCGGCGTAGCACGGAGGGATGTACCCCAAACCGGAGGCAGCGACCATGCTGTCCTGGGAGGCCGGCGCCTGTGGCTGGGAAGCGGAGGGGGGCTGCTGGGGGGCCATGACTGTCCTAGTCCGAAAGGCAGAGAGGCCCAGGTGGAGGTTGGAGGAGCCGTACTGACTGGAGTCCAAGCTCGACGGGGGTGGCTGCATGATGGAAGACTGACCCAGGTGGTGGTGGTGGGTGAGGCTGAGCTCGATGCTGTCCTGCATCTGCGGGGAAGAGACGGGCATCAGCGCCTGGCCCTGCTGGCCCTGCGAGGTCTGGCCCTGCGGCTGGTTCTGCTGCTGCTGTTGCCGGAGCTGTCTGCCGTTGCTGTGGTGACTGCCGTAGATGGGGTGGGGATGGTGCGGCTCCATCATGCCGCCCAGGAAGTGGCGCGAGTGCTGCGTGGCCGCCGGCTTGTGTAACATCAGCTGGCTATACGACGAGTCGCTGCTGCTGTTGGACAGCTGACCCATGCTGCTGTCCCCCCCGGGCCAGATGCGCAACTGCTGTTGAGACGGAGCCTGGACGAAGGAGACGAAGGAGTCAGCGAGGGACGGCAAAAGCGGACGGAAAAAACAACAACTGATGTAATTGTAAGAGCGACCTCACCTGTGGGCTCTGCATCTCGTAGTCCGTGTGAGTGACCGCGCTGTTGTAGTACCGGTTGCTGTACCGGTAATTTCGGTTGTCATTGGAAGAACCGCTGGATCCACCTGGATGCCGTGACAAAGAATTCGTGTCAAGTGACATAATCCTTTCCTCAGAGTAACAATTAGGTCACGTGCTTACCGGAGCTGGAGACGGAGCTAGTGGTGGACGTGGAGTGGCTGTGGTCCATGGCGGGGCTGGTGGAGGTGGAGCTGCTGGTGTTGGTGCCCTCGTCCGTCGTCTTCTTAAAGAAGTTGTGCTGCAGCGCGTAAAAGGGCGTGATGCGCGTCTTGGGGTCGTAGTCCAGCATGCGCAGGATCAGGTCCTTGAACTTCAGGTAGTCGCAGGGCGCGTGGCCCTGTTCTCCAGCCCGCCTCCCACCCGGACCTCCTGTCTCCACTCCGAGGATCTCGTGCAGTCGTCGTGTGGCGGGTGGTTTGTATTCCTGGAGGGCCAAAAGAAGCAGGAAACACAGAGGAAGAAGAAGGAATGAGATGCAAACCGTTGCAATCAGTGTTTCAGTACAAATGTCATCTTTTCTCAAAGAGTTCGAGAACATAATATTACAGTGGTCAAGCTGTATTAGCCCATTTATCACATACAATCGTTTACTACTATTGGTATATTTTATTGTTACTTTAAATACTGTAAAGTCAACATGCCATTCAAAGTCAAATGAAAACCTAAGAAAAAACAAGATTACAAAGTCAAACATTCGTCTGATTGTATTGTGCACAATAAAACCAAGAACATTTCATGTTGACTTTAATAGAAAAATATTTCATTCATGAATGCAGGAGAATAGGACTGAAGGTGAGATATGTATGTGGAGATAATGACATTCACACATGGGTCATCAAAGTCAAAAATACAATAAGAGAGTCACCCTTAATCTAATACTGTACTGTACAATCCTGCTCCATTAATACTAAAACAAGGACTTGAAATGTATTAACAAATATCACTGTAATAATAATTTAAAGCTTCTCTTGTACATAGAGATCGATAAATGTAATATACTGGATTCAAGTAACTGGAATTCCTTTTGAATATTGCATAATTGAATATTGAATAACGTGTTAAATGGCCAAAGAAAACCTTTTTCTGACTGTTTCAAGATTGCAGCTTCTGATCAAATGATGATGAGAATGACCATGATGAAGGACAATGATGTTGTGCCTCTGTAACAGAGACAGGTCAGCGGAGAGAGGAGGAGGTTGTTGTCTAGCACACATTAGCTTGTGTACAATACTCATAAGGTAACCGGTTCAATTTCCAGAAAACACACTAAAGACTAAAACTGATTTAACAGATAAATGTACAACTAAAGCTGGACTTAAAAGTCCCCATCCTTTTTCTCCACCCTCCTCCATTAGGACCCTATTTTCTCTCTTCCCCTCTCCCTGAGGATCAGGTGAGCGTCGGGTGGTGTGTGGGAGGGGTGGGGAGGGGTGGTGCGGGGCTTTGGGAGGAGGGTGAAGGTTAAGTAGAAGCAGAGTTTTACTCACGGAGGCTGAAGGATAAAGTACCTTCTTAATATCCTTGTTCTTCTTGACGGTCCACAGGCCGTCGGACAGCTTGTCGAAGTATTTGCGTGCTTTAGGGGCCTGATCCAGCATATGGTTGGGCGGGACCCCCAGCACCTCCACTATTTTATTCATCTGGTCCACCTGAGAAAGACATACAGTACAGTGTCAGGGCCGAGATCCCGATTTGTTTCAGCTGAAGTGTCAACAAGTGTGCGTCTGCTTTGCAAAAATTATTTATTGTTATTATTATTCTTATTATAATGTTCTATTAGTGAGCTGTGAAAATCCACCAAATCATTTTTGGTGATTTATTATTGTCTACATAAAACAATTCAATGTCTTTAATATTAACTGAGTAAGACCATGTCAAAGATTGAAATTATAGTAAAATTAATGATTAAAAAGATCGACCTTTGATGCTTCAAATCCCAAAATTAGATCATAAGACATTACCCTGGATTTCACAGACAAGGTCACATATAGTTGACCATCACTGATAACTTTAATCAGAATGTAACAGTGACGACTGATAAAGAACGACAAGATTTGTCTTTTAAAAATGCTTGTTTTCTGTTTTATTATATTATAGAAATATAAGCTGTACCTCATTGGAGCCACTGAAGAGCGGCTCGCCCGTGTGCATCTCGACCAGGATGCATCCCAGGGACCACATGTCTATAGCCAGGTCATACGGCATGCCCAGCAACACCTCAGGTGAACGGTAAAACCGACTCTGGATGTACTGGTAAATCTGGTGACAAAGAAAGGAGAGGATATAAGACGTGTAGGATGCAAACATTTTCTATCAAGTAGAACACTAAGCTCTCAAAGCAACTAAAACGGTTTCACGTTTTGTCCACTAGGGGGCAGCAGAAGCTGCAAGTTAAATAGGGTGTAGCACCGCCACCGGGAATCTATTCTAAAGCAGTAAAACCCATTTCAGCCCTGGGAAAGTCCTCTAGAATGTGCCATGAATGCATATTACGCCTAGCTAAGACCACCGTATTTTTCTCTCTTACGAATGCGTCAAACAATCTCGGGGTCATCGCAGCATCTCACATCAGCCTGTGCCATAAAGAGTGCGATTTTTCAGAAATCTGCGCTAGTTAACTAGCGGGTGCGACCTCATCTCAGCCTGCCGGTAATAAATACAGAAGCCAATAGGCCTGAGACGCAGTCTCACCCTTTGTCCTAGCTGACAGGAACTGCCAAAGTCCACAATCTTGATGGCACTGCGCTTGGGGTTGCACAGGAGGATATTCTCGGGCTTGAGGTCGCAGTGGATGATGCTGAGCTCGGGCGTGGCCAGGAAGAGCAACGCCGTGCACAGCTGCTGAGCGAACTTGCGCGTCAGGTTGAGCGAGACGCCACGGAAGTTGGTGTTGCGCAGGAGGTCGTACAGGTTGTAGGAGAGGAGCTCGAATACCAGGCACAGGTGGTTACGGAACATGAAGTGCCTCTTTAAGTGGACTGAAGGAAACCAAAACATGAAAAAACACATTAGGACATTGACCTCACACTTCTTGGCATTCTTGAATTGTGCGTTTCATAGTTTTTACCTATGTAGTACTTCATCTCAGTGTCGTGTTTGTTCATGAGCTCAAGAAGCCGCAGCTCGATCTGGGCCTGGTTCAGGAAAGCTTTCTTGTTCTTAATGATCTTGATGGCCACCCACTCCTGCTCGTGGTGGTCATAGGCCTTCACCACCTACACATGAAGAAGCAGAAACATCAGCGCTTTAATGGTATCGTGTTTGGAGTTTATCAGTCACCATCACAATAGAAACTTTACATATCTTGTAATACAGATTTACAGACATCACCCCAAAAAGAAAACCAAATCAAGACTGAATTTTTGGGTAACCTATCTGTTCCGTTTCTTAAAAATAGTTTCTACAAATCACATTTTCTTAAATATTTCTCAAGATAGGCTAACCTGTCCAAAGGAGCCCTTGCCAATAAGCGAGTCGATCTCGTAGCGGTCCAGCCACTTCTCCCCGTTTTTCACAATATAATCATAGTTGTCGTCGTCGTAGCCGTCGTTGTACACCTTGCGTTCTTTTTTGGTGCTGGAGTCCTCAGGGGGAACCTGCTGGGCTCGCCGTTTCTTCTTTGTGTAATACACCTGGTAAGTAAAGCGTATAGTATGCATTACTGGATTCTGATACTGAGTTTACAAATTTAGGCCACTTTGAACTATTAACTTTCTTTTTACTGTTATATACTTACTATGAACTATAACTAATGATCTGTTAAATATTATATGATGTTATAATAGTTATTATAAAAGAAAATACAGCTCTCTTCATAGAGAGGGTCTCTGAATTGTGTAAGTTTGTAAGTACTGGAAAGTCTAGGAAACTGCAAAGTAACATCTGCTCACCTCATTGATGTGCTTGTATGTCTTGATGAGATCGACAGAGAGTTTTCGTAGCGGGGCGCTGGCGGGATCTCGAAAACTGGGTGGAATCCTCCTCTGCAGGATGGTCATATCTGACAGCACCTGTCACAAACATCACGCCATTGGTTACAACACAAAAGTGCACTTTTAAAACATAGATTTAATTACATTACCCTTTAAAAAAGAATCATTTTTAGCAGTAGAGATAAGGATGTAAAATGAATGCCAATCATTGGTGAACTAATAAAATTACACTACAGTACCTTTATATTTACTTGGATAAATATATAATTTATATTTTCTGGATACTTTCTGCATTTATGCCATATATTTTATCACTATGTGCATTCCCTGAAATTCAAACCCATGACCTCAGTATTGCTAATGCCTAATACACCATACATATTTTGATCTTGGCCATTATAATTTTAATAAAACTTCCATTTCACACACTTTTGTAGATGTTTTTTGCTATGATGTAGCTGTAGACAGGATGTATGAGGTACCTGCTGCTGGTCGGCCATGGAGTGGATGTTACTCAAGGAGGGGTGGCTGTGCTGGCTCGACATGGTTGGCTCAGCGGGGGAGAAGCCCAAGGCGGCAGGCTGGCAGAGGGTAGAGGAGGGGGGCTTGCATCCTGAGCTGCTTCCACCTTCATACAGAAATGAGAGAGCGAGAAAGACAAGATTTAGGAACACATGGTACTACATCACAAACTGTATTTTCAACAGTCTGCATGATCTGAAAGATCTGTGAAATAACATGCAATGTAAAATCTTTTAGTTTTCTCAGGTAAGCGCATCAAGAACCGCCGAGATTGTCTCACCGATACACTGATATCAATTCAGAATAGTTCTCGAGTTTCAGGGCAGCATGCATTTCACCAACAGCTATGGGCTGTTACTATGCAAATGGCAGAAAATCAGTGTTCAGTAGGTCACGGTAAAACAAGCAGAACAAAGAAAAGCAGATTTTGACAAGCAGTAGGAAATCTCAGTAGGAAATGGGAGTGACCGGGAGGAAAGCAGAGCTATCCATGGTGCTGTGCTGCCACTTCATGGTCAAGAGTATGTAGTATACAGGGTGCACATTAGTCTACTTCCTACTGGTGTACTGATGACCCCATACATGTCAAGTGTAGCCCAACTTACGGCCTAATACAAATAACTTACATAAAAGCTTAAGGAAAGCATGTCCATGTTATATTTTACCCCCAAATCATAAAAAATAATGTATTAATGTACTTAATTAAATGTCCTTTTTATGATATTCAAAATAAAATAATTCAAATAATTCAATAATATTTTAAAATAAACAAATTCAAAATAAAACCTGTTTTAATATATTTGAATTTAAATTATGCCAAACTCAAAAATTTAAATGAGCAAAAATTTAACAACAAAATATACCAAAATATATTTAATTAATTTAAATATTATGCAAAATGTAATATATATTTTCTTACATTAAATTAATCCTAAATGTAGCATAAAAATAAAGCCAACATCATAATGTCCCAAAAACTCATTTACATAAAAAACATTAAGACACTACAGGCTTTTAACATTCCCAAATCTGACGAACTGAAACTTCAACCACAGCGTGCGATTTTTCATCGCCAACAATTCACTAGAACGTCCACATTCATAATGTAAAAAGGAAACATCAGACATTAGAGAACAGGCGAGCATGTGCCAAGAATACAGTAATTAAGTAAGATTGCTGAGTGCGGAAGCGAGGATGTAAAACTCTTATGGGGAGGATATGAAATGGATGAGATATCCCACAGCAAATGCTTTTATTGCCACTTTCAGGGGGTGACAGGTGAGGAGTAATAGGGGTGAAATTTATCAATGACACATTACAACTTGAAATAGCCCCGCGATCAATGGCCGTAGCTTAAACAAAGTGCAAAACGACACATCTGACCGCCATCAATTCCGAAGAGTGACGGCAAGCATTGCTGTTACATGCCCATAGGAGGAGTCCAAGCATCAACTCGCTGACAGAAAGCCTGCTTGGATATACATATGTGACTCATCTCCAACTGCTTTCTTTTTGCTCGGACTCTGATACGATTTATGTGATTCAGTCTGTTTGATTCATTTTCTGATCAACCAAATTCTTGTGAGAAACTAGTTGATACTGTCAATAGAGCAATAGAGAAAAAAACACTACACAAGCAAGACATTTATTTTCGTTTATTTTCGCCTCAAAGATACATCGACTGTTAAAGGCAGCGATCTGCTGAGCACCAAGAAAAAAAGGCACGCTGCGCCTTTAAATGCTGAAAGGAACACATTGAGAACTTCCTGAGTGTGACACCCCCCTTCCTCCTCTCCCATTGGCAGAGGCCCCTCTCTCCCTCTCTCCTGATTGGCTGCCGGTATCCAAGGGCTGGGCGGCGAGGTCTCTATAAATAAACCTGGTAGCTTGTGCTGTATCAGCAACCCTTCCCACAATGCCTCTCTCTCCCTCCCTTTCCCTGCCTGTTACCTCTTTCTTTCCCCCTCTCTCAATCCAAACCGATCTGGCCGTAGCGCTCGCATAAACGCCGTCCCCGCTGGGAACGAATATTAATAAAACATAACACACGATCATCCGCAGACACGCAGGTGCCCGGCTACAATTTATTGTCACATACACAAGTGTCGGCAGTTAAATATATCAGGTGGTGGATGAAGTAATCATCCGCTGCAATTAACCACGCACGGACCACGAGACCCCCCACACCTCACTTCACATCGCCACAGCTGACCAAACACAGCTGCCAGCTGCCAATCATGGTGTCGCCATGGCAACAGACCAGTCTACTCCCTGTCTCTAAGGCACAGGAAGAGGATGGTGGTGTGTGCACGAGAACAGCTGAACGCCCCCCCCACCTCACCCCTCCGAAGTCCGTATTGACCCCCTATCTCATTCCCTGTTAGGGTAATGGGAACGCTTGTGCCACGGAGCCAAAGTTGGACACACCATGATAGGCATTAAAGCAAAAGAAGGACAGGAAGTTGGAAATGCTGAAATAATCTCATATATATTCCCTTTCCACAATCATTAAAACTATGAATGCTTTACAAAAACCACACAATGCAAGTTATTTTATTAAAGCTTATTGAAAAAGAAGAACTAAAACTTAACTTTAGTATAAAAAAGTTTATTTTGTTTGATTACGCACTAGAAAAAGACATTGAACAAAAAGGGAATGTGTGGATCAGTTCATGCCCGCTGTCTAACGTGCGACAGTGCCCGCAGTTGGCAGGTCACATGGACGTCATGCCCCACACCACAGGACTTCAGGCTTTCATGCAATCCGGACTCTGAGGGACAAGCGCAGCTAAAAACAGGCCAACAATGCTCAAGCAGGTATGAGTTATCAAGGGTGCAGGGTCACTTGGCACAATTCACATCTCTTAACTCCAATGGAATAGAAATGAAAACATTACATACTGTACAGTCCTGAAATACACTCGCCAAAATTATGTTAACCTGATTAAAGACATCACAGAGCCACATCTCCCAGCATGCACTGGGAAAGAGGCTGTGATTCCAATCAAATGCCATTTAAAGATATTCCTCACCTCGTAGCACTTCATGTAATTTTAATAAAAACTGAAAGCAAAGTCATTATTGTCCATCTCCCTCTCTCAGTTATCAGCTTATAAAGTTTAAGAGCAGTGGGGTTGAGTTATACTTGTGTCTTACCAAGTCAAAGTTTAAGTAAGGATCATTTATAAGGGATTATTAAAGGATTATTTTTAAGAACTGAATGAGCCCATGCGGCCAACCACCAGCCCACAAACCCCCATAGCCGAGAAAACCTCCACCCGCTCGATTCCCCGAACTGTCTCGTTTGCAAGAGAACACCATCCTCAACGGGGCTGGTGCAAAACTTTCAACAAAGTTCAACACCTCTAACCGTGTTATGCGATAACCCCGTCCAACCTTTCCTGGCAGCCAAAGCCCAAACACTCCCACAGAGAACCTTAAACTGTAAGGCCCCCATAGCTGAGTCAGTTTCCACACTATTAATATAAAGCCATCTGGGTCGACGTCTCAAACAGTGACACTGGTAAATTGAGAGCTTATGCAGGACATTAAAAATAAAATAAATCCCCCACCTCAAAATACACCATTAGCTATAGATGTATGCAGGCCAGCAACAGGCAACACTAAAATGAGCTCAGGGCTGTTGGTACGTTATATATACGTTGTTATAACGTTTCTGTAGCGCAGTGGGTAGAGCACTGCGCCGGCAACGTAAAGGTCATGGGTTTGATCCCAGGGAACACACAAACCGGCAAGACACGTATGGATTGAATGCACTATAAGTCGCTTTGGATAAAAGCGTCTGCCAACTGCGTAAATTTGTGCCACTGTTACTACCTAGGGAACTGATGCCTGATGTTATGCTAGTGTAGATAATACAATGACAAAAAAGAGATGATGACATATGAAGAGCCTAAATTCACATTTTGATACAGTTTATTATTTATTGACAAGAAGATTTTGGATCAAACTGAAGGAGAACTAACGTTCTCTTCTACAAATTGGCCAAGTAGACACCAATTCACTCGAATGTGATCATTAGCCAATATTTTAAGATTCATCAACCTAGCTAATATATGACTACCATCTATAGCTTTTTAATTTTAATTTTACCAATGCATTTTACTGTACACCGACTGCCATCACGCACAATGCATTCACCAGTCGCGGCACCCTAAGGAGTCTGCATGTTGATCTCCAGTGATGCTACACCCTCACAGCTCAAGACGACTGCGAGCTGACGTTAACACCAGACTGGCTAATCTAAAGTGACCAGCACTAATCAAGCGCCCCTTGAGTAAAGAGCCACTTGCTCTGGTGGAGGTGGATGTTGACACAGAAAGAGAACTGGGCCTATTTCACATTGTTTACTTTCCTACTTGGAAAGACTAGCCAAGATGATGTCAGAGTGACTCAGGCTGTGAGACACAAACACAGACAAAAGTAAACTGTAAATACCTGAGCAAAAGTGTTTGTAAAGGGCCAGGGAACTGAATATTGGGATTGAGAATAGTTTCTTTCACGTTAAGCATGTGGTCTGTGATGGAGCTGTCTGTATCAGGGTGGATGAGCTCAGTGAGATGTTGGATGGGTTGGGCAGAACCATTGCTCGGGTCTTGCAGGTACACCGCATGGGCATCTGGTAAACAATAACATGTTTTTGTTCTGATTCAAGCTCCGGTCTAATCCAGCAGGAGGCGGGGAAACCGAGAGCCAGTGTGCATGTTTTTTTTTAATTCTTTGCTTTGAAAAATGACAGGCAGACATATTTCTACAATGGCTTGTTTAAGACCACATGAGTTTATTCATGCTAAATTTAAAAATTAGGAAGGAAATGTGGTTGTCCCATGATGCACACTCTTGGAAAGGCCCATGAAGTTTATGGTGGTTAAAAACTAAATGGCTTTCAATGCTTCAAGAACTTTCTACTTCTTCTACCTATAGTATCTTGAGCAAATTATTTTAAACTTTTCAAGACTTTTCATGATATCAGAGCAACTTTTTGTCAAAAGGTTTTTGTCAATACACCTATAACATCTCAACATCTAACCAAGAACAACTCTACTACAACAGTCTACAAAATAAACAAATGTAACGTTGCAAAAAAACGTGTGGCCAATTTCAAATGGAAAAAACCTTTAGACTGAAAACTGATGAGCAAACAAACATTAAAGGCGGTTTAGGCGAAAGGGGCAAAGGGCGAGGAGCCTCATACAAACGGGTTTCTCACAGTCCAAACTCCACTGGTTCAGCACTGAGAGATTCTCTCCTCTGATATGACGTTCAGGTGTCCTATCAGCTACAACACGTCTCTTTCTTTCTTTCTTTCTTTCTTTCGTATAGGTGGATACAGAGGCAGACAGCTTGTGAAGTATTCCTGCAGTTCTCTTGAACCCTGTAGGTTACTTGCAGTTACATCTATCTTTAAAACAGTTACTCAGGCTTCTGAAAGGCAGTTATACACATAGTGCTTGACATGCCAGACTGGGGTGGGGGGACAAAAATAGCAACAGGAGAAAAGTCAGTTGGATACACAGATAAAAATAAAGACTTGCGGTGGAAAACACAAAAAACAAACAAAGATTCTTTTATCCCTCACCCCAACCCTATAAACCCCAATCCATTACCATTAAATACACACAATAACAGGGAAATTTGATGAAGGATGTACGTCCTGAATCCTTTCATTTGTCTTCTTTTAGTGCAACTGGGTTTACTGTTGCAAAACACCACAAATGACCAATTCATGGATGTTTTATGACATTATCTTCGTCGCTTTTGTGAAAGTTCGTTTTTAAGCTCATTCTAGATGGTGTTTTAATGTTAAACATGTTCGGGAACTTTCTTGAAATGGTCCAATTAAGCAATTATACCGTACCTGCATTAAGCAGCTTAATGATTGGTAGATAATCAAGTCCCTTTAATTCCAATCCTGAACTGACAAAGGGACAGCAATTAATAAAGAATGGGACCAGTCATTTTATTGCACTTTAAATAGATCTTAAGTTTACATGACAAAAATAATAATCAAATACAACATAATTCTCTCTTTAATAATGAATCCAACAGCACCAACTGAAATGACACAATTACAATCATCCAACTTAATTCATACAACCAGCAGAATATAAGCAAATATGAATTTTAAAGGGTATGGCAACATTGCGTGAATGTATCACCACATAACAGTCACACTAAAATCTAAAAAGCGAGTACAAAACGAGTAAATCTGCTTGGTGACGTACATTGTGCACGATACAGTACATGCTGGTCTAGAGAGCAGCATTCTGCTGCAGCTCTAAGATTCCCAGCAACAGAGCGATCACTGTGAGCTCACACCTCACGTAGAGCTCCCACAGCACACAGCACAAATTACCGCGCAGAAGTGACGCAAAGATCAAGCAGCCTCTGAAAGGGTTTGAGAACGTGTCTATTCCCATGATTGTTTCAACATATTATGTTAAGACAATTATGGGAAAAGGAGTGCAGGTCTGTAGGGGTATTTAAAGTGTGTGAAACATTTGACTAATTTATGTCCGGTCTAAAGGGAAATGCCCCAGGGTGGGCTCTCTTTCTGCCCTAAATATTTACATATTAAACTAATAACTACTCATTTGAAATTATGCACATCCTGGCGAGTTTTATTTGCATTTATTGACAAATACTGTCTATTAAAAGCAAAAGTGGTTGATACCAATGGTATCAATGGTTCACCATAACTCCTTTACTTTATCTCCAACATTGATTCAATGGATGCAATTTTTGGTCTTGTTGACTGGATCTAAACAAGACTTGCTTCAAAAACTGCTTTTGAGCCATAAGGCATATCTCATGTTTACCATTGTTCAAAGGTAAATAAGAACAGCATCTGGTTGTAAACAAATTTGACCAAAACTAAGTGTGAATTTACTATACTATGGACTTAGTTTAAGTGAATTTTAACTTTTAACTTTGTATTAGAACATTAGTTCCATAAATTGAAAAATATAAAAAGGCACATTCCATGAAGTATCTTACAGCGCATATGAACTATGCAAAGGTACATCTGTCATAGGTGCAAAGAGATTGTACTAACTTCTTGCCGGCTTTCGTAGCAGGTGTGACTGGGGTAAGAAGCGATTCTGATCTGGGCTGCCAATCCAGGATTCGGTCGGCAAATTTGCGACCATTCTGTTAGAAGGCTGCGGCTTCTCCTCCACAGACGAAGTGATCACCATCTGAAATGCTTATGCGTTGGCCCGTGATATCCAAAGAATGACTCTAATCAAGTTTGTTGGCGATCCCAAAAAGTACTTTTAAAAAAGTTGCTGACATCAAGTACAGAATAATCCTTCTCACATGCCTATAAGTTCAGTAAATAATCCAGTGGGGTACCATCCAATGGCAACTAAACTCAAGTTTGAACCATAAATGCGAGTTATAAAGATTAGGACTTTAAGCACAAAAATATCTTTCAGTTACACGTGAAATCCTGAAGTGACTGACAGAAGAAACCGATGAACGAAAAAGGCACCGTTTAGTTATTTCAAACACCGTTTCGTTTCTGTCCTTGCTATTCCCTTTATTACTACTTCATTCTAAGGCAATGGATTGAGTTTCAGGCAACAATGCTTACTTTTGGCATAAAAATATACATATTCAAACTAGGTATGTCTTATATATTTTATAGAGCTATAGATATATATATATATACTCTGCAACACACACGCACACACACATATAGGTATTTATATTTCTCTGTTTATATTGGGAGGATCTTATTTGGTTACTAAAGTTTGCTGTACTTCTATTGTATCTAGATTCATTGTCCCGTGATACTGAGGAGATTCCATCTGTTAAAATATAAACGGTCACAAAAGTGGGATACGACTGAGATCCTCGCTGAGACAGGACCCCCCCACTTTAATTTTACAATCCAGATAATTCAGCAGCTGACAAGGAAAGCAGAGCTAAACCTGGAAGTGTTGGTAGCCTTAAAGATGGGGGTGGGGGTCTCAATTTTCAACACCATTTACCCCATCACTCTCGCTAAAAATAGCAAGCGTTTCTTATATTTTGTCTAGAAATCCTATAGTGACTAAAATCAGTCAAAAAGGGCAGTCTGGCATCAATGCTCGTGTTGCCACTTTTCTTCGGTTATAATCTTCTGCTCTTAATCCTGATGTGTAGCTCTATACGAAAAAGGTATCAGAGACTTCCTTGTGAGAAAAAAACAAAGCTCCCCTTCCCCATTTAATGGATCTGGCAAAGTACGCAGGTGTCTACATGCGACCTTATTCGCTGGCAAGTCAAAAACTGTGGAGGAAGGAGCTTAAAACACGGGTGACAACAACATATAGCCTGTAATAAATGTTTCGTGTGCTTGCAGTATCAAAACAAACACGTGCATGCACAAACAACGACGAATCAAAGTGCTGAAGTGCAAGTTATACAGGCACAAAATACACAACTACTGGAGAAGGAATAAAAATAGATGATTTCAATATATGTTTGAGAATTCAGAATGGGTTTCGGTTATAGAGCGCAAATGTCAAGCGAATAAACACGGAGACACGCGCACAACCACTTCAGTTCTGTCAAGAAAGAGAGAGAGAGAGGATTTGGGTTTACAGATGTGTTGTCGCTCCCAATTTAAAAGAATTCAAATGAAAAATATCCAGGAACAAGTTTAAGAGATCCAAACTCCTCGTTTTTTGTGGTCAAGCAGTGTAAAGTTAGGACTGTAAGTGTAGGCGCTCGCGCTGTCTTCCAGGCGCGCGCTGTCAGAACAACCGGGACTGAACAGCCTTTTAGTTCACAATTTCAACTTTCATCCGTTCATGAAAAGCGTCTTCGTGAAAAAAAGATCAACAGGCAAAACTATCTATTACTTCCATCCACAGCTGTCACGGCGATCGCAATCCCGTTCAGTTCAGTGGGGCTTTCGCGTGCACTTTCACATATACATTTGCGGCTTTGATTTCAACCCTCGGCGGTAACGCTCCTTTTGTTGAAAGGCGTCTCCTCCTCGGATAGTTTTTTCCCCAATAAAGTCGTTTTTTTCAGCCAGTCTCAAATCATACTCGCTGCTCGCCCGTTATTACTCCTTGTTGTCTAGCCTCTCTGGCCGGTACTGGATCCACACCCTGCAATGAGGATTGTTCCATCAGCAATTCAAGTGAAGGGGGGGATAAAGGAGAGCCACTCTGTGGAGGAGCTCGCTTGACGCAGTTCCCCACGCTTCAATGTTTAAACACCAAGAGCCGAGGGCTGCCATGAGAACCACGAAACACGTTTCAAAGGAGTGACGCATGACTATGTGCTTATTTACCCAGATTTCATCAGATCAAACGAGACTTCGCTGCAAACACACATATTCACATGCATTTAAAAGCGCCAGATTCCCCCTTTCCTGCTTAGTAGCGCCACCAAGCCGCTTCTCTCCATTTATAGTAACTCTGCAGATATAGATATTCACACAGCGCACACACATATATATAGACCGCTGGAATCATTAAAAGCAATCCTTGATTGAACACATTTGCATTGATTTTAGGACAGTACAACAAATGGACAAGCAAACAAAGTTGTGATGTAAGTGCAAAGCGCAGTTATGCAACATTTTAATGTAGCTTTGGACAGGGTACATGACACGTCAAGGTCGGCACTCAAGGAAAACAATACACTCGTCTCAATAAAAAATATCCATAAAATTACAAATAAGAAAAAAAGACGTCATGAAATTCATTTGCAAAATTTTATTCACAACCGGCTTTGGTACAAATAAATGTGTGCATGATAATTCAGACGTTATTTTTCTTGTGCCCTTTTAAGTTTCATCAAACTTTTCTGTGCTAAAGCGCGCACACACGCCAATGTTACTTTCCATAGAACTGCTCCTCAAATCTCCCTCCCCTCCCTCTCTGCTAACGCGCGTTCATGGGCGCCACATTCTCCACCCCCTGTGTGCGCGTTCGTAGTGTCTGTTGCTATCCGACGCCACGGCAGCTTACGCGCGATTGGTCAGAAGCGGTACCCGTGGCTGTTTGAATTGGTCAGCCTGGTATGTGGGCGGAGAACAGACGAGAGACTGCCCTTTCCCCTAGCTCCTCGTTGTCTCCAAAATACGCCGCGGAAACAGGATGACGTGCCCGCGGAAATAACACAAGACTTCAGGTAGATTGATACGGAGGGGGAGGAGGGAGAGACAACAGAGAAAAGTTGAGAGCGGGGAATTGTCATCGAGCACTAAACCGGAGGTTCAGAAGTGTTGCAATGAGGCAAACTTTAAGAGATCATTCATGTTTTAATTGAATCATGCCCTCCTACAAATAAAAACACTGCATTTAAACAGTATTAAAATAACAGTGTAATGATGATTAAGCTCTTGGACATATATTTATATACGAAAAAGCATAGCACATTTTAGTTTAGGTCTACTAAACTTAATTAATTCTCACTTTATGATATACATTGAAAAAGCACACAAAGCTTCTATAAATGTATACCCTAATTTTTAAAGGCAAACCTTGTCCTGATAAGAGCTCTGGTGACAGCTTGCATAACTTGTGATAAGTTGTCGGCCTCACAGCAGTCGCAGTTTAAAATCATTATACTTTAAAGTGACATAAAACAATCATATTTTACAGATTTAGTTTAATTGTAAAAAGTGAAAACTTTACAAATCATCTTTCTGTATTATAGCACCTCACACACAGTTTAGGTAACTGTATGTACAGTTTCGTTGCATCTCTACAGGAAAGATAAGGAGGATAAAAATAAAGGACAATTTTACGTTTGATTAACATGACAGTAATACATTTTGATTTGTAGTTTAATTTGACAATACGAGCTTTAAAAAGCAGGTTTAAAACCCTAGTACGTGCGGGTTGATAATTCTGCCCTGTTCTCCCCTAAAAGAGTGTAAAGGGTGGGGGGGGTCGATGGTGGTGCAAAACGAGGTTAACCATGCCGTCATTCATTCTCCATGACTCCACAGATGCCCGTTTAAATGTATTTTTTCACATTCTCTTGATAAGAAACAATGATCGATATGAGCGCTTTCAGCCAGTGATACACAAACGTTTCATCTTTTTTAATCTTAAAAACAATTATTCAAATGACAAATAACCCTGCCCAATCATATGCTTGACTTTCATGTAAACAATCTTAATCGATAATTCACGACAGTTCAAAGACCAAAGGTCTTAAAGGTTCACACCTTACTGACAAATGGAGGAATACCTCAAACATACAAGATACCCCCCCCAAAAAAAACTAAATAATAAAACGAAATTATATTACTAAATATAAATTATATTCACTATTCACCCGTGTCAAATTATTTTGAGAGACATACCAAGTAATAACAATATTTTTTTTTGTTTATTAAAATTGTATTTTTGTAATTTATACAAAAATTATTTTTTATTTAAACAGCTAGTTTAAACTTAAAGTGAATTTAACTTTGCTCCTTTCTCTCCACAGCTACAGCAGCGAGCGCGCGCGCGCCCCTGTGACAGCTGCGGCAGCTCCCTTATGTCACATTATTATATTATTTAGTTTGTAAATCGTAAAGGTACAGATAAACGTCTACGTGTATAAGTGAGCTGGTTCTTGAGAGGAAATGTGACTCGTTTCCAATAAATCACCTTTGCAAAGCTTCCAGACACCCGAGATTAAAAACGCAAGGCGAAGATTCCGGGACTCACGTGCCTTGCAGCAAAATTCCACCCGGCAACTACACATTGTACCATGGTAACAGCGCTGCCATTGGTCCCGGGTGCGTTTTGAAATGACCAATGGGAGGGCCGGCAGCGGGTGATGCGTGTTGCTAGGTAAACATGATGCAGTGGGAAGATACGGTAGTCGAACTTCACTGAAGAAGCTAGCGAGCGCAAAAGGAACGGCGGGGTAACACAGCAGCGAATTACAATTACACTGCGGGGAGATTGCTGGGGTTGTGTTTCAGCTCGGCTCACGCCAGAGATGTGTTTTTTCCCTTTATTTCAAAATGTGCATTACAGAGTTACATTTGTCTGTTTGGACACATGCAAGTTAAATAAAGCAACGAATATGGGTTTGCTAGGAACAGGCGAGATGAGGACGGCATGCTGACCAAAACAAATCATGTATACTCCTCAGTGCTTTATTTTCAACCTCCTTATTGACGGGCAGAATGGCCAGATATACATCACGGCGCTTCCAGCAAACGCTTCCCATTGGTGACCTGCTTGTCTGCCAACAGTGACATATTTACAACTAAGTAAAGCTACGGGTTGATGTTTGACCTCTTAGTCCCTAAATATTTAAAATAGCCCCTTAAAGTGTGTGCTTTCTTTGGAGCACATCTATTCCTTATATCCATGAGCAGTACAACAAAACATGCCAATTATGGAATGGACACTTTAAACAGGTTGAGGAACAGGGTGTGAGGTTTTTACGACCACATTTAAAGTATTTCGTGACAAAGTTACATTAAACAAACGGACAACTAGTCTCAACATTTTATTAAGGAAACATCTCATGTTAATTGTAGAATTAGTGTATTTAATCTAGTTTTTTTAATCTTGTCAACAAGTTGTAAAAAACCCTAGATGCTTTGTAGGAGGATAGCTCACCCAAAAATGCAGTTATGTCATCCTAAACCTGTATGAATTAATTTATTATGCAGAACACAAAAGGAGATATTTTGAAGAATGTTGGTAACCAAATAACATAGGCGCTTACTCACTTCTACTGGACACAAAACCACTGGGAAACAGTCATATACAGATTTTGAACGACATTTGGATGAATAAATGATGACAGAATATGTATTTTTGCTGTAGATAAAAAAAACTTGTTTCCAAACAGAACATCTTACCCGGTTACAATTAAGTTTGGAGACACCTGTGCCAAAAATGGCCCAATGTTGCTACTGCCATGCAAGTTCTGCCAAGAAACCCAAGAGGACTAGGGTCAAGTTTACCATTACAGAAGTTTCATCCATAAATAGGTTGCATGAGGTGCCATGCTTGGACAAGACATGAACCTTAAAGCTGTCCAACACTTAGCACCAACTGGTACAATGGCATAGGCATTCAAAATCACTCTAATAAATGTTACAGCACTGCCAGTGTTAAAAATTGTGTTAAAAGATCCAAACCTTTGACTTTGTTCTTTTTTTAAAAACATTTACAAAACTAAATCATCAATATGATTATCCTAAATATGAGACATCTGCTGGATTAATGCTAGAAAAAAGTTTGTATTCAATGTATGTGTTTCCGTGTAATTTTAGTAACATTTTAATATCTAAACAATTCACATATAATAACAGAAATGTATTTACAAGATAGCATTGTAATGTTATTTTATTTCTAATATATAAACAGTTCACATAGAAGTAATAAATGTATTCACACAGTACTGTAATGAGATCTTTCAGGAGTAAATTTAAGATCATGACAAATTTAAAATAAATGTTCTGACAATAATACACACATGATCAGGAAGATACAAAGCTTCACAGTATCTGTTCACACGTGTCAATGCACTTACGCCTGACCCTTTCGTAGAGCGAGATGCAGGAGAATCCCCACTGTTAATCCCTGATGAGCCTCCCCCTACCCTGTCCTCCCTCCCACAGCATGACCTTTCACCTGAAAACCACACATCTAACATCTAGACACATAGATACATAGACTTACATAGATATTTTAGAGAATACATTTGTTCTGTGTAAATATTCTACAGGTATACTGCTTTATTGCATGTACCTAGGTAGGTCCTCTGGATGTTATTCCATAGGCAACAAAAGAGGGATTAGGGCTTATTTTCTTTTTTATGAGTTCAAGAAGAGTTTATGTCATAGGTTCATTCTGCAGGTGTCAGTGGCCTGGAGGTGACATCCAAATAAGAATGTAAGATGTAAAGATTATGTAGTTTTACATTTGGAAATGAAATATAAAATAAAACAATTCCTTTATGTTATATATCCCCTGTATTTAATTGGACTGGGACTTTAACAGGGATTAGGAGAAAAATGCATGCACAGGGTTGTGATAATTGAGAAGTTACTGGTGATCCCTCCTCTGCTGCCTCTAGTGGCCAAGCCATGTCACTGCATAAGAGACTGTATGTGTGTGGGAGAGAGAACTGCTTTACAAGATGAGCTCTTGGTGATTTTCAACCCCTACCTTGCTTCTAATTATGTATAATTGCTCATAACACATTGTCATAGGCTGATAGGCCTACTCAAAAGTTTTCAAATGGGCCTTTGTTTCAAATCTGCATAAGGTCTCTCTGAAAATAGAAAACATGGCAAAAATATCCTCTTGTATTTTATGTTTGAGACCAAAATGTTATGTTTATGTTATGTTGATCAAAAACACAAATACATCTTCCTGTTAAAAGACATGAGTGCTATAGACAATCTATTTTAGAAAGCATTATTTACACATTTTCTAAAAACATATAAAACGTTCTTAATTTTTTACTACAATCTTTAAGAATGCAATAAATTCTGATATATCTAATTAATGTCCATTTTATATCGCAGTCTCTCTCTAATTAATGTATATGCTATTTTGGTTACATTCAACAAATGAACAAAAACAGAAATAAAGACATTTAAAAAAGATAATTTTGCCTGTTATGTATTTGATCAAAAGTGTTACAGACAATAAAGAACTAGAATTTAAGTCTAAATATTTTGAAGATGTTTTAATAGTTATAAATAATTCTTTAGGCGTCATCTTTAGATAAGCCTAACAATGCCAGTCACATAGATTAAAGGGCAATTTTATTGTAGCTTGTAAAGTTTTAAAGATATAACAGCAGAAAGCGGTAAAGTAATAAAATAAAATAAAAATGTATCCTCTAGTATGAACTTAAACACTTAACATTATTTATATTTGTACTCAATTAAGACATTTTGTAGTTTTAATGATTTTTAAGCAAGTCAACCATCTGCAACACAGTACTGGCAAAACAACTGTCCTAAATAACATCTTAACATGAACCCAAGACAAAGGGCATTGTGTGTAATGGAAATGACGGTTTTCAAACTATCTTAAAATGCAACAAGTCACTATGACAGAATCATAACATTATATTTGCACATCAAGTAGCCTTATATATTAAACAGAAAACTAAACATGAGATTAAATTTGAAACAGTCCGTTTTCTTTCAAAAAATGCTCCTGTTCTCATAGTGCATATTTCAAAAAATTGTCAGTGCAATCTTGCTAATCTTTTAACAAAGTGTTATAACTTGCCCGGCCATGACAGAAACAAATTTTTATGATAATTACCTACATGGGTGGGAAAATAATGTTTACCAATTGCAAAATAGTGATTTAGGAATTGTCAAACTTGCATTCAGGTTTGAGTCCCACCCTCCATTTATTTTCCTTGAAGATGTTTCCTTACAAAAGTAAAATGTGTTGCAAACGCAGTTTCATGTTGACTTTAATGTATACTTTTTAACCTGTTAACTGTCACCGTTCCTCAGGAGGAACACCTATGTTATTTCCTTATTCACTTTAATATTTCATAGTTGAATTTTATTTTAATCATGACAAACTATAAATTGATGGAAAGGTATTAGACTCAAAATGAAATATTATTTGACAAATTTTCCTAACAACCAACATTAACAAAAAAACATTTTAAAAAATGTTAACGTTACTGTAATGTTACTGTAACGTTACTGTACTGTAAAAACACATTTTTAAAAGACTTAAAAATGTTTGAAAAACATCTAAAAATGAAAAAAGTGTATACTCAATTTCTGCTGTGACAGTTATAATGTCAATCTGTGTATTAAGTCATATTAATGTCTAATAGTCACTGGTATCAAAAAAGGTTTAATTGATTGATCACACAGGTGGATTTCCAGTGTAGCGCTTCTAAACACGCAAGGCCAATAATACAACCAAATGACCTCTACCCCACGCCCTACTGGACACGAAGCCAAATATATACCCCTAACATTTGTACTGTCAAGACAGCAGTTTTTAAACCTCAGTCCACATGGACACCTAACGCCCCTCTACCACCTCTCCTTCTCTCCTCTCTAGCCCTCTATTCCTCCTATACTGCACATACGATGTGATTAAGCTTCTGTTAAGCCAGGCATAATCTCCAGAAGCTCTGGCTATTTAATTTTTGCTGTGCCAGCTTAGAGCAGTCATGGAGCCTGGCATAGGGGTGTGTGCAGGCATGCAGGCAGGCACTTTGGCTGTCACAGTCAGCGCATGAAGCAGTCTCGCACTCCCACGGTGACAACAGGCCCTTGTACATGGACACGTTCAGTCTATTAACCATGAGCTCTGATACTAAAAGACATGCTTCAAATATCCAAAGACAGGCATACGTGTGTTTAACCACCGTGCTGCGAGATGGATGCATGTGTACAGACAGGCAGCATCCTGAATTGAAATGATGCAACAGACAGACAGGCCGGCCTTTTAATGAGCCAATTTGGTTCATTCATTTTGACAACTTTAATCCAAGTCACTTGAATATGCGAAGCCAATTTAGGCAGTAAAGGTTTATCTAGGCCGATACAGATGCACGCTGTCTATAGGTAGGCCAGTCTGTAGGGCTAGGATCAACAAATGTCTATTGCCTCCTGCAACCTAGCACTTGCAGTCTGGGTTTTCCTGATTTCCTGAATCAATGTAGTACTTCATTCTTTATTCTCGAATTTCTGGGCCCTAGTATACATTAGCTTACAGCTTCTGACCTTCCATAAAGAAAAGATGTGCATTGCAATGCAGAAAACAATCTTATTAAACCAAGATGAACATTATTACATTATTTATTATATTACTATTATTAAAGTGCAATCTGAAAAGTTATGTTCAATGAACTGTCTGGCTATCATGTTTAGCAACAAGGTACGATTTTTCCTCTATTTTGAGTTCTCTCTCAACCAGCTTCTTCCATTTCATAGCAGTTTCTTGTTCTTTCAGGCAATGTTTTACTTTTCTTTTACTGGAGTCATCTATCAAATGTTTTGCGCTCACCATATATTCAAAATGATTACAATTTTACCAATAATTCTATTTTAAACTACAGTCTATTAAACATTTAGAGTTGCAGGATGACATAACTGTATAACTTCACATGTGCAATCACTGGGATCAAACCCATGACCTTGGCATTGCTCGTCTTGATGAAAACTGTAAAATAAACAGTTAATGGCCATTAAACAAAATATTTACCTGCCAATCAGATTCCAGTATTTCAGGTCATTGTGTAATATCACAAAATAAACACTGTACAGGTTTGTCTAACTAACACTAATGCAACAAACTAAAATAAAACGGTGTGGCATATTCTCAGTTGCTCGTCATTTCCTTCTCTTTTCTCCTCTCATCTCATCTCTTCCCCAGTCCTGACCCACTTTCATCTCCCTTTGAAGAGAGAGTGACCCAGCAATGTCCCTGATGAGGATCCTATACTGTTCTGCCCCCAACTACCCCCACGTCACTGTATCCATAGAGACATGGGCTATGTAAATACATCCCATATTCCACTATACACAAGCCTTATGAGTGTTGCCATGCTATTCCTGATGCCAGTGTATGAGTGGGAAACAGTAATGCAAAGTACTATTATGCTGTATAGTAATTATACTGGATTACTATACTTCAGTATTTTTAGGTGGGGTCTGTATTTTACCTAAGTACAATTTAAACTGAACGAAAAATCTAAGATAAAATAGTTTTTACTAGTTACTAGATCATTTTCTTCCATTCTGCATTGCTATTTAAACATACAATGCCATTGGCCAAACATTTTCATTGGTTCTTGGGATGTGACATCAATCATGGGCATACATAGATGTTGTATTGAGTGCTTTAGCCTGTTGCTGTGATATGTCAATGGCACCACTTTACTGTGGAGGTCATTACTGTCCTAAAGTCACATTGAAGTGAATAGAAAAGCTACAGTTTTTCTAGAAAAAGAGCACAATAACATTTATAATTTCCAAACTATTTCAAGGGTTTCTGATCTACATTGAGTTTTCTCTCCAGTTACTTAGAAAATCATCCATTATCATAGAGAACTGTAAAAACCTGTGCTTGTCAAACAATGATTTGGCTTCATTTTCTTGGTTAAGGAAATTCACCTCCCTATTAATTTGTGTGTTTTTAGGACAGTCTTTACCTCCACAACAAGTCAGCACTACTGACATCCGATTCTGCAGCCAATGCGTTGTCTATGTCTATGTCATCAAATACCACAGCACCTTATCCTATGTATAAGACAAATCATAACAATCAGTCAAAGAAAAGAACACAGTCTGCAAACATGGTTCAATCTCAGTCCCAGGATCATGCATACCTGTACCATGTTAACATTTAGCGTGACTTTAGCGTGTACTATGGTTACTGTAGTAAAACCATGGTAATTTCTATGATTACGATGGTTTTACTACAAGTAATGGTTATTAACATTTTCATTCATTTAAACTTTAGTGAAAGTGCAAGAGTACCACATTAAATTGTACTTAGGTATGTTCTTGGCTAAATACTTTTTATTGAGTAAAACTGTCCCTTAGTATCTATACTTTCACTAATTTTTGCGTATTTTTTACACTCTGAAAGAGAACAACCACGGGGAAAAACTTTAGACTATATAGCTGACATTGGCCAGTGTCATTATTAGTAGAAATGGACAAAATCTGATCTGTTAATCTTTTATATTTTCACCCATGCTGTTAACTTGTTTGAAAATATAACTTCATACTACTTCCAGCTATCAAAAAGGCCACAAAACGAATTCACTAACAAGTTCTTAAATCACAGTTAGTGGTCACTGGCCAAGTTAAATGGGCCAACTTCATTTTGACAGCTCATAGTTTGGTCTACGTTTAGTTTTAGTAAACAGAACAAAAAGAATACAAAGTCGTGGACGTGTCATGCACTTGACTCTTATGGTGAAGGGATTTGGAAGAAATGGATAAAGATTACTAAAATTAAAAGTCTATTTTAGGAGCAGCTCGTAACATCTTTATCCCATCCAGCTCTACCAATAACTCTCTCTCTCTTTCTGACACACATCCATCTTCACACCTTTCCTTTTTGTCTTAAAGAAGTTCTAGACCTTCATCTCAGTTTATCCAATTCCCTGTTACCTTTCTCATCTTCCAGCATCACTTCTCCACGTATTCAAACCCAAATTTTAGCCTCACACTCTCTCCATCTCAGAGCTGCATTAAACAGGTCAGCAAGGGAGGGATGCTGAGAGGAAAAAAGATCACCACACTTTTTATCACACAGATGCACAGAGGATGCTCAAACAGACATACATACGGAGTGACTTCATACTGATTTAACACACTTGCATCACATTAATGTAGTCAATCAAAAAAGTTAAACTTTCTGTCTGCAAACAAGTGAATGTGTGAAGTGAATGGTGCTTCATTGAGAAGAAGAGCTAAAATTACGCATTGTTATGCAGTTGCTAGAGTGTTCTGAATGGACTTTAGCATGTTGCTATGCCGTTGCTATGGTGTTCTGAATGGATTGTAGCATGAAGCTATGCAGTTGCTAGGGTGTTCCAAATAGACTTTGGCATGTTGCTATGCAGTTGCTAGGGTGTTATGAATGGATTGTAGCATGAAGCTATGCAGTTGCTAGGGTGTTCCAAATAGACGTTGGCATGTTGCTATGCCGTTGCTATGGTGTTCTGAATGGATTGTACCATGAAGCCATGCAGTTGCTAGTGTGTTCCAAATAGACGTTGGCATGTTGCTATGCAGCTGCTAGGGCATTCTGAATGGATTTTATCATGTTGCTATGGTGTTCTGAATGGATTGTAGAATGGAGCCCTGCAGTTGCTAGGGTGTTCCAAATGGACTTTGGCATGTTACTATGCAGTTGCTAGGGTGTTCTGAATGATTTTCAGCATGTCTCTATGCAGTTGTAGATTGTAGCATGGAGCCATGCAGTTGCTAGGGTGTTCTGAATGGATTGTAGCATGGAGCCATGCAGTTGCTAGGGTGTTCTGAATGAATTTTAGCATGTTGCTAGGGTGTTCTGAATGGATTGTAGCATGGAGCCATGCAGTTGCTAGGGTGTTCTGAATGGATTGTAGCATGGAGCCATGCAGTTGCTAGGGTGTTCTGAATGAATTTTAGCATGTTGCTATGCAGTTGCCAGGGTGTTCTAAATGGACTTTAGCATGTTGCTATGCCATTGCTAGGGTGTTCTAAATGGACTTTGGCATGTTGCTATGCAGTTGCTAGTGTGTTTTGAATGGATTAGCATGGGTGTTCAAGGCACTTTGAACTTTTTACTGACCTAAATCAAAAGATTTTAACACAAAGTCACCATGGCTAAACTCTAATACTGAGGCTACCTGTAGCAAGCTCTATTGTTTACAAAAAATTTGTTTGCCACTGTAGTCAAGACATTCACACCAAACTTTCTGAAGAGCCGTTGAAAAACTCAACTCATGTAACGCATTTGGTAGTGCATTGTGTTAGCAACGTAAAGGTTGGGGGTTTGGTTCTCAGAGAACACAAATACTATAAAAAAAATTAATGTGATATATATACGTTGAATGCATTGTAAGTTGACTCCTTTTGAATAAAAGCATCTAAAAATTGCATAAATATAAATGTCAATTTAAATTAAAGTTTCTGGTTAACTACATCTTAAAACCTGACCAAGACTGCATCACGTAGAGGTGGGGACTAGATCAGAATGACTCACACATACACACATTACTGCTGCTAAGGGGTACACCTTACCTTACCTTAAGGCATGCTACTGCTTGATATGTGAATGCAGTGGTATAAAAAAATGGAGAAATAGGTGAGACAGAAACAAAAACTTAACCTACAGGGAACACAAAGTGTCCATTTCTCAACTTGCACCATTTACAGGGGCCAGGCTGAGAAAAAGCATGACCAGACTTTTGCTAAACAGATTATATGTTCAAGTGGTGCAGATAGAAGAGATGTCCTATCACATATCACTATAAGAGTAGCTATCAGTGCTTTTATAGTAACTAACTTTCCATTTCTCCATCACAAATCATGCCCTGACAAAAGTACAGCTACTATCCTCTCTCGAACCCTAGGTATCTACCATGCCTATCCAACATGTACGAAAGCCACTGTGTGCTTTACATAACTAATTTATGAGCCACTGGAAGCTAGAAGTAAACTACATTAGGAAGGGACAGGCAGCAACAGCTTATGGAAGGAAGATGCTTGCGACCAGAAATCTGCTCTGTGCGATGTGCCTTTTGCAAATTTTACATTGCTTAAAACACAGATGGAAATCACAGAGGAATACAGGGTTGCCATATCCTAAAGACACTTTTCTGGATTTTTGTAGATTGATAACAAATACATCTCAAAGTGACCTTCACTGCCAAATTGGTACTGTACCGAACGGTTCTGTTTGATATTGTATCAATAAAGATCATTTGATCCTTGTATTGATAATGCAGGAGGCTTGCTTAAGTTTGCAGATTCTGACATTTGGGAAGAAAATGGTTTAAGTTAAGACTCAAAATACAAAGCAATGAATGTAAAAAAAAGTGGCTGTATTTTCTTATGCTGTTGGTCTCATCTTTATTAGGATGAGATGAATGGAATTGAAAGATTTGCTGAATAATTACAATACACGACCTACACGACTGCAGGATGTGTCTCTGTTTGCACTATTTTTAAGTCGGTTACCATCCATAGAGCCACATGTTGACCTCACACACAAGCCATGCTTTGGAGGAAAAGCTTGTTAAGAGCCACATCCAAATCGATGCGTTAGGCTATATGCCATCTGATGAGAGATGGGATTTGTCCTGACAGTAAGGGCAATGTCACACAGGGACAGACAGACAGAAACAGCACAGCGGGTGCATGGGTGGGATATGGAGGAGGGCTGAGGAAGAAAGCTGCTGAGAATACATCATACACATTGAGAAACAAGTTTTTTGTCCTACTCTTCCTTTCGTCCAACATTTGGAACCAGAGTATACTGTTAATCAAGAAAGTCAGTATAGACAGTATAGAAACGATGTAGTAGTAAGTGTGCACATCCTTTACTCCCAGAGCTATCAAATTTAGTATGTTGTGAGATGAATGGGAAATACTGCCTCAGGTCTCTGAAATGACAAGTGTATGTCTACCCTCGTTTAGTTTGTCAGCTATAGGAAATGAGAAGTACATCAATTATAGGACAGTAATGGCTAATAAGGGGAAACTACAACACTGTCAAGTACCCAAAAAAAACTTTTCTCTATACAAACCTTGAGACCTAAGAGGGATACACATTACAAAGTACATGTAATACTTTGTATGTATCTTACATTTGCAAATTGAGGAAACATGGTAAAACCTTGGAGTCCTGCTTCATGCTCAGTGTGCTGTCCCTGATCCATTTCTAGATTTAAAAAGTTACAGATCAAGCCTTTTCTATACAAACGTTTAAAAAAATCATAATATAACATGTCTTGACCATCCCTTTAAATGTACTACAGAAACAAGGCTTCAGTATAAAACACTTCCCGGCAACGAATAGCTTTTAATATAGCATCACAATACGTTTACAGTTGTTGCAAGATTTCATACAATGAAGTTAGTTAGTCTATTCACAGTTCTGTGTCACTCTGCCACAGACACCAAAAGAAATACCCCCTCCCAAAAAAGTAAAAAAACAAGAGCTTTACACAAAGTAAACCAGAAAGATTAAAAAATGAAAGGATCAATTTAATGTATAATGGAGGCAGATGTTTAAAAATGCATCAAGAAAATCTAAAAAAAACTAAAAAGGGGAGAACTAAAAGTGTGACATTTGTTGGCTCCATGACATAGCAACCAAAAGCACTAGATGACTATTCATCTAGACTCCCTAAAAGGCGATTTTTAGTAACAACCTTCTTTATAATGACAAATTTAAAGACAGCAAACTGATGAAAAAAGACTATGTGGTTCATGCCTTTAAATACCAATCTTTTACCTACAATCCAATGATTTCACCCATTTCTATTCTGAAAAATCTACATAATCTGTCGCAAAAGCATGAATCCCAACTAACAGGGTGGCAACGGCTACGTTTGAACAATTCTTAAAGGTGATAATATCTGAAGATGCAGTAAGAAGCCTGATGGAGATGGCAACATGCGAAAGAAAAAGAGAAGAAGTGTGTCCATTTTGAACCGGCATTGCTACTTCAGCACCACAGCAGAATCCTTACAGAAACGCTATGGAGATGAGGGGTGTAGGCATAGCCAGATATATCCAAGGCTTCGACTGCAAGACACACTGAGCTAAATGGAGACATGGATAAATGTGCCACATCCAGATTTATTCTAGAGGTTAAAAGAAAGAAAAATCGGCCGTATATCCCTTTACAGCACGATCAAGCACGTATGACTATTAAGGAGAAAATTGTAACGTCACCCTATCTAGACAGCCTTGACACAAAGTCGCAATTTTTTGACAAAATATGTCCTTTTATATATCGATTTGACCATACTATGTCAAAAACGGTAAAGAAATCAAACGATGCGGTAAAACGGAGGTTATATCTGTCAAATTTCGATAGCTTACTGACATTAGGTTCACAAGATTTGCATCCCATGCAACACCGCAGTTTTGCATTAATGTAATTGTGGCCGAAGTGATGCTGCTGGATTTTTTCACGGCCGTTAAATGACGACTGGGTGTCTAAAACAAACGTGATGGGCTAACCTGACTCATCAATCTGAGTGATGAAAAACGATAATCGAAAGATGCATTGAAGGTCTCATAATCCATAATCGAACATGTTCATGGGTGCATGCTTGCAAACGCCAGCAGACCAAAATGTCATGCAATGGCCGGGAACTAGCTATTTCTAATACAAAAGATCTAAACGATGTTAATGTGACATCGGGGAAAATCTATTGCATGATTTTAATGCAATAATTTTAAATCACTTGTCTGCCATGAGATGAGATGAGCTGCTGCTGCAGCTCTCTGGATGGACGGCACAAGAGGATAACGTTTAAATACCTGCCAGTGGTCTTTTGCATCTGACCCAGTTTACATGAAGTAACAAGCCGAATATGCCCCACTACCTCCCCGCTCCCGTGCCCAAAGCCCCGGCACTGAACGGCCTGTGGCATCATCGCAGTAACGCGGTTTCTTAACCGCTTGACATGAATAAGGAGGGAACGGGCAGGACCTTAAGAAAGCATCCATCCCCACTTGATGCAAGATCATATCCAGCAATCCATTTATTAGCTGTGTTTTGTGTTTTAAAAACCCACTGTACTCTTACCTCAGCTTGGTTTCCAGCTTCCCGGAGCAGCCATTACCAGTATTCCCCCTCTACTGTCCGAACCTCCGCCACACAGGTACCGGGGCGGACCGAAAAACCGGCAAAACGACCCCCCTCCCCCCGAACCGCCACCCCTTCGGACGGACGGGTTGCTACGATCGTCTCCCAAAAAAGGACGAACCGCACACGCTCTCTGTCGTCGCTTTACAATCCTTCTTCACCACATTTGTCTTTTTCTTCCACAGTCTTGAATAGTCTCAACAGGAGCGTCTTTAAACCCCCGGCGCGGCTAACCGCCAGTCCGATGAGCAGTACATGAAACCGTGACAGCCACCTCTCGGTACTCCGCAATATTCCGCCTTGGCGTGGTGTCTGTCCTCTCCTTTTTCTGAAAAAACGCGACGCGTTAAGTCGTAGCGGCGATGGTGGTGTGTGGGTCTCGGCAGCTAGCGCTCAGGCTAACCGCGTTCACATCGCCCAGCAGCGGCAGTATAGTAGCTGCTCTCTCGCGCCCGTGTTGCAGCAGCAGCAGCGATGTGTGAGAAGAACGATTAAATGAAAGAGATTGTGAAAAGAAAGAAAACAGATGAACTAAAAATCGGCGTTTCTCTGTCGCACCGCTACAATTCGCGATGTGCATTCGCCAGGGACCCCCCCTCACTGCCCGATAATCTCGGATCGGCTCCGCGGCTGCTTGTCGCTAAGAGAGGGTCTGCACGGTAAAGCGCGTTCCCGCAGCAAAGCGCGCTCCCTTCTCTCGCTCGTTTCAGTGTATGCAGTGTTCACAAAATGGCCGCCTAAACAAACCTGACAACGGGCTGCACCCAGCGGCTGTTAGCGTGATTTGCCTCTGCATTTGCTTGTGTAGGGGGAAAAAATTATACTTTTACGGAATGACGATAGAAAACTTATAATTGAGTGACTTTATGGCTTGTTGTAAGATATTATAAAAACATAGATCGCTTGAAGGCAAGACAAATGAACAATGTAGCGGACTGGAGCTGTAAAGCATTTTTCTGAGCTAATCTACGACCATAAAATATAGTTATAGGAGACATTATTTGTAATAGATTATAGTTAAAATAAAACACTTTACATCTTTAAAAGGTGTAGCTTTATATATTTAGAAATGGTAACTATGTTAATGCGATATTGTGACATTAAAGTACTTGGGGAAGTTTCCTTAATAAATCAAACAGATTTGGGTATAGTGTTATTCATTTACTCCTTAATGCTACTTTTTTTTACTTCATTTTTACCCAATTGGCTGTATAGGCGATACACACGATGTTAAAAAAAGAAAAAAAAATCTAAATTAAGTCATATGGCTCATGCTTTCTATTGTATTGAGTCAATCCACAATAACATTTTGCATTGGTGTTTCAAAAAATAATCTGTCATTTCTTTGTTGCTTTTTAATCTTATAGATTAAATATACTATTTTCGGCTTCAAATTATCACCATATAGTATTAAGAGATTCGTGAAACTAAAGAGGTTATAGCGAATAAGAGCATCACTTCATTTTCAATATCTGTTGCACAGAGACGGTATATCGTGAGCGCGCACTGTGCTCAGTCATGATCATATGTTCACATTTAACTCGTTGAGGGTCTCATGCAGTGGATGTGAAGCTCATTATATTTGCGACATGCTATTTGCGTATGTAACATATTTTATTACCATTACATAAATTCCCCTTAAGATTGACTGAATGTGTTGTGTGTCCGTAATAAAGAGAAGATCTAAATAGACCTAAATGGATGTTCACACTAAACATACCTCAAGGTGTTATTCTTGATAACCTTATATAGGCATTTAAGGTTTAACATTCAAACCAGTCTCTTTTTATTGCATGGATGTGGGCTTTACAATTTTAGAGAAGATCCGTTAAGCGCCTCTCACTTTATTTCAGATGCATAGATTTGTGAGAAACATGCAAGAGGCAAAAACGCATGTAAATTATATACATTAGATGTGCCGTCAGATCTACATACACTACCAATTAAAGATATGCAGGAAGTTCGTCATCAAATTCACTCAAGGTGAAAGTTCACAAAGCTACCTTTACCTCTGCTTTTAATTTTGATCCGACGCCATCTAGTGGTGTATAAAAACAGCACACAATAATGCATTTCACTGAACTATAAAAAATGATGACTGACAACACTTTACAAAGATGGGCAAATCTGAACACTCCTTTACACCTTTATGATGCGTTTCTTTTATTAACTTCAACGGCATGGATGAAAATACATTTTACATAAACGTGCAATAAATGTAGTTTATATTTTAATTAGATATAATGACTCATAAAAGTTATTTTTCCAGTGCAATATCATTATTTAAACATGTATCACATGTTTTCTCCAATTCCACACACCAGTTACCCTGATCATGGTAGCTCCTGAGCACTTTTACACCTGTGTCACACAGTTTCTCCAGCTCACCCTGCTGGAACACATGATAATAACGGTGAAACACAGATCCCTGGCTTGTTTTCTCCACAGGGACCTCTGTACCAGCACGTGCTGCTTCTTTGATTTTGTCCTTATTACCTTTTAAGTGCCACGGCACCAGCAGATCTTGGGAAAGGAAAGCTGTGCGATTAGTATGGACATTTATTCTGGGTGACTTCACATCCCCAGCACTGTCCTCTGTGTTTGTAATGTCTGAATTCATTTCCCCCACATCCTCCTCTCGGTTAGAGTTATTTTCTTCTGTTCTCATCTTGCAAGATGTAGGTACAACATTATCTTCATACTTCTTTTCTTTTAGATATTTCGATTTCTGACTGTTGTATTCTTGCTCCATAGCCCAAACATAGATCAGAGCTCTTCCTCCCACCTTTAATAGCCGGACCATCTCTCTAACAGCAGACTGTCTTCTCTCCTGAAAACATGAAGCAAACATTAATGCTGCAACTGAATACGTTTCATGTGTGATTCTTGCCAATAATTGTTCTTATTCCACCTGTGTAGAGAAATGGTGAATGACCGCGATAGAGATGCAGGCGTCACAGCTGCCGCTGCGCAGAGGAACAGACAGAGCATCCGACACAAATGCCTCATAACCTCGCTCAATGCAGATCTGTACCAGATTAGCACTACGGTCACAACCCACCTACATATAGAGAGATGAAAGAAATGTCTTATCTATTCTATAGGGAAACTTTAGTAACTGATAACCTTGTGAGGCTTCACTTGACGACAGACAAATCTGTAACCTCCTGGAAAAGTCTGTTGCGACGCATTGTGTGATTATTGGACTCACCGACATCACCTCCGGGTTGATCCCCAGGTATTTGCCATTGCCGCATCCAATATCCACCAGAACAGCACCAGGTGGCAGAGACAGCAGAAAGTCTCGCACCCGGGGCCACGGTGAATGTCGTGTGCTGCTGAAGTGCGAAGAAATTTCTTCGTAGACCTGGTGAACGTACTGTGCCTCCAAACGGCACGCATCAGCTTTAACAACAGGCATTGTGGGAGGGGAGGGCGGCTGCTGGCTATCACATACAGATGGATATGCTACAGCAGCAAACAGATAAAAGTTTTTGACATAATTCGTGGGATTTCAGAGAATTAAACATAAAACATAATTTTTTTGTGTTCATTAATGAGGAATATGGATGTGACAATTCTAATAACAACACTTAACCTGACTATGAAAATTACGCATAAACAAAAACAAAAGCTTTAAAGACTGGGGTATTTAAACAACCAAATATTGATCAGTATGTATCAGTATGATGAAAACCTTTGGTAAAAACCTGCTATTTTTTCATTGTAAGACTGACATTTGCATGAAATTACGTCCATTCCTAGATCTTTGTCGATGGCATGTGTATATTATTTCTTCTGGTCTTAAAAAGTTTCTCTCATAAAAGTGAGATGAAGTAAACGGGCTCACCACAGTTACACGGTGTATGTCGAATTTTGCGAAACGTTAGTGACGTCCTGGTATCACGGCGACTCAAGGTCAAATTACTCAAATCAGAAGTCATGACCCCTGACCCTCCATCCTCTGATACCGGGACCACATCAAACTTTCGAGGTGTTATGCTAATAGAAAACATATGCAAGTCATTTAATCTCTTCAAATGTGACAACATTTAGTAGAATATAAATTATATCAAAATTTTAGGATGATTTAAGATTTGATTTATATCTCACCCGTGGGTCCACAGATAACGGCTCTCTCCTTTCATCACCAGTAAACTGCGTTCTGGCAGTACCACAGACACAGAGCGGCCATCACGATGTTTAAAGTCCATTACTGTCTAAAAGAATGTGGAGAGGTGACATAAGATAAGATGTTGAACACATGTTTATTTTTATTTACAGTCTTAATTCATTGTTTTGACAAAGGAAAATGATAATCAATATATGCTGTATTATAAGCCAATCAATAATGCATACAGGTCTCCTGTGGCAAAACACAACACTGATATTTATCAGACTGACCCAATGAGGATGCGAAATCTTCTTATTGAACAAAAGAAAGGTCAAGACAGAAAAATGTGCGAGAGCACAGGAAACATTTTACATTTTAGTGCTTTACTTATTCATACTGTACCTTTGCTCCAAGACTCAATGACAGGATAGTGTCCTCAAATGCAGAGTGAGTGTCCACATGCGGTGGAATTCCTGTAACAAGCGATAACATTTACATCTAGAAACAGACATAAATCTCATTTCAGCTTGGTAAATACATTATGCACTACCTTGTCCACCCTGGTATTGGTTTACAGTGAGCTGGTCTGGGAGGACACTAATGTGGCCATCAGCCAAACATCTTCGTAGTACAGCATTACATTCCACAGGCAGGCCTGAAATTACATATCTATTAAATTGTTTTAGATTATAGCGATTTTGTATTGTATATTGCATAAACAACCACAACAGTTTCTCTAAAATAAGTGGGAGCGGTTGTAGTACTTGAGACCGCTCTTGGATTTGTCTGCATTGGTATCGCTGGTGTACTTTTAACATCCTTAATTGGATGTAAACCTTTCTGCTTATTTTGCAGACAATTTCTAATTTATTTGATTCTTCTTACTGTTGTGCCGCTTCAGAGATGGATCGTGTCAAAATGTCATTCAACATTCAATATACAATTGCAAAGAAGTACTTGTATGAGATATTTTGTGTGAGTTTGAGATGTAGTGTTTTATATTGTAGCATTTGATACAATTAAGCAATATCACAAAAGCCAGAAAGCTTTTTCATGAATATGAGCACAATCACACAAAACGTGTTCATAAACAAAATAATAAATAAACAATGAATAAGTTCATTTCAGCTCCTTAGTGTTTGTATTTGTTTGCTCATAGAGACAAAAGAAAGGTTCCTACACAAGTTTACCTTGTTTTATTAATATTTTATTATGACTTAGAGTTATGTGGGGTCTTTCCCATGAATTTGTGGTCTTGGTTTAGGTGGTCTTGACTAGTGGTTCTTACTAATGCAAGTATGACTATTCCAAGTCATCAAGTATGAATATTTTATGCTAAGGCCATGGATGACACCTCAAAATTGTACATATAAACTAAATCTGCTTGACTGTGATAAAATTGAAAAACAATTCTTTAGAAAATGTAAAGATCCACTTTATTTTTAACCACACTAAACAAAATAATCCTTTTTAACTCAAACACTCATGCAAATGTGTAAACTTACCCCCCGGTAATGGCTTGTCCTTGTCAATGTTATTATTATCATATCGGAACTCATACCCATAATGCTTTACTCTTCTGTGTTTCAAAGCTTTCTGCACTAAAATAAAAATAAAAAATCGGAAAAAGCATCTGAATCTTACCAATATATATGTTAATAGGGATGCTTTCAACAAAATATTGTTTAGAGTAATACCTCTGAATACCAAATATCTCTAACCTGTGACATCATCAGCATGTGATGTCCAATCAACAGCCTTCAGCAATTGTTGCTCCTCTTCTAGAGACACAAAATCCTCCAACACGAATAGACCAGGGGGCAAAGCACAAGACACAGGCTTGTCACTGTCCACTGACAAAATGGGAAATGTTAGACACTTTAGTCTAAATTGCTATCCTATAGCAATAAAAAATGATCTGTACAACATACCTTCCTCGACATAGCTGAAATAGAGTGTAACACTATGATCTTGACACAGCAGCGACCATCCATTGAGAAGTGTGTAAGCGTTCTGGCTTGCTTCAGTTGATGTATATGTCACAAATGCATACGGTTTAGTAGGGGGTGTGAGGAGCGACTCAACAGAACCGCCCTCTTTAAGCACCTCCAACAGTGACTCTCTGCTCACTCCATTTCCCAAACCTCCATTAGACACCACCAGATGCTGCAACAGATATATAATAGACATTCATGAGCTTGAACATTACTAACTACCTTGTTGAGGCATTCATGCATAGCCACAAACCTAATATTTTAAATCATTTGGTTCAGTAAGAACAAAGGGTCAGTTTATAACTTAAAGTTGCCATTGGATGGTACCATAACTTAAAGTCTGCTTCTGTATTTTACAATGATGATTTATGACTAAGCTTTTATTGTCAGTTAGGAAATTAAAAGTGGGTTTCTGTCACTCGTAGCAAACAACTTACATGTGGTCACACAACAAAATCTCACGTTCTTGTTTATTATCTTGCCACAGTGTGTCAGCACTGTTAACATTTTGCATTTGAGGATGTTAATGTATATTACTGACAAAATATGTTTTGAGAGTTGCCGATACGAGCAGAATTTGCAGCATCTGTAAATGTTCTTAGAAAACCTTATTACTAAAGTATATTATAAATACATGCCCATTAGACTGAACAATGAAATGACGCTGAAAACTTAACAGCAGTCCATTTAAACTCTGATGTTAGTCACTGAATCTCTGCGTTATGCTACATTTAATATACGCTTAGCAGGTACCTTTGTAGGATGCAACACTGTATTTATGCCCTCGTGTTTTAGTAATGTGTGACTGGCTTTAATCTGCCTACGAAGCAATTTTTTCTCCTCTTTAGTTTTTCTAACAGTTCTTGTGTTGTCCATGCTGCTCTCCATTGTGCAACCGCTTATTTGGTCCGTGCGCAAAAACAACAACATTGGTTCCTAGATCTTTTTTACCATTCTATTGCATTTTGATTTAGGTTTAAATTACATTTACATTTATGCATTTGGCAAACGCTTTTATCCAATGCGACTTGCAGTGGATTATGCTATACATTTGTTTCTATTCAGAGTTTACATAAACAAAATATCCCAAAGAGAACCAGGAATTATGATGCAGGGTTTGTTAACGTCATGTATTTGATGATTGGGGCAATGGTCTGAAAGTGCACGGAAACTTGTTGTCTGTTCAATTATGTCATGATGATCTCCTCTTTAAAAGGCACAGTATGGAGATTTTGCCGCTAGAGGTCGCTCATTCAAAACAAACAACACAGAAGTGTAGCGTCATAGCGCTGTGCAGGAGCGTGGAATGCTGGGAGTTGTTGTTTTTTCCTCCACTGCTGTTGAAAGTCCAAACTCACAAATGGATGAGATAATGAAATAAAGTTGTATATCTGCTATGTTTAATCGTTACGCAAGTAAAATAAATATATAAGACTGCTGGTGGTTTTGGGATATTTTAATGCAAAAAAGGTTATACGTTTTTTTTACTGGAAACCGAGGGTAACGCGGATATGACGTCATTGACAGGCGACTATCGAACCGTGCCTGTGTCCTCGGTTAAAATCACGATTCTCACAATTTACAAATATTTGGAAACATTTGATATTGCAAGTACTGGATTGAACAAAATATAGAACACTTGCCTGGTGTTTTTTAGATAGTTTTTCAAAAAATCCAACATATTGTCCCTTTAACTGAAGGTTGACTCAATTATTATCAAGTTTAAATGTAGTTTTCTCACCCCTCAGTATGTGTGCACAACTAGGCTGTCAGCACAGATGTTCTTGAAACTACTGTACCAATTTAAAAAATACTCCATAATTACAAAATGACCAGCCCTGAATGATGTGGCAAGAAAAAAAGTAACATTTGTAAATGTTTCCAAAAAACTTTCACGCCAGTCAAGTGATTTAAAATGTTTTACTAAAAAACATTTAAACAAAACGGCAACAATTAACGTAAATATTTGCAAATTTTGTGTAGTCTGACAATATTCATTCTTCAAAACGTTTTGTCTGATGAACACATGGACAAGCCACAAATTATAACTCTTTCTTTACTGTAACCACTACCAAATTTTATTATTTTACTGAATATCTAGTTGCTAGTAAACATTTTACATATTTCAGGATTCTTATAGTTTAAAGTTGCTCAATGTTTAGAAAACTGTTGCAATTATATGTATAACACATCTAGAATTCAGTTGTTACAAGCCAAAAATAATATAGCCCTCTCAGTACAATATATTGACAGAGGATTAACACAAAAACAAAAAAGCTGGCAGCAGAATTGCTCTTCATAATGTCTCTTGTATCGATCAGATACAGTGGGGTCTTTTCAGCAGAAACAGTTGAATGGTTCATTTATACAAGAGTCTGTGATGTTGCATCTGCAAACTATGAGGCCATCTAGTGGCAGAAGCAATAACAGAAGAGGATGTGAATAATGATGGATGATTTCACCACAACACCTCATTTCTTCTGTTTAGGGGGTGGTCTGAAACAAAATTAAAGAGATTTTATTTTTTGGCATTTTTAAAAATGTCAAAAGCTATTTCAGTAAACATTTCACAAAATAATTACATAACACTTTGTGTGTAGCAGGGATATGGCCTAAAGCTTTTAAAAACATAACAGCAACCTTCAATGAATGCAAGCAAAAAATTGTCTAATTGGCGACATATCTAATGTTTAACTATTGTGTTATATAAACTACTCTAAAGATTTATGCATGAGCTGAAGATCTTAAACATATAAAGACTCACCTGTAGATTCCTACAACAACCGCATGATCTCTCTCGTATGGCTCAAGTGTCAACTGCTCCTGGGGCTTCATGTTCTCAGAGCTCATCTTTTTCACCTCTGATGCAAACACTGCCTCTGGAGCAGCTGTGGAATCAATGCAGTTTGCCTAAAGAAACAAATTACAGAAAAAGTGTTATAGAATTATAAAAACATGACAGAATTCTAAGATCTTGCAATGTTTAAACAAGGTTTGTCAAGTAATCTTACTTTGATGGAAATGACAAAATGTCCTCCATTTTTCAGGAAGTTGTGGGCATTGAGAGCAACGATTCTTGTTTGGTCAGGCTGAGCAACATCAGCAAAGATGACATCCACCATACCTTGAAGAAGAGAATTGATTTAAAATCCAACCTGAAGCAGCGTTCAATCTTAATCATAAACACGATCAAATCAAATGAACTTACCAACAAGCATGCGATACTTGTGCGGGTGTCGTGCATCTTCGATAATGGGAATAATGTTGGTTCTCTTTTTGGCCACATTCAGCAAGTCTCTGCCTGATCTGTGAGAAAACTCTACAGCATACACCAATCCCTCCTATAGAAAAACACAAGCTGTCAGGACACAGTATTTCCACCAAATACTACCTAGTATTATCATATGGTAAAAACATATGCAATAACTTGCTTGATGCAATTTGCAATGCAAAAATGCGTTGGGTTTGTAAATTCAACTCAACATCTATTAAAAACTGTAAATTGCAGTTGGTCTATATCAAAACAAATCTGACAATTTTATTGTAAACCATCTCAATATTTTACTAATTTCGATATAAAATGTGTAGCCCTAATACCTTTCAATCAAACAATCTAATACCTGCAAATTTGATTTTATGCATTACATGATTTAATAAAAAATGTTGTTAAAAGTGCTCAAACTGTAAATTGCCTCTTATCAATACAAATGGTCTATTTTAATGCTTTACATTCATTTTAAGTAATCCAAAACATAAAAATTAACAATATAGCCAAGAACACTTACTGGTCCAACGATGTCAGAAACGTGAGATACAGTAGTTCCTGATGCGGCTCCTAGGTACATGACCTTTGTCCCTGGCTTGATGTGAATCTGATCTATACCTCCTAAAATGGCTGCAGCCAGCTTCGACCGGAAAGGATTCCACGCTCTATACTCGATCTTTTTGTCCCCATCCTTATTTTAAAAAAAAAACATAAATGTAATTTTTTGTAAGAAGTGTAATTTTTACTCTGGTAATAGTACCATCATTATAAGCTCACCTCAACACTCATTCTCTTCTCTCCATACACAGACTCTCCAAACACCATGTTCTTGGTAACCAGAGCATCCTCCTTACCACGGCAGATAAACACTCCTGTGATTTTCAAATGAAATGCGATTTAGTAACAGCCAATGTAAAATCCGAACTGTAATAACTAATCATTTTTTAATGAACTCACCTTCATGTCTATGGGGCTCTATAGTCACGCTTTTGCCCCCGCCAAACCCACCACCTCTTCCTCCACGACCCCTCGGTGTGCCACGGCCACCACCTCGTCCACGGAACCCACCTTCACCGCCAGGAGACCTGAACCCTCCACCTTTACCAAACAGCAGACATGCGCGTTTTAACGACATCCAGTGTTGTTTGGATTCTTTTTACACGTTTTAGAGTAGTACTAAACTCATCAAAACCATGAAATAACACAATTGTAACTGTGGGAATTACGTTGTGACTGCACAACTGAATGAATTTCTATCCATGCTGGACTCTTATTCACTGTTTTATATTCATTATTTGAGTCAATAAATCGATAAAAAATATATAGTTTGTTAATTAAATTAGTATGTTGGCAAAATTATATTTTTGTCTACAAAAGCAATTCAAACATTGAAATGTACACATTGGGATTTGTCAGTCGTGTCTAGACTTTTAATTGGTTCTGTATATGTGTCATTATTTGTTAAACACTTTGGATGAGATCTAGGCTAGAAAATGACAGTAAATGCATTTATAACAAACAGAATGTCCATACCTATTTACAGTTTGGTATTAAAACTAAAAATGTTTGCTTACCACCACCTCTACCTCCTCTAAACCCTCCTCTTCCACCCCTGTCTCCTCCTCCTCCTCTGCCTCGTCCACCAAACCCTCCACCGCCTCGTCCACCAAAACCTCCTCCACCACCTCGTCCACCAAAACCTCCTCCACCAAAGCCTCCTCTTCCTCCACCACCTCTTGGGCTGAATCCTGCCAGAAACAAACAAACATTAGAACTCTTTAAATGGAAAACAGCAAACACCATTTTACATCATCACCCGCGGTATTAAAATTACACATCACACACTTCAACTAAAGCAAACGGTTTAAATGCCGTCAACAGCTGGAGTCAACAACCACCAATACTAATCAACACACACACTATTGGGTTTAATCGCAAAGTTGTCTCGGTTTGTGTATCACGTTGTCGACGTTAACGTCACATAGTTGAACAGGCGAGACCATTTTAAAACCCATGTGGCCCCCAACGGTGTATGTAAACTTGACATCAAAAGTATCGTTTAAAACGACGAGGCATACACAGATATAAAGTGGCTGTTTTATTTATTTTATTGATAAATATGATTTTGTAAATTAACCAGTCACGTTGTAGTCCTACACATGAATGGTCTTTCTCGTCGAAAGCCATGTGGGATCTTCAGACCCGCGTGCGCATGTGCTCAGCTGCACCCGCATGCTATTCAACAAGCAAACTATATTATTAGGTAAACGTGTAACTTTTTAAAAAATCCAAACCACACGAAAATGCGAATGAAAACAATAAGACCGATGGCAAAATTGGATTAACATGTGAGAGAAAGCGCATTATTATTGTAAACTTGATGCTCGTGGCTAATTGTCCGGCATGTTTGCATGCGCAGCTACATTTACAAACATGAATGTTTTAAAACTCGACGCTAGATACAAGCTTAAATACTGAAAGAATGCAAGTCACTTACCTGGTTTCATTTTAACTTGTTTTATGTGGCAAAAACAGTCTTTAATATTCAACCACCCCGGCTGATAAAGTTCCGCCGCTTTTCTTCTGCTCTCGCGCAACAGCAATGAGATCAGGTGGCCACATGTGCGTCAAACGTGCTTTCCCATAATGCACTTGCGGAAAACGTGTCTCTTGCGTGCTTTACCGGCATCTAGCGGGGAGTGTGTGCAACTACAATCCCAAAGCATCGATCAATGCTGCGTTAACTTCAATTCGTTTTAAGGATATTTCCCACATCAGCCACGGAAATAAATAACACAAGGATTTGATTTTGTAACATTAAAACACTACAGTTACGAATTGACTTACAAACATTAAAACTTTAAAGTATTTAACATTATAGAAACGTTGTTCCAGACATTGTTTCCGGGTTGAGGACGGTAAAATCCTAATTCCGAACTGTCTGAAACGCACCAAATCTGTCTCTTTATTGATGCACTGTTGAATAGAAATTATAAGGGAATATTGTGTGCAATAGGCAATCTTATTTTTATTGTTGTATCCTATTGTAATGTACATTGTAGATCAAAGGCTTATTTGGTTTTAAATGTAAAATTATCTTAAAGATAATTCTTGACACCATGTGATACGTTGCTCACTACTGTTGCTCACTAATATGATTCTTTAAACATATCCTAAAAACATTTTTTGTCCAGCACAAAACACTTTTTTCACATTGACTTCTCATATTTGTACAAAAATCATCTGCTAAATGACAAAATTGCACATGTTATTTATTTATTTATTTATTTATTAAGTATAATGCTAGGACTATGCTCTCTATATATGCAGTCTATGGCTTTACTAAATTTTAATATTTACATTTTAGCACTTGCTTTCTTAAAATATAACACATATTTCCATTTCTCTCAGTTCTCTCTCAGCTCACAGTGTCAAAGGAATTGAAATATAATTCAATACTTGTAGATTGAAACAAAAAAATGTATTAACTTTATTAAAAATATTGTAAAAAGGAGCAAAATGACAGCTTCAAATAATAATGATGTTTTACAAACAGAACCATCAACATTTAGATGGAAGATGACAATATTATTCAAACAACAAAATGCTTCATACACTGTCATGTGAAAATAATATAATTGCTTAACAATTATATTGTGCGTTTAATTTGTTGAATGATAAAACTCAGCTTTTGAGGGTTACATATCTGTCAGTACAGACACATCATTTCCAGCTAGCCAGTGTGTGTTTTAAAGTAACAAACAGCAGATGTCACTGTTTGCTTATACTGTAAATCCAGACCTAATTTGAGATTTTACCATTACAGAACTAATATTCTAAAGATGTCCCTGCATGTGAACCAGTTACATCCTTGTTCTTGTGAACCTGCTCTTTGGATCTCTCAAAAAAGACCACATCATCATTGTTCTGGGTCTCAGTTTATGGTCTCAGATAACACCACAATTTATTTCCAATGTACTTTAGGTCATAAAGGCCTCGAGCACATGTTGGCACATTATTTTCACCATTATTGAGATTCAGAAGAATTTCATGGCTCATTGATCTTCATTGCACTTCCTTCAAACGAATCACTGGGTTTGGTGTGGACTCCAGCTCTGGACTTGTAAGCGTATTCTATGCATATGCCCTTGATAGAAAATAAAAGTTCTTTAATTCAACAAAACGAATATTTTTACCAGCATTTTTTCAAAGCTAGATAATGCTGCCGTGTAGCTATAAGCACCATCTCACACTTTAAATCCTTAAAATCTATAAATTAAAGGAATTTATATAGCAATGATGCAAGTTCTGTAGTGTGTGTGTGTGTGTGTGTGTGTGTGTGTGTGTTAGGTAAGTACAGTACAAAGCTGCAAATATATATATGATATTTAAATACACTGCGTTTAAGTTTAAGCTAAAGGAAATAATTGTACACCTATAATCATATCTGATTCTGTACTATCACTGAAATCAGTTTCTATTAATAGTATCAGTATATTGTGTCAATGGCAAATAAGACTTGAAGGCCTATAGATTATTAGCGATTCATGTGGCGTTTATGCAGCTGAAGCAAACAGAAATGCCAGTTCGTTCCATTCTTAGGTCAATGATGCATATTTCTGTGATGTCCTATATTTTCAACCCATCCACACAGGGGCAGCAAAGATCGTAGATCACCTTCTCATTCCTGGCCACATTCCATTCTGTTCACATCACCGTTGCTGACAGTCTCCTGTGCGTCTCCATCTATGTTCTTTACCTCAGGCATCTCCACCGCTGGCCGTTTGGGTTCTCCCAGGTTTGCCGGGGGTGAAATCGGAGGAAGGGGAATAGCCTCCCCTTTCTTTGCCAGTTCTGCTAGCTCTCTTGCAGAGCAGGAAGGGGTCGGGGTGGGGTAGGTGTGGTGGAACGTGTCATAATCAACTTCATAAAATCCCTCTTCTAATGAAAGCACAGGGGTAAATCTTTCTCCCCAAAGCACTTCTGAGTTCAGGTACGAGCTGCGGGCCTGACACGTCATTCCTTTGGAAAAGATCAGAGCAAAGTGTTAACACAGGTGTGGATCATCAGCTTGTAACTAATTCAGTAGCTCATAAAAAGCATTTATGAAGCATAATCCAAGGTCCCATTTCATCACCTGAAAATAGCTAAATATCATTGTCTAATTGTACTTTTGACGTTTGAATGTCACTGATAGAACGAGAACATACTGCAGTTAATGAATCGATAAAAATATCATGTTTTCTTTGAAATGCAGACATGCATGCTCATGCGCTGCTGAATATTTATTTGCACATCTCCTAAAAATACAAGGCGACATTTTCATCATCTGCTTTTGTGAACCATAAACAATCGCATCAATTACTATGCAGATTACCCACAGACGTGTGCTGACAAACAGAGCAACATAACACACCTTTAACAAATCGTCTTCACACACATAAACATATGCACATAACACACTCACACAGTGAAAAACAACAGCTGTCATGATGAATATAAATGACATGTAGGAAAAACTCATTTGTCATCATATCAACATTCATGAGATATAGTCACATATACATTTATAATGTACACTAGTATGCATAGAACTGTATATGCAATGTGTACTATGACTGAATGATCAAAAAATGAAAGGTAGATTATTTTATGTAGATATAACTAAAAGTTTATCCACAAATTCAAGACTTAATTTATTAAATGAAAGCCGTTTTAAAACATTTTCAAGCCTCTGAAGGCTATATTGTTGTCTACTGCAAACAATAATTATTTCACTTTGTCTTTCCAGTAATGCATTTACAAAGTATTTACGTTTTTAAAAAGAAAGCGTAAATGTGCAGGTTGTATTTTTATCAAGGCACTTCAAAAACATTTTCCAACAAACAAGGGCAATTCCATCCCAATGTCAACCTCATCATGAAAAAGTTTTTATGAAATGTTTTCACTATACTGATAGCGCAGACGTCAATATTTAATGGTTTAAATACTTTTTATAGCATTAATATTTTAATGTTTAAAGCATTATTTTTACAATCAGGTAATGCTGTTTTCAGAATTGTCACATTCATAACAGTCCATATTCCTTGTAAATGAACACATGAAAACGAACATAAAATGACTATTTAATGTTCTTTCAAGAGTCATCTCTTCTCCATTTGTTGTATTTTTGCTTCTGGTTTGTGTATTTTCATTCAAGGAAATGTTTCTTTTTAAACTTGTGAATTGATATTTTCTGATGAATGGGCTCTATCAATGGGGCTTTAATAAAATATAAACAGATGGTTTAATAAATCGGTAATAAATACATCTTGAACTTTGTATAAATCAGTGCTTTTTGTGTCATTACCCTGATTACTTCCTACTTCAATCACTTTAAGTTGTAAAACTTAATTTAGAAAATCAATAATAATCATCTTATCATTTTCCAATTTTATTGAGGCCTGAGGTACAGTCCTGACCTGAATAGTTTTCTGTAGTTGGTTCATTCACTGATAATCTGCTTTTTGTCTAATAATAGATAAACCTACATTCAACTAAAAGTGGGATGTACTAAAGTTTTAACTGTGAGACCAAAAAAGTAAACAGCATTGCGCAAGTGGTCGTTGTGGGCCAAATCGATCTCTTCAACGCATCCCACTCCCAGGCTATGATTAATTATTTTAGTGATAGAAATCAGTGTGTTGTGAGTGTATGTGTGTATTTATGTTTTCTGTAAATTGCATTAAAGTTCCCTGAATTGTCTTTGGTTCATTCATTTCCCTAAGGCGGTTCTATTGACAGGCCATGGGCTCGTCTTACTAACTCACAGACATCTCAGGAGTCCTCCATTTTTCTGCTCACAGGTGTCAGTTTTGACAATGCAAAGCTAATTAGCATGGTGTAATTGTGACTGCTGTCACATGAATTCACTGTCATATAATTAGTGATTCCCATGAAAATTTCAGATCAAACACCGCTGTCATCATTGGGTTACCGAGGGAACTACCAACAAATCGGGTCACTTTTCATGTTTTACCTGTAAGTAACACACATCGACCTACACAAAATCTTCTTTAAACAAATCACATAACCTTGAGCCAGATAAATGATGGCAAAATCCTTACCTGTGGCTTCCACCATTCCTTCCAGTATGACCACGATCTCATACTCCTCTCGTGCCAGTTGATCTTGAGAGATCTCCCAGAAAGGGCTGTTCTTGTTTATCTCATGACAAATAATTAGCGGTGACACCAGGAACAGCCGATCGTCCCCTGTGTCAAACCCCACGTTGATGTCTGTTTGGTTTAGAGGGATAAACTCTCCTTCCTTGGTCTGTTTCGAGCGGATCAGCTTGGCCCTGATGGACGCCTCTACTATGTGCGAGTTACGCAAGTCACCGACTCGGAACATCAAACATAACTTGTTATCCCGTATGGATATCACAGCTGTGTTGGAGAACATGAGCGTTTCGGCACGTTTCTTTGGCTGTGAGATTTTGACAAACATACAGCCCACCATGAAGGCATTGACGATGGAGCCCAAGATGGCCTGCACCAGAAGCAAGATGATACCTTCTGGGCATTTGTCTGTGATAACACGGTACCCATAGCCAATGGTGGTCTCAGTCTCAATGGAAAACAGGAACGCAGAGACGAAGCCATTGAGGTTATTTACGCAAGGAGTCCAGTCACTGTCGTCTGTGTGGTCCAGGTCTCCGCGGGCGTAGGCGATGAGCCACCAAATGAGACCAAAGAAGACCCATGTGGTGGTGTAGACCAGCGTGAAAACCAGAAGGTTGAACCGCCACTTTAAATCCACAAGCGTTGTGAAGATGTCCGTAAAATAACGGTAAGTTTCCCGCACGTTTCCATGATGGACGTTACACTTGCCGTCCTTTTCCACGTAGCGCTGGCGGCGTTTCTTCAGCAGACCTCCAGGGTGGTCTCCTCCACCAACAACCATCGTACGGTCTGTTGGGATCTAAGTACACATAGGAAGTCAAAATAAAGTTAGGATTAGATATTTTAAGTAAGACAAGAAGGGGAGAACACAAGTAGATGTGATCAACGTACCTTGTCATTGAGATCAGCCCATTTTTTTGGCAGCTTGATGCCCTGTTTCTCCACATCCCGGCCCTTAAAACTACTCATGGCCTGAAAGGCTGAAACCCCAAATGTTGACTCCAATCCAACACAGCAGCTGGAGCTTTCAGGCTAGCAAAAGCAAACACATAATGACTAGTAAGCACCAACCCATTATGGAGAGCAAAGATTTCAAAAACATTAACATCTGTCTATATGTGGGACCTTGAACCTTTCCGACTCTTGATCAGGCTGCGTAAGGATACAAGCAATAGAGAGAAAGAGAGCAAGCAAGTTATGTGCTTTTAAAGCTGAAACATGGCAGTCACAAACATGTATTGATCACATGTATTGATCACCGAGTATTGATCACCGAACTTCACATCTGTTGTCACAGGTTGGTCGTTAGTTCATAGTCTCCAATGACACACTGACTCTCCTCTCTGCCTGAGCATTAAGCAACACTACAGATAGCAGGTGTGGGTGCCTGTGACTTCATATAACACACATGTGAAAGCAATATTAATGATGCCGACCCCATGGGAAACAAAGAGCAAGATAGTCTGAGGCAGACGGCACCAACTAGGAGATCTGATCACTTATACATGAGAGAGAGAGAGAGAGAGAGAGAGAGAGAGAGAGAGAGAGAGAGAGAGAGAGGGGAAGAGGGGGGGGGAAGAGGGGGGAGGGAGAAAGAGAGGGGGGAGAGGAAAAAACTTCTAGTCTTTTACTAAAACTAAAATAATTAAAACAATGTTTTGTGACAAATTATTGTTGTGTGAACTGACAAAATATTTTACTGTAATAATATATTTTTATTTGTTTCAGTAGATTTAGAGATTTCCAATTATAGATTAGAAGGGTGTGTAACAAATATCTTTTAGACATACAGAGGTAAAAGAAAAAAAAATATTCCTTAGTCACTACCATTTATAGAAGAATGTTTCTGTGATTTACTGTTTTCTACATATATTCATTCTGCATGTAAAGAGAATTCTGGGAAAATATAACCTTGATATCTTTAATACTGAAAAAGACCATGTCAAAGATTAATTGAAATCTATGTTTAGGAAGTCAACTTCTTGTTTTTTTATGAAAAGTAAAGCAAACAGTGCATTCAGCACACATTGAAACCATGACCCTTGCATTAACAACCTCTATTAGTCATGTTACAAGAACCTATATTGCATTTAGTAGAAATAAAATTGAATTTAGTAACCTTTGATATGTTACACGGCTATACGCTGAACCTCATTTGAATAATGTGTGTTTCACATCTGCAAATTCCATATTTAACCTGATTCCATATATTACCATCTTTCTTTAGCAAGGTCTGTGCATAAAGGCAAAAATGTCTCTGGGTTATGCTCGGGTTCAGTAAGGACACTGCCATCTCTGACCTGACCACATTCAAGCAGCCGGCCCACAACTGCAGTATTGTCACGCTGCCTAAACCGCGGCGTCATGGCAAACTGTAACGCTGGATTGCAGCAGGGGTCAGTGTAAAATGTCACCAACTGTAGAGAACAGCAGGAGTGGACTCATGTTCCTCTGTGTCTCTCACTGAGACGGAACAGAGCGTAGACCGTGACATACCATGACATCTCTATTTGATCATGATCTCATATGAATCCACTTTTTAGATTTTTATAGATGAATAGGTTTTGATTGATATACAGAATACAATGTATATGGCATAATGACATTCTAGTGCATTGATATGGATCATCCTTTAATGCAATCTTGTTTTATCATTTTTGCAAATGAAAATGTCTTTTCAACAAGCCGCACAAAGAAGAGAAGTCACTTGACCTCTAACACCAACAAAAGCAATACTAATAGTGACTCCAATGCAGAAAGCAAGCAGAAGTATCTCTTCGAGAGGTCACTTGAAAAGTACCACCAGAGAGAGCGGATATAACTGAAGAGGTGAACGTGGTTATTATTTCCGTTCACATTCTATTAGCTGAATGACAGCGCTGTGAGAGAAACTGAGAAGATATAAAAATGACTACAATGCTGAAATAGATCAAGAAAGGATCCACTGAGACTGTCTCACCAGACAGTTTTCACAGACGCTGACCTTCATCCATCATTGCATAGATGTGGAATTCATTGCTTTACGTCACATGCTTTATGATCTACCATCAGTGCTGAGAAAAGCCAGCTACTTCAAACCCGTACTAACTCTCCGCTCCCACGATTTGCATAATTACCTTTTCAACAGTTTTTACATAATCCCTCTGTTTCAGAGATAGCCTGGATCATCACCACCACCGAGGACTGGAGGGTTCACCTTGGGTTCACCTTTTAGCTGTAATTACATTACGGACAGCCAGTCCGTGTTTACACATTAGCTGCACTCTGTACAACATACAGCCACTGATGTGACTCTTCAACCTTTACTTATGCTGACATAAGGAAAGACCTGAAGGCTGTCGTGACTAGAAATTGGATTTAGTAACCTTTGATATGTTATACGGCCATACGCTGAACCTCAAAGGAGTCTAACAGTTGAACATTTTAATAATGTGTGTTTCACATCTGCACAAACTAGCTAATTTATATTTAACCTTATAAATGTCCCTGAACACATGTGAGCATACAAAAATGCAATATTCACACTACAATAAGATATTAGTGATATTAGATATTAGTTATTAAATTATTTCCCTGCTTGTCATTCTGTTTATTCTGCTGTAAAGCTGCTTTAAAACAGTGCTACATTGTTAAAGCGCTATACATATAAACTTGAACTTGAACTTGAACAATTAAAAAATATATATATATTTCAGATTTTTAAAAATAATAATAAAATTTATTTTAATACAGGATGAGAACAGAACACATCTCTCATCACGCACTTGTGTATTTACAAAACCCTTTTATCAGCAACAGAGGGCATCTTCATCTCCAGCGATAAAATCATTTTGCTTGTGTCTGGCAGCCGTCTCTTCTCCGCTCAAAACAACAGATACACACAGATGAGTGGAGAAGAGATCTGTCCAGAACGTCCCAAAAATAGATCCGCATCTCCAAAGCTTTTAGTCCACTAATTCTATTCCATTAGGATGCTCACGTAAAGCAGGTGAGAGATTGGCCAACAAATGATTCACTTGATGCCCACAATGAATGTATCTTTCAAAAACAAGAAGACAGGCAGATTAAAGTCTTAAGAGGGTGTTTTTTTTCACTTCACAAATCTGCCCCCCTTTGAGACCTACTTGAAAAAGTTTGAGCCGTTTCCAAAGTGGCCTGTTCCCTTGGGAAAGGGCCGTCCCCTTGGAAAAGCACTTGTTCTGCTTCATTTTGGGTTTAATTACAGCCGTAGGTTACATTCTGTGTCTCTATTTCATCGTGTAGAGATGAAGAACGCTTCGGGGAACCTGAACTGGTCCTTATTGCTTCAACATTAATCTATGGAGCAGAAAAGTAATCCATTACATTTATGAAACTCTACGGGTCTCTTGTAACCTGAGGCGCTTTCATTGCAATAAGAAATGAGGCTTGTCTCCATGTCTATGTTAATTAACTGATATTACAGTATGGTGTGATATAAACATATATTACTCTTGGTAACTCTGGCAAGTTCAAAATACAGAATTATGCGGCAGATGTGCTTTTACTACATGAGGATAAATGATGTTCTGCTGTGAATTTTACAGCAAAGATTATTACTTTAGAGAAAGACCAGTTTTGTCACTCATCCTCTAGACCTCATAAAAAGGATTTCACACTACATTTAACACTTAAGATTGTTTTAAACTATAATGGAAAAATGTTCAACCCTGTAGACATGAGTTTGAGTCCCAGCTTGTGGTTCTTCCCCAATCTCTCATTCTGTATAATTTTCTGTCCTCTCTTCACTCTTCTCCTGAGAGAAAACTGGACTTTGTGTTGACTACATGAGTTACATAACTCAATGCAAATACGTGTTTAGATCATGTTTTATTGCATGACACAAGACTTGATTCTGTCACAAATGCTGCGCATCAGAGAAAAACATGCAGACAAAAGAAGACGACTGAATGTTTAGTGATACATTTAAGGGTTATGCCTCACCTTCAACATAAAGAGACATATAGAGAAAATATAAAGTCTGAATATTTAATGAGGTAACTGCTGAGACCGTTTATGAGTATAATTTTGGCACTGTCATGTTGCTTTAAACATGTATTTTTGTTATACAATGACAGGATTCTCATTTTCATGTTTGTAACCTAATGATTTTACATTAGCTTTACATTTAGGAGACAGGATTATTTTAATACAAAGCAAATGTATGGTAAAATCAGTGAAAAAACAATACAAGGAATTACGTTATGTGTGTAAATACAAGAATGTGAGACAATCATAAGACAAAACCTATGTGAAGGGTTTTTAGAGAAAAAACATTCTTCAGATTAACATGATGCTGCATATATTAGACAAATTAGCCTTAACTCTAAATGAATTCAAATAACAGCAAAATTGAATTATTTGCCATTCTGTCAAATAGATTTCAAACAACATGAGGGAAAGTAAAATATTACAGGATTATAAGATCTTTATTTTTGATTGACCAAATTAAGTAAATGTAAGTAATTAGTTAATATAAAAGTTAATGTAATTTCTTATTTATTTAGCAAATTACCATGGCTTGTGGTTTTTTATATAAGCAGTTAATGTAGAAAAGCATCTCATGAACCCTTCAGGGGTATGAAGTTGTTCACCATTGAAACAATCTAGTCTTCCAAACAGATGCCATTGTACTGACTTAAAAACGTACTGGCGAGACTTTTTTTAAAAGCATTAATATGAATAAGAGGGTTTGTTGAGCACACAGTGCCCAAGGGTTTTACTCACCGCTCCGTGTCACTTCTACAACGATGATTTATTCAATAGCCGTACAGAAGCGCGCGCACGCGCGACACACGGCCAGCTCCTGTACTAACACCGCGCTTACGTTTATGTCTGAATTAATCATTCATGCATGTCAATTATTTAGACGTGAATGCACGTCGTTGTGAAATAGTGCACGATTCGGCGTTTAAAGACAACCATGAAGCAATCAGTAGCACAGAAATAGAGAAATTCAAGATAATAGATAAACTCTCGTGTCCTGGAACGGAAAGGGCGCAACGCAAGAAATAATTATATCCGTGAAAACTTTTTAATGAAAAAAAAAAAAGATTTAAAAATAAGATGATAATGTATGACTCGTCGTATATAACTATATGATAAACTGCTAAACGATAAAATATCTGTAACCCTCTGAATTGCGTTGAATCGCTCAATGCGCGTCTGTCTGTAAATGGTTCAAATCTTATATTATACATACAAACATCGTGTACAACGTATAAATAATCACTGAAAGATTAAAAGACTGACTCACTTATGTAGTTTGAGCAAGTTCCTTGCTTCGGTTCCCAGTGGCTCTCCAATATGAGCTCATTTAAAGAGAAGCGCGCATCAAGCTTTGCTTTAAAACATCCTCTCCAAGCGCACAAACAAACAATGTGACCTGCAGGTCTGTAGACTATCACCACGTCCCACCAAGTCTGATGAATTGGGCACAAAACTACGGGTTATTCTCTCGATTTCTAAACGCAAGCAGCAACAATCCACATCACATAAAGGTGCGCTGACGGTGACGCTGGAAAACGCGTCGCGCTCGTCCAGTGCGCAGCAGAGACAATGTGAGGAGAGGAATTGGTAGGCAAAACACAGAAGCGTGAGCGAACGCGTGATACACATACACCCCCCCTCCGAAATTCGAGTAGCACGGAAATTATTCATCACAATCATTTCCTCGCTTCATTTTGACATGCGATGCCGTGGACAATCAATTCAGAGCGATTCTACAGTATTGCTGTTGTGCTGCATCTGTACAGTTAGATCAATTACAGCATCTAGTCTAATGTCAGGAGACACATGTTCACTTTTGTAATTATTTATTAGATATGTCGTGCATTCTGCAAACTGTATGTAAGAATTAGTAAGCCCTGGAGGCTGTGCTTTATCACGAGTAACTCAAGGCTGAAGGTGTTGTTAGGCATGACATAACCCCTTTAGCCTTGATTTATTCATAATAAAGCACTGGTCTCCAGTACCTTATTGATTTTATTATATTATATATAATTATACAAAGCCCTTATTATATAAGGGTTACCACAGAATACAAATATTAAAGCCTAAAATATGTATCAATGCAACTTTCACAAAGTCTTTCTTCCGCTGGAAAAAATAGTCCCTGAGTGACTGATATATTTTAAGTTGCACAAAATCATTGAATGAATCGCTCAAAAATGTGCTTTATCATGATAAAACACAATTATTGACCAATCAATCTAATAATGCAAGGCAAATATAGCATTAGGCTTGACATGGTGGATTTATGCATATTTGCAAATGTCAAAATTTGCATTTAAATGTCATTGGAAGCCAGGTATAAAATGTTAAGCAAATTATTAATAAGAGGTTCATTAGTGGACTGCCGGTGAGTGATAAAATAAATCTTTCCTAAGATTAAGAAACTGAACGCTCTATATTAAGTATTTCAGCAAATTCAAGATCAACCATGTTAATGTCAAAAGCAGGATTATTTTAATCGGCGGACATCCCTAAAAAAGATTTTTAGGGAACAATCTGCCTTTCCATGAACATTTCTGCATGTAGGCGGCCGAATGTTGTTACTATAAACGCGGTAGCTGTTATAAGCAGAATACAGCAGTGTTTGTGAAAATACATCATTATAGTATACAAACAAACCTCCATGCAGAAGAAATTGTGATTAGGGTCTAAGATGGGTAATTTTTGTGTTGCAAGATTTCATAAAGTAATATATGATGTGTAAATCTAATAATAGATTTGGTGATGTAAATAAAAATCACATAGCAATTTTAGGGCCATTTTCCATCCTTTGCAAATGTTGCACTGGCACTCATCTCCAGTACCCCACAGGCGCTGTCACATGCACCCACAGAAGAGAAGCTCCACCCCTGGGCCTTCAGGAACGCACACCATCACATTAGCAAGTCAGATGCTTAATTGTAAGGCAACCAGTGCCTTGAAGCTACTTTATCTCTGTCGTTTACATCTTCAAACACAACGGTGATTGTTATTCTGTCCCTTACAAAAAGGTGCTGTGATGGTATGATGTGGTATTAGCTAATAATGAAAGTGAATGATTACTATATACATGTGCAATTAAGTAAATAGTCATTTAGGAGACACTGTCTTAAATAAATTCAAGCACATTTGCTAAAGGCTGAAACCCATTGCTTACGGCACAATGGTGACTGCAGATAATTAGCTTCTTGCAGGTCTCAAGTGAACAACCTTGTTATTAATAACCCTAAATTTTGAGTTCTTAGATTAGCGCACTGCAAATACTGCACAGAATACCACTGAATGACAATTTATCCAGACAAACACAGTAATACCTTGATACATTTATTAATGACTAACCACAATACTAACATTGTTATTTGTAAGCTACTGTTACAAATAACAAAGATGTTTGAATACATGAAGTAAACACACTGTATTCAAAGATGTTGTACCGTAAGTGTTCAAAACTGGACACGCAGGGTCGACTTCTGCAAAAACCCGGAGAGAACTGTGCTTTAATCTTATGGGGGTGATTAGAGAGAGAACTACACATAAGTTAAAATAATAATGCTCCATCACGAAAAGGTCACTAGCGTGCAGAGCTGTAATGATCTGCGATTACCTGTGTCATTTTTTATGTATTTGCTGCATTCAACATCTCTCCAGGGATGCCATGGAGTCACATTACAGATTGTGGAAATGCCTAAAGTCTAAGAGCACATCATTTAAACCTGAAAATAAACAGCTTTGGGATTGTAAAATACTTTACACAAAGAAAAAAAATGGACAGATGTGAATAAAAAAATGTAAGCAATTGTGCACCTTTGACCATGTATATTGTCAAGTTATTTGTTCTCTTTCATCGTGTTCCCTTTCACCTGTTAACCTTCAGCTATTGTATTTACAGTTTCAATTTACAACAAACCATTTTAAAAGTGCAAAACCATCCAAGGTCCAGGGACTTAAACCATGATGAATGTTACACTGTTGTGATGAGCTAAGGGCGTTGTGTGCTGTATATCACTTTTCCATTACAGGTGAAGCAATTCCTCCTGAATCTGACGTTACTGTTTATTACATCCTGTTAACTTAAAACATAAAACATTCTCTGAAGTCTGTGGACTAGTTTAATGAGCTGTATACTGTAATAGGCTTGTTTTATCTTTACATACAAATTATGCAGACACAATTCATTATCTGGTTAAAAGGAAAACCACAGAGTTAAGTATGTGAGCTTTAGATTTAAAGACTTACCTTTACAACATCATATAACACAAGAATATACGTATAGATATATATATTTTATGCTTTTAACGCCTTGGACATCAAGTTGTATGAATTACATTTTGCACAGTTTTTTTGGAGCTTAACAGTTTAAAATAGTGCTGTTTCTGCTAAACAATGTCCAGGTTTTGTTTTATACTTTTAAATATTTATGTATGTTTACACTTCTGATCCTACTGAAAGTTATGTTTATAGATTTTATTTCTCAGCGTTATTTTTTCCTTAAAATATAAACAACATCCTTTGAAAGATCTGTGGATTAATTTGAATAATTTTGCCTGTACAATAACATTAAAGAACAAGAACATAAATGGCATTGTAAATAACATTTACAGTGTGATTCTGGATTGTTATGCAAATCAGGGCGATCCAAAAAAAAAACATTGGCAACAACAGCAAATCAATTCTGCGCAGGAAGTGGATCTAACCAGCTATCAAGAAACATTAAAAAATTTCAGAGTCTCGATTCTCATTCAACAACGCAGCGAGAAGTGCGCTCTCCAAAATCTCTCCATCTGAGTGAAATGTGTTCCCTACTGCGATGTATTATATCCCATCACAATGACTGTTCTCCTAAATGCCTAAATGCTGGAAATGAACTCGGACTGTGTAAATCCCTCTAAACGATACGTAACCATTTCTTCCATCCACAGCCAGAAACATATCAGCAATGGGTGAGAGAAGGGTCGAGGCAAGGGCAGATAGCTATCAAAGGCAGAAGTGAGAGATGACTTGTGTTTTGACAAACTGCTACAATCCCTGTAATTACATGGCTGACCTGGCGCACATAATCTCACTGAAAATTGCACATTACACAAAATTATTCTGAGATAAGGGACACGTAAGTCATGCCCTCTGTAAAAGAGCATATGTGAGTCTGATGAGGCGGTTTGTTTAAAAGACATTTTGCCCGATTAGTGTCTCTCTGGAGAGCAGAGCCGCATGCTTTAATGGGTGTTAAAAGCTACTTGCCACATTTAAGTAACAAATTCAAATCCGTTCAGAAAAACAAGGCTTACAAAGTTTATTTCTCTGGTATGTATTAGGAATTTAAAGTAAGTCAGGGATGAAAATTTGTGGGGAAAGTGTTTTAAAAAATATTATGGCTGTTCATTTCCAGAAAGCACCAAAGAGGTATCATAAAAGTACTAATTTTGCACTTTCAAAACTTTAGACAAACATCATTAAAGTGATATAATCCTGACAAAATCTCCATTTTGGAGTCAACTACTACCTTATTTTTTATAATGTTTAATATAAGATTTTGGAGCATTTGAGTCAGAGAGAGAGAGAGAGAGAGAGAGAGAGAGAGAGAGAGAGAGAGAGAGAGAGAGAGAGAGAGAGAGAGAGAGAGAGAGAGAGAGAGAGAGAGAGAGAGAGAGAGAGAGAGAGAGAGAGAGAGAGAGAGAGAGAGAGAGAGAGAGAGAGAGAGAGAGAGAGAGAGAGAGATGCAAAGCAAAATTTCAAGGCCAAACACAAGTCTGATTAAACGAGACTCAATGCTTCAATAATACAAATTATTCAATACGCACAATGATGGACTCAATAAGCATGTCATATTATCACAGCCTCTAATGAAATCCAGATCCCTGAAGTACATTTCGTCCCATTAATTGTGCATCAGATGACAATAGAATAATTGCTTCATTATTGCAAAGCAACTTCAGCTCTTGCACAGACTAAACAGAAAGTCTGAGATTAGATATTGTTCAATACGTTCTCATTTACCAGCTCTTCATCTTCTTTCTATAACCCCATCTCTCTTTCATTTCCTGAAAGGGGTCATTATGCCCTACTCACTGTAAAAGAGTGAAAGTACTTAAGGTACTTTAAAGACAGCAGGACATGTTTGTATTTGTACACCCTGCCACTTGATTTGAATCAAAATCATACAATTTTGCAAATTTCGCTTCTATCTGATTGTCCTTCTCGTAAGCTGTGTTTTCACAGGGTCGGAGGAAATGTTTGAGTCATGAATTATGTAACGAAGGTATTATCCACAGCAACGTCTCGGTCAAACAAGCATTATGTAAAAGTCACGCTTCAGGCAGGTGAATGTCAGGGTGCAACATGTTATAATGACATCTAGAGCATTTGCTCAACAAAATAAAAACTTTCAGTACTGGAAACGTTAAAGCGTGACTCTAAATAAACTTCAGTTATTTTGCAGAATACACACCACTGCTCTTTTCTCTTTATCAGTTTTGTAAGTGGGATCTTAAAATGTCAACCCTGTGACCGTGATTCACATTCTTATATGAATATCAACATTAACATCTCTTTTGAAGAAACCCGTTTTAGTACTATCTTGAGTCTTGCCGTGTCAAATTCAGCTGTAAAACCGTCCACCCTGTTACTCATCTGAAGGCATAATTACCTCCTAACTGATTTACTAAATGATCAACATAATGTAAACATCAATCTTGTAACCTTAATATCTTTAGTATTGGTTAAGTAAGACAATGCCAATAATTGAAATCAATGTTTAAGAAGCCAACTTTTGGTATTTTTTGTGCAAAATAATATAATGTAGTCTCAGTGAGGTATTTAAAATGATTAATTGTAGTGTTGTAAGGACACAGTAGCAAACATTCAGAACAAACACACACTGCCTGTTTGGTGTATTCTGTGCCCGTTCAGCAAAATGACTCATCTCATTCCTCACTTTCTAAGAACAAAGCCACTAAATGTTATCCTTTCAAAACTCCGCCAACCCTGTCGAATCCAATTCAATTCCATTTATGTGAAGGAATAATTAAAAATGTTTACATTCTACGACAAGAGACTGTTGCCAAGTCATATCAAGATCTAATTTCAAAGTCCAACATTTCTCAGAGGTTTTACTCTTTTGGATTTCTATACAAAAATACAGATATCATACAGACATTTTTGAAGCTGGAAAACCCTTTGACAAACAACCACAGAGACAGAGCATTCATAAGCCGAGACCATGCCCACTGAGAGACAACTGGAAGAATGTGACATCATCTAATTAATATTCATGAGAAATGTAAGTGAAAGACTTAAAAACTGAGCTTTTCATTCAATTAAAGATGAAATGTTCTTTCAGCCTCATATAAGCAAACAAAATGGCTTTTATTTCCTTTAACAGATTCTGTCTGGCCTCCAGGGCATTGGCGCCTCTCCATCCAAACAGTTTTTATTTGGACCAATCAATGTACAAGTAGGAAATTAAGAGGAGGACAAGCCAGACTGAAAGTGATTTAGACAAGAAATGCCACAAAACAGGAATCTACGCGTGCAGACATATTTAATGAACAGGGTGGAAATCTGATGCTATAAACTTAAGTGCCATTTGTTAAGTGACAGAATGTGTTTAAATGTTACTGGTGCCAGATTGATCCTGTGTGTGCAAATCTGTTCATGTTTTATAGCTCTGTAAAAGAAAACACGAACATTTGCTTCTGCTTTATAAGCCAAATATGACCAAAATAATATTTGTATCTATAGTGCACAATTTGTTACTGTGCATTCGTACGGTACTGTTTCTTTAAAAATACAAAAATACTTAAAGCACTGTCACTATTTATTATCTGTTATTATTAACAAGACAAACAACCCAAGTGTAAAACTATATTATTTAAGCATGAATCCTCATTTTGATTACAGACTTTCACATTAATAAACCTTTGCTGTTATGTCCCTGAGGTGAGTGAGACATAAAGACAGAAGAGAGAAATAAATATCCAGTCGCAAATGCAAATGTTACTGGAATGCACAACTCTAGCCAAGTGAAATTTGTTGAAAGCTGACAAAAATTACATTGCCAGTATATGAAATAATGGATGTAGTGGATGAGCCAAAATCATATAGCGAGCGTTAAGACCAGACTGAGCTTTGGATTTCCACAAAGAGGGTCTCTGGCTGTTTGAAAAAAGTCAATTGAAAGAAATTTTCATTTTTCTCACATTCCGTCTCCCCTCCTCCTCGACGGACCTACAACGTGACCGGTGAGCTGTGAGCGCATGAGCCTTTGGTGTTTAATGCCAAGCACATCCCAGTAACAAGAGGGAGCATCAGTTAAATGTAAATGCCAATACCCGGTGATTGTGCCCGCAATTATAGGGTAGAGAGAGCTGCTATTTATTCCTGTCATCTCCAAATGTTAAATCATGCAAATACTGGGCACAGACTGAATAAGAAGTGATGTTTCTTTCATATGGTTTGGTGCTAAAGCCTAATTACAGGGCCGCTGAGGGTCTTTCTGTTCGCTTGACCCAGAACAACAGGGAAACTGTTGATTCTGTTGATTGTGAACAAGGGACATAAAAACGTGTCGTGATAATAATGTTTTCCATGGGCTGCTGTGTTCTATGTTAGCAATGCAAAGGTCACGGTTTGATCTCCAGGGAGCACACATAATGATTAGCACATACTTAGCCAAATGCATAAATGTAAGAAATATCACACTGATAACCGGTAACCTTCTCCTCTGGACAGTATGTCTATTCATGTCTTTTTATCATAAGGTACCTATAACGTGTCTAAAATAGATACACTGTTTAACACAGCGGAGCTCCAAGACTAATGCAGGTAGTTGTGTAAGACACATTTGTAGTTATTCCTCCACATCTGTGCGGGGAATCGTTCTCTTTGCATTTTGAGCTCAGAGCTCTCACGCTGTGCGAATGCGCAGTTACACAACTCCAGATCTCACAGGACGCTGAGTCTACTTTTATTGCCGAGAACACATTTCAAGCATTAAGAGCTTTGAAAGTGGGCTTAAAACCATTCTGGCTGAGAGAGAGGAATTTTCTCCCTCTGGATATTATTTATTTCATATTTGATCTAATTTAAAGGCCCGTGAGGTCATCTAGCCCACTAACATTGAATCTTATTCAACTTGGATAAATGTATAAAAGAGCTTCTGCAATATAAGCTGGACACTAAATTCCATTTTATTGGTGCTGCATGGCAGACATGACAAAACTAATTCAGATGCACAGTATTAAATCTATCTGTCTGTCTATCCGTCTATCCGTCTATCCGTCTGTCTGTCTGTGTCTGTCTGTCTGTCTGTCTGTCTGTCTGTCTGTCTGTCTGTCTATCTATCTATCTATCTATCTATCATCTATCTATCTATCTAAAGATCTACATCTATCTAATCTAATTTATTCTATCTATCTATTCATTTGTCTGAGATCATCTATCTGTCTGTCTATATATATCTATCTATCTATCTATCTATCTATCTATCTATCTATCTATCTATCTATCTATCCTGCCTGCATTACTATGCAAAGATACACTGAAAAATATTGAATGTTTCATTTGTCTGAGACATTTATGCACATATATATGGTCTGTAATGAGCAGGATCGATTTACAGTATAAACATAAAAAATAACTAGATCTACCAGATGATTTAGTGATGTATAGATCTGCCCTGTCTCTCAGAAACACACACACACACAAATGTGGCGACTCTGTGTCTCAACCACAGCATCCAATTTCAGGGAAAACAAACAAGCCGATCTTGTCGCACGGATAGACACGCGTAAACAGTGTGTAACACAAACAGGCATTTAATCACTGATCTCTCGTGCTTGAAGTCTGTGCAGTCTGAGATTGAAATGCAGGAGGTCAGGTGCTGCCGTGTTATCTGACGTGAAGGCTGACGGCCTAACCTGCATCTAATCCGATTCCCAACATCCGGTTCCCTCCATCTCACAGACACAGGCTTTGAGTGGATTTTACTTTAGATTCACTTTATTATTGCAAATCTACATAAAAAAGGCAGATTGTAACAATCTGGGCTGTAGATTTTGCCAGGGATTTTCCAGAGAGTATGTTATCAGACACAAATCTGTGCAGTGCAAAACGAGTCATAAATATTTCAGCCCAGTTTCCCAGATGGGAGAGACTGTATAAAGGCGTATATCTGCTACATTTACATATTATTAACCTTGAGAAGTACTAAAGTATATATAGCTGGTCATGTCTCACACATGAACAGACCATTTCTCGTGGTCAAGAAATAACCACGGGAGCATGACTCTCACTTTAACCACAGCCTATAGTGCATAAAGGTCTGGACTTATTGCTAAAGGGATTTACGTTTAGATATCATAAGGGATGGATATAAAGTGTCACCTTTGTACCAGTTGGACAAATCTCTCAGAAGTTTGTCCATGTTATAACTGTACTGTCAATTGCTACAGATGAAAGAATCATTGAAATGACAAATTAGTAATCTGAACAATCTACACAAGGTGATTGATAACGGATGCTATGCACTTGATCGTACAGTAAACCCACTTGGCACTTGTTACAGATTCAAATACGAGTCTAAACATAAAAGTCCCTCAAAAAAATTTATTAAGAGGGCAAAAAGTGTCATTTTTTATAGATTTGTTTTTTATTTTTTATCTAATTTTCAGTTTATGTCTCTCTTTTATTTAATCGTTTTAAGCTCACACACTTAATAACGGTCACTGCACATATTGAGTAAATACATGAATCTTTGAAATTTTCATATTTGAAAATGTCATATTTTTTTAAACATATTTTTTTATTTTAGGTATTTTTTTCATAACATTAATATTTTTCATTAAATTTTTTTGTGTATGTTTATAAAAATGTATTTTTTAGTCTTTACTTTTTCATCAATATATAGTTCGTCATGATTGGATTAGAATTAAATATGAAACTGTAAGAAATACACAGTAATAAAAAACTTACTTACTAAAATGCAGCCAAAGGTAAAAGTGAATTTCTTTAAGTGTAAATTGCACCTGTCATGGGATTCCATATGATAATTCAGTCTTTTGGAGAAAATTTTTCAATTTTGAGATGGTTTGCCTTCAGTTCTGTGGTTTTCTCGGCAATCATTCTAATCCCTCAATTCTGAAAGGTCACTTAAAATTGCTTTCATACACATACACCTGTACAGGGTGAATGTGAAGATGAAGCGGCAATCGTCTCTGCGTTTGAAAAGCAATTAATAATGCGGAATTGAAGATGGCGAATATTAAAAGTTTGCTGAATAAAATTGACAAAGATTGCTGTTTTTCATATTAAGTTTAATTTCAAGCAATTTCAAGTAAAGTACTCTAAAACGGTTTGCTTTAGACCTGAGCCACAGTACGAATTCAGAAACTGCATTTGTCCTGATTTTTTTCACTCTCCATCCCTCAAACTTTCATATTCTCTGTACAGTTTCTATAATAAAAAGCAAAAAAAGCTCTAGGCTTTGGAGGACAAATCTACAACAGATCCTGAGTGACAGTACATAATTGGACCGAGCACAGCACAGCTTTCCTTACCTATTCACACAACCTGGGAATGAGCTCCACTATTCCAATTAATATCTATGTCTATCAGTCACATTTCAGACAGGACATGAGGGAAAAGATGGAACTACAGTAATTATTACAGACCAGCAGAACACAGTCATTATTTTTAGACACTCAAAAAAAACCTGCTGCCAGAACGCGGGGACGAATGGACGAAGAAAGCGGCAGATGATCATACATTCATTACTGGTGACGATGTTCTAAAGCCTATGAGCTCTATTAATATTTAAGCCTGCACGTCGCACATTTGCGTAGGCAACGAGATCTATCCGCTGTCATTACCAGATCTGAAGCACGACCCCCCACCCTGCCAAACGGTATAACTTTCAGATTAATTAAACTCCTGTGGATTACGAATATGGCGAGCTTGTCAGTGCTGCTTACCGAAGTGTGGGGTTTAATGTTCTCCACAGCTTTGCAGATAATTGCATTCAGAGGAAATAAGTCTTTGTTAATATGACAAGGAACATGGAACCAAACACTGGAAGAATAAGACACGGGTCCGTTATTGCACGAAGCCCGAGATGTGGGAGGTGAGATGCGGTTCCTGAGCTCGACGGACCCGAGGGTTTTTTTCCCTGAACTCGGAGGCTGATTGATTGTTTAAAACCAGCTGCCCAACACCACATCCAAACTAAAGCTCCTCCCGAGACCCTCATCGCGCTGTATGAATTTCAAACAGGCATAACTACGCCTGCTGCTTTAATTACTGAACAATTTAGAGGCCTTTTAGCTTTTGACGGCAGTAAATGAAGCTCTTTCTGTTCACTACAATCAAGCTGGTTGGGTCACATCCCCCTCCTCTGTATTTTCATCATCTTCCTCTAATGAGGCATCGGGGGAGGATTTCCTCATGTCTCTGTCTATTCACCTCAATGGTAGACTGCACGGACCAGAGGTCACATGTACCGTTCTGCTGTAAGAAAGACCCTGATGTGACAAGAAATGGGGCCATTTCTATACAGATAGATGGAGCGCAACAGAATGGAACGCAGTACAAAGGTTTTAAATCTTTAAGTTGATCTAATTTTAATATTTATAATAAACAATTCACACTATATTGAAATAGTTTTTTTTTTACATTGAGGTTAGTTCAGCTCAAAATGAATACTCTTTCCTCATTTATTCACCCTGTATGTCTTTATTCCTTCTGCAAAACACAAAATATGACATTTTGAGGAATATTGGTAAATAAACAACACTGATCCCAATTGACTTCCATTGTATGGACAAAACCACCGAGACATTTCTCTAAATATCTTCTTTTGAGTCATATACAGGTTTTAATTTGTTAACTGCCACTGTTCCACATGTGAAACACTTAAGCTATTTCACTATTCACTTTAATATTTAATAGTTGAATTCTAATAATCATGACAAACTATATATTGATGAAAAGACTCAAAAAATAAATATTTGACATATTTTCATAACAATAAACAAAATAATTATTATGTTAATCTTTAAAAATACATAAAATAAAAAAATGAAAAAGACATTTTAAAAAAATCTAAATAATTGTATATGAGCTGTGGCAGTTATCAGGTTAAATAATATGACGGCGAGTAAATGGATAAAGCGAGAATATTTATTTTTTGGGTGAACTATCCCTTTAAAAAAATGGCCTAAAGATGACATTGGCACAATGTTGTACACTGAGTTAATGATTGATTATTAGACGCAGCCAAATAACAACTAGAAAGCAACAGAAAACCTTTCAACGCTTTATTAACCTGGCACTGTAAAGATACCTACAGTGATATTTCATATTATACAAAACAGTATAGTGACTGGGTGGGCATCAGTGCCAATTCGGCTCACCGCGAGGCCACCCATCGTTCCACACCTGTTCAAGACAGTGATTTGGAATACTGAATACTTCTGCAGGCCTGACGATCCACCCAACACACAGAGAAACACATCTTGTCATTGGGTTATACACAAGAGGCCAACAGCACAAAGGCTGTTGTGTATTTGTTTGATAGTGTAAGATGACTTACAGCCTCTAAATCACAGAGGGAGAAAAAACATTTTATCATTGTTGTACTTGTTCCCCAATGCATGAATGTATTATAAAGGTAAATCATCACTGTCTGTCAGACGCTTGCAGTGAGAGTCACTAGTGCTGCGAATGCAATAAATTGCACTGTTGATGTGGGATAAAGCGTGAATGAATAGCTTGTAAAATTTACAATTAATATGAAACAAAAGCAATACAAACACTGAAGATGATTCAGAAAGATAGATAAGTGTGTTATGTATTTTAACATAAATATTTAAAATTTGATTTGGAGCATTTTTGGTCACACATATCATTTATTTTTTAATTGGTTAGTTGGGAGTTGTTAAAAGAAGCATTTTAGCAACCGCATCACTACACCCTGACAACCACCCACAATGCAGAATCCTGATGAAGGGTCTGCACAAGCAAACACTACTGATGTTCTTTAGAAAAAAAAGTTATATAAAAAAGTGTTTGTGCGTTTTTTTCCCCAAATATTTAAATCCAAAAATTTTGGAGATATTTTTTATCTCCAAAATATTTCATTTTGGAGATAAAAATAAAAAGGAAAGAGAGATGTGGATAAAAAATTGCATTATTAATTAAGCACAGATTCAATCACACGTTTATAGTATTTTAAAATGGTGGGAAGGGGGATAGAAAACCAAATGGACATCTATAGTGGAGAGATAAAGATGAACCAAGACAAGAAGTGTAAGAAAAAACAGAACATAAAAGTGAGAAGGATAAAAACAACTCGGAGATGAATAGAGCTCTGTGGAAAAACAAACAGACAAAAAAATACTGTAGATAAATGTATGTCTTGGTGATCATGGCTGTTTACATCATACTGTGACTATGTTGCTTCATAAATCAAAAGAAGTTAAACAGGTTATTTGAAGCCTCTGATATAATGGGTTTTAAAGGATACAACGACACGAAACAGAAAGGAAGGAGAAGAAGAGAACATTGAGAGTTAGCAATATAGATTTTCAGATTCAGCCAATAAATAGTTAAGATTTGCAACATGGCATCATTACTGATGCAGAGGAAACAAAAATTATGACAATGTTTGTAAAAATCCAGGCTAAAGTATAAAAATAAAATTACACAGCCATAAAAAAGACAAAATTATGTGAGTATTTATAGCTGCAAATAATAGATTATATGATCATTTTTCAGATACACCACTCAATTTTTCATTTATAATGCTAAAATAATGATTTAATTGACACTACATTTTAATATTTTGCACAAAACAATACTGGAAGTCACCTTTCTAAACATTAATTTCAATCTTTAAAATGACCTCAATATTAAAGACATCAAGGTTGTATTTTTACACAATGTTCTTTACATTGCGTTGTATAATTGTTGATGTTGAAAACAGTATAAATCACAACAAATTGACTTTGGCTGGGTTTTCACAGGCAGGGTCACAATTTAGGCTACACATGATTCACTTTTTTGCTTTTGGATGTGCTTTTATAAGATTAAAATAAACCCAAGAGCAATTTAACTGGCTGACTGTTTCATTATTATGCAACACGCAACTTACTGTTGAACTTAATGAACATGTCCAAATACAAACAAGACTTAATTATTATATTTCTGTATGAGAATCAGAAACCGAAGCTAAATGTTATCTTAGAGATGTGAGAGTATTTAGTGACCCAGACAAGCATGAAATTATGCAAATTGAAAGATAATCTGAAATCCCACCCAACAGCTTTTACAATCATAATTAAATGCCATATTGGCTAATGATTTTTATACATGGTCTTGTCAACAAAGACAACATGTTCATGGAGTGACATTTTTCAACAGCGCTGGCCACAGACTCCACTCATGTGTAAATCATGCTTATGTTAATGGAGAACATGAATGTAATATGCATATAAAGGTGCTCATTGAAAGCTACAGACAGCAGAAGCAAAAGTGGAAAAACTTTGCAAGTGTCCCAAGGACAAAGAGTGGTCACATCAAATATTAATTTGATTTACTAGAAATTGATTTAAAACGGAAAATGACATGCCAAACAGGATAAAAAATTGTCTTAAGTGGTCCAGAACTAAAAGGGAAGGACAGAAAATCTGCTGAGAATAAACTGAAGCATTTTAACAATGCTGATTCTGTCAGGAGTTTAGCAGAAAACGGCTGCCAACTGCTCCCCAAGGATTTTAAAAAGGGATTCCTTCACACATCCAACGACTGTCGAGTAACGCCAAAGCGTCTTTTTCATGCTGTTCTTTCAACTCTTTTATAACCATATGTTTCACTTCCCTGTTTTAGAATCAACCATATGTTAGTTGAAAATGTTATATTTAAATAAAGGCAATGACAGGAAGGGTGGGCATGACATATAAAAGTGGAAAGTCACAGATCTTTAATACATTACTATGTGGTTGCATACTGGTCCAGATCAAAACATCCCAGTCTCTATAGGTGTGACCCGAGTTTAAATGCACATCTATAGCATATAAAAACAGAAAGTAGCTAAAAAATCGTAAGCATTTGTCGAATCCTGACACTCAAAATAATGATTAGTGACGATGTCAGAATCTTCAGCGGTGTGAATCCAGACAGGAAATCACTTAAAATGCACAATTTACAAAACCAACCAGAGCTCTTGCAACAACATGTCAATGTTGCTGGCAGGCACAGCTTTCTCCGACCACGTTTGATGATGTGCCTTTTGTCAAATAAGTTTCCAACCGAGCTGTCAACAGACCCAGAGGAGCAAACAACAACATGTCAAGGTGAACTCACCATATGTCTGATGTTAATGGGTTCGAGTGAGATTGTGTAATTGGCACATTCATTATTTCTTTTTCGCCGTGTTATTAATGCAAACTGTTATTTACCTGCTGGCCTTTTCACTGTTTGTTTATGAAGGTACACACAGTTAATACATTACACACAACATACCAAAACACATCTCATTTACTTATTGCTGATCAGATGCAAATTAAATTATCTCTTGTGATTTTCATTAAATTTTGAGTTACATCACTTCACATTCAAGACTTTGAGATCGGTACTGATACCGATCTGTACTGAATATAACCCGAGGTATATGCCTCTACTACCCAACAATGTCTTTTATACATCATTCATCACATTTGCTGAATGATTTAAAAGCAAAAAAGGCCTACCTTTTCACATTACTGTGAATTGACTCGCATAGCTGTGAAACATCATTAGAAATGCTTTGCAAAGCATCAGTGTGTGAAACGAATGGCATTTGAGCGTCCATCAAAACACAGGTTCTCTGAGTAATAATGTACTTTACATTTTTTGCCTTTTAAAAGTCAATGACAATACAGATGGTCACAGCTATTTTCAATCCGTCTCACGCATAAACACAAAATGCAAGCTGTAAATTTTCCATTGACACCACTGCAGTGCAATGAACATTTCTGTGAAAAAGATGCTCCAGTCTAATGGCACATCATCTCAGCCTGGTTAAAATAACAACACTAAAACATTTGAGTCTGCTCCTGGCTATTTCTAATAGCTAACATAGATGTGTGTAAACTGTCCTAAAGACACGCAGGATTCACATAGATGTTAATTTACACAATATCTCAATATTATAATAATCACCAATGATAGATTTTTACATAAAAATATTTAATTATTCTTCTGCATTGGGACAGCCAAGCTCTGCAATCATAAATTATTTGGTGGCTCATTTCTGGCAGCTTAAGGGTCTCTAAACATTCACAACAACCCAGAAATATATCGGCAAACATTTGCCGCTCCTTCCCAGGAATCAACATCAAATGTATGCCACAAACCTAAAACCAGAAGCATCTCCCTCAATCAAAATTAAGCGACAGCAGGTCAGATTTTTCCGACGAGACCCTCGGCGGCTGTTCGCCCACTGAATATAACGTCATTGACGGAGACGCCGTCATAGGAAGCTCCTGCCAGTGTAAGGGGCAGATTGTTCTTGCTGATGTATTGCCTCATCTTTTCTGAAAATAAGAAACGTCTGTCTGTAATTTATACGCCTCTAAAAAAGGACAGTGAAAATCAGTTTGAGTGATTAATAAACGATGGCTTACCGAGACGTTTCCAGTGTCCTACGTGATACTGAGGAATGCAGTTCTGAAAAACAAACGAGATAAATAAACATGATTTACAGCTGCACTACTGGCACCGTCGGAAAATAATACACAAAGAAAAACATCAAAATTAAAAAGAGGACTCATTCATCTAAAAGAAGATGTGGTAGCGGTGTGAATACCTCTGGTCTTTGTGAGAGTTCATCAGAGTAATTAAAGCGTTCAAAGACATTGAAGTCGATTAGACAATGTAGCATGAAAGAATACGAGCATACGTGTGTGGGCGCGCTAATTTTCATCATCTCAGCTCTTTGACTTTATAATTAAAGAAAAGTCAGTCAAAGTAAATGAAGCAGAGCAGTTAGTTGCTCATCTCGACCCCTCAGAGACTATCTCGTCTTGTCTGGCTAAAAGACGAGTGACCCTTTTAAAGACCTTCTGCTCCAGCATGTTCCCTTTTGTTCTGCTTTCTGAACCGCAGAGATGGAGGGCAAGAGTAATGTTTAAAGAAACAAACCATCTGCCTTGACTGATATCAAAACAGACCACCGGAGAGAAAACCGAGGACATCTGGTGGCTATAAAAATTGTGTCGTGCGTGATCAAACCACTGGAAATAAAAATCTATAGTCATTTTCTGAAATAAATGTTTACATATTAATTTTGTCGAATTTTCTAATTTTAAGAATCACCTTGAGTATAGAGACCATGCTCCACACAGGTAGCGATGTGACGCCCAGGTGAGCGTTTACCGCCCGGGTTGCCCGATCCAGGAACATCTGCTGGGTCGCTTCATGTGGATTACCAAACGCCTGCTCGAACCATGCACCCCCCATCATCACCTACAAACACACACAAACACAGCTTTCAATATCTACACACATACACAACTAAAGCACTGCAGTAATTGCACTAGAAAATGACACTATTCACAAAACTGCCTGGTGATGATAGCAGCTGGAATAATCAGCATTATAACATGCGTTCAGATGACTGATCTCACAGCACGGGTTTGTTATTCAGGTTGCTAACATTACTCATGGCATATTTCAGCTCTGCTACTGGCACTCAGATTTCATGCTTGTTCAGAAGTTTTCGACTAAATAGATGTTTTTTTTAGTAGTGGGAAAACATGTCCACAGGAAAGGACTTCTGACTATTAAATTAATAATGATTTAAGTGGAGGAGAAATGAATAATTCAATAACCATATTTCGTTGTTTTGAGGCCAACGGAGCACTACAGGCTATTTTTACTACTATGGCTAATTTGTCCTGGTAAAAAAACAGGTATCGGTATCTCTACATATATGTGATAAAGTCATTTTTTGTTTTCTAAATACAGTAATCATTCTACATAATGTAAAGAACATTCTGTGAAAATATAATCTTGAAATCATCATTATTTTTAACGAGGTAAGGTCATGTGAAATACAGAAATAATCGTTTAGGAAGCCAACTTTTGGTATTTTTTGAGCAAAATAATAAAATACCTATCCTTATTTACCAAATGTGAGTGATATAAGTCATTATTTACAGCAATAAACATCATCATTTGTATAATTCGATTTAAAGACGTTAACCTGGACTTTACAGACAGGATCACATAATATATAATACATTAAAGCATTTTATCTCATCTTATGATTCTCAAATGCGTGATTTTCCACTTTTTGGGCTTATCCTCAAGTTAAAAACGAAATGAAAATATTTTAACTAAGCAATAGCTTTGCTTTTAACCAGACAATATCCAGATAATCAGATATTATGTATCATGTATTATGTACACACACACATTCTGTGTGAGTAAAAGGTCTCACCGTCAGTCTGGTGGTTGGTCCTCCACTCCGATTGTGTTGTGGAAAGGAAACAGAGTCATACACGACCCCTAAAAGACCAGGATCTTCTGAGGAAGGCACCAAGTGTCCAAAGCCCTAAATACGTCAAACATACATATACATTCATAAATAAACAGACCAGCACGTGCATTAACAGGCAACATCCTCCGGATGATGAACATATATAAACATAACAAACCAACCAGTCTGACATGAAGCAAAGTTTAATCAATATCATGCACTTGCTCATATGATCAGTGGTTTTGTGGACTATAATCTGTATGGTGCCTTATAACCTCTCCTCCACGATAATTCTTTACTAATGTATAAGATCACTGAATGATGTCTTACTGTAACAGGAAGAACGAAACCATCATACTCCAAATTGACCACAGCTACAGTGGCAGAGGCAATGGATTGCAGCTGTTCGGTCAGGGGTTCAGCAGCAGGGGGCAGCACTGATGCCAAGACTTATAAAGACATAAAGAATAGTAAGTAAAGCACACAAATATATCCAGCATGATTTTTCAAAATAAATCATATTTTACCACACCTATGAGACTGAATATAATGTAATAAAATAAAAGACTGTGTCCAGCTAACTGTATTTACCTGACGCAGGTAAGGCAGAAATCACATGATCAGCCTTTAAGGTGGCCCCACTGTCAAGTTTGATCTGTTTCAAAAAAAGAACTCATCATCATTATTGTTTGATTATTGAAAAAACCCCAGCAAAGCATGTTTGCATCAGTCCACATCTCACCTCCCAGACTCCTCCATGCAGGGTCAGGCTCTTGACACGAGCGTGATGATGAAGCTCCACACGCTCTCGTCTCCTCAGCGAGTCCTCCAGAGCTTCTGGAAGTGTCTGTATGCCTCCCTTCAGAGACCACAGACTCCATGACTCTTGTGATGATCTTTTGGCCAGCTCAGAAGGGACCACTTTAGGACCACCCCCTGACATAACAATTCAAAAACACTTCAGTATATATATATATATATGAAGCAATCTAAACTTTCTATCTTATATATATACAGTAGCAAATACTTGTAAATACTGTTAAATACATTCTTAATAAATTACTTCGATACTTATTATGTATGATTATAACATAAAACACGATTTTTACTACTTTGTTACATTCTTTTTCCTAGTTATAATTAAGAATCATTTTAAACTGCTTTATAAACATAGACCTAAACAAATGGTGAGTGAAAAATGTTTTTGTATTTGTACTGAACTGGTTTTTACTGATTATTGATTGAACTTTTGGCAACACTTTACAATACACTTTACAGTTGCATTTGTTACCATTTGTAAATCCGTAAACTAACAATCAACAAAATTATTTTTTTAGCATTTTTTCATTTTTGTTAATGTTAGTTAATGTCAACACAATTGTTCATGTTATGCAACTTTAAATTTTTTTTAAATGTATTAATAAATGCTGAAATTAACATTAGGTAAAAATAATGTTAACAAATACAACCTTATTATTAACTGCTATGCCAACAATAAGGCTATTTCATGGCAAAAACATAATATAAACAACAGATATAAACTTCAAAGCATGTTAAGAAGAAAAAAAAGTGTATTCAATAAAATATATTTATATTAAATTAGTTATTGCCTCTCTCCATGTTTAGTGTATAATGCATGATATCTGAACCTTCTTCTGAACAGTTAATACCAGTTCTCCACTTGAATCAGCACTAAATACCAAAAACAGTAATTTCATCTATTATCGTCTCTGAGGTCTCACCTGAACCCATCAGCATGCCCAGCATGATGGATCCTCGCGCCTGCTCCGCTTTATAAAGAGGAGGAAAGCAGGATCGCACGCTCAACTGCCTGCAGTCGCCAGCAAACACTCCTCTACACAGACTGTCTATCGCTATATCTGCTAACTGCACACAGATAGAAAGATAAAACAGGTCAACTCAATCAGTCTAATTCAGATAGTTCAGACACATTCTCCTTTGATTTGTGATGAGAGGAAAGAACATCACACAGTACAATGACATCATCAACAGATCATGAAACCGGGTCTCACCTCAGAACCCAGCCGTCTGGACACAAACGCATGCACGGACTCGTCCCCTTCCTGCCCTTTACTGATCAGCATCTCCTTCAGAACGCTGTGAATTATGGGACGGGAGAAAGGAGGGATGGTGCGCAGAACCCCGCTGAAGAAAGAGATGAAAAATAATATTTAAAAATACTTACATAATCAAAAATGTTAATCAAATTTTTTTCTTTCAAGCTTCTGACAATGACTGTTTATATTAAACAGAGATATCAAACAAAGAGATATGGAGTCTTAGTATATGTTGTATGGATCATACACAAAGATGATCCTCCCACCTGGGTCCTGATGGCATCTTGTGCAGTTGACCTTTCACATAAAGGAACCGGTTCTTAGAAGCCACATTATCCTTCATAACTGGCAGGATTTCGGACTCAAGACCCAACTCAGACACCTGCACGATCCATTAAGTTGATAAGAAACAATAACTAGAAAACTATCATCTTCTTTTGTAAGAAAGTTGAACGTTTTTTATATATATACGAAAATAGATCTTTCCTAAAGGACTTTGGACCTATATGTTCATGTATAGATTTTGCTATTATTGCTGTTTTGATGTTATCTATGCACTGTGGCCCTCTTGTGGCCATCCAAAAGAATAACAACACTCACAGCCAAACCCTTGCAAGACTTTAAACCAAAGCGACTTACAGTGCATTACAAGGTATACAGTTTATGAGTATGTGTGTTTCCTGTGGACCAAACCGATGATCTTTACACTGCTAATGCAATGCTGTACCATTGAGCTACAGGAACTTATTAAGTTAGTAGGTGCTTGATTATTTTTCAGTTGACTTACCAGCTACTGTATAAATCTTAAAGGCTCAATGCATGTAAATCTTTGCCTTGCAAAGGCACATAAAACACATATGTATACCATGTTCAAAGCGTTCCGGCCGACAGCTCCAGCCGGTCGCACCCCTCGGGGTCCGTGTTCAAACACCGCTCCATCATCTCTCCGTGTGGAATTTAACCAACCTCCACACCTCCCACTTCCCTCCAGGAGCACCACCTACATCATGACAGGAGACATGTGGTGAGGTAAGGTGTACGGTGGAGAAAGCAAGATTAATATGAATGTGATTTAAAATGCAGGCTTTACAAATGGACAGCTGCAGTATAAAAAGCTAAACTGTCTTATAAAATGAGAAAAGGAACAGAAGTGTTTCTCATGAAATGATGTGCCTTTTGTGTCTGGCAAAATATAATTGGTAGTGATAGTCAATGTTTTTTATTCTCTGCATCGGACAATATATCTTTGTTAAGTCAATAAAATAATTTCCATGGTTACATTTGTGTCAATTATTTGTTTACCATGATTTTAAAAATTATTAATAAAAAATAGGTAAGTAAGTGAAACTAAACTTCTGAAAGCGCATATCATCATTCACATACGCATGCTCGACTGAACGTAAAAATAATATTTTTCTATAATGTTTGTGAACCTCTTTACAGATGCAAACAAATTATACTGTATTATGATTGATTAACAATGTTATGGAAATGAATAATGGACAACCTAATAACTTAAATGAATATTATTTTACCTTGGAGACATTAGGACTCTTGCTGAGATGATGGCAGGCAGACAGACCCCCGATCCCCCCACCAAGCACTGCTACAACCTTCTGCATTCAGCTCCAAACACCTCCACACATGCAATGACACCCAATACAGTCTGACAAGAAAACACACAAACATTCAGCTCCAGCACTGTTAAACTATGCAAAAATAAATACTCCAATGCAAAATAAATAAAAACTAGTCATCATTTTCATCATTTTTAACCATAGCGGAAAGCAGGAAGTTTGAGTTTATCTGACGTGTCAGATAAAGAGGTTTTAACAGTGGTTATGGGCTGTAAGTGACATCTGATGGGAGTAACAGGGTGGTGACCACTGATAAAGAGACTGTACTGCCAGTTATCACAGTCAAACAAAAGCCAGAACATAATGAAAACCTTTAAAGAAAACTGGTCTGTTTTAAGTGTATAAACGAAAGGGTGTTTTAAATACAAAATAAATGGTCACACCATAAACCACCAGCTGTATACCATTAAATCCATTACAAAATGAATTTATGTGGTGTGTTTCTGGCCTTATTCTGGTATTATTGAATTGTATTCTAATGGTTCCCATCCAGCAGACACCAACAGAACCCAATACAGATACCCACAAAAACCAAGTTACAGTTTACATTAAACCCAAAACAAATTTCCATTATAACAATTAAACCCATTTTAATATCTGTTATAGTTTTCTATTGTTTCAGCAGGGACATTATGAAACATCTTATGAAATGTCAGTGACTCGCGAATCAATAATAGTGTAAGTATATACATGTAATACCTAATATTATGGCAACTTTAAAAGGAGCGACTTTGTTTGCAGACTTTCTAACAAACTTGACATGTCCTAAGTAACATAAAATAGACAGCAAGCTGCACGATGCACCATTCACTTAGAAAATGTAAAGACGACTAGCATAATAAATGATAATTACATTCATAAACGCATGACATACCTGCATAAAGTTCAGGGTTTTAGATCGAGTAGCTTCTGCTGTTAACTGAATGACGAGAGTTTTGTGTCGTGAAATCAACCTCACCAACGACAAACATGACTTCAAAATAAAAGTCTCATTCTTTGCCAGTAGTTTGTAGCAGGTGCTTTCTACGAATAATTGTATTATTATTAAATTTAATTATTTTATTATTAAAACAGCTACTAAAACTAAAACGTTGTACTTTTAATCATATTCCGTATTTTAAATGTCATTTCAAATGCAGTATGAACAAAAATATACGTTTTTTCAAAGTAAAATAAATCTATCTTTATTCAGTTGCAGTTTTGACATAGCAAAAATTAATTCCCTATATTTTGTTTTTTTCATTTCTAAATATTCTTCTTAATATTTATCCAGGGCTGCAAACTCTTAGGCATTTAGTGTGAGACGCATGCAATTGAACTCTGTGTGTAATAAAAGTCGTGAAATAACTGCCTAATATGTTTAACTATAATTAACGTGTTTAATAAATATGTAAATATGGAATAAGTTAAAAAATTGTGTTTACTACATATACATACTATATACTATGATTACTACTTATACTCTTTTTGAATCATGAAACATTTTTCATTTAACAATCAGCAACATCAGGGAATGTTTAGTTGTTTATGTCAGCGCTGGCGATGCGGTTTGAAGCGGTTTGCGCTGTGATTGGCCATTCGACGTCGGTGGAGAAGTCTGCAAGACATGCATGAAAGAAATTTGTTAAACCTCATTTAAGATGCAAAATGACTTACATTTAATACAGTAAACTCGTAGTTTGACGATTGGACCGATTAGGGTGAACATGTGAATTGTGAGCTTTGGTTTTACATCTCGTGCGATAAACTCTTAACTTTAAAGCAGGTGAGTTTTAAGTTTAATCTAATATTGCATATGTTTTGCCAGTTGTCTTACTAAAGTTTATTTTATGTTTCCTTTTACATTAGCGGATTAAGGACCATGATGACTTCAACACACACACACACACACACACACACACACACACACACACACACACACACACACACACACACACACACGCACACACACACACACACACGCACACACACAGCCTTAAAACGGTTTTTATGTTTTTACTAAAATTCGATTTTTCAAAAGGTTTTTTTTGAAAACTTTAAAATTAAAATATTTTTCTAATACATTTGTATTCCCAACATGCTTATTTGAAGTGCATTTAAAATATATTGAATTGCATTTTAATATATTTCTAAAAAGTATACCCGAAGTAGGCCTACTTGTTGTTAAAAATATGCTAAAAATAAGCATACTTTTATTATATTGATAAGAAGTATACTAGAAATAGTTTGGTGATAAATATATGCTTTGTTACATTTTTAAGAAATATGCTCAGCACAAGCATACTTTTAGTAAAGTTTTAGTATATTTAGAAAAACTAATATTTTGGATATTAAAGATGTTTTGGACAAAAATTGTAAATTGAATATATTTGAATATATTTTTATACATATTTTTATATTTATATTTTTATATTTTTATACATTTTCACTTGAAACAAGTAAAACTAAATTTTAAAACTCAATCAAGGTAGTTTCATTTAACATTTAACATATTTCAATGTTTTAATGACACATGCAGTTTTTACCAATCCACTTAAAACTTAAATCTGAACCTTATTTTATTATTATTAAAGCGGCGATGATCTGTGGTTTTTGGAATGTCATTATCTTGTGAGTCCAGGTAAGATTTGTATTTTTTCATGACTGTCACTTCAGTAAATAATATAGTACAGTAGTGAATAATTGAATCGACAGTAGTTCTCGCTGCAGTCAGAGCTATTGGCGGCAAGTGCATTCATTTGGACCAATCATAGGCAAGCTTTTCAAAAAGATGCAGGAAACTGTCCAATCACAGACGTTTGATATTACAGGTTGAGCGGGAACGGACACGTTGTTTTATCAGAAATCATTTCGTTTTCCAAACTTCGCTTTATTTTATTTCCCTGACTCTGACATGGCGAAGGTGGACAGCACCGATATCATTTTAAAAGAGC